>LPNX010330538.1:112917-179778 GCA_001517045.1 Pseudotsuga menziesii
GAATTTTGTGCCATGATGTTCATTTGACGAGGTCTACCATTAGATGTGTATCTTGCTGCCCCATTAAATATGTCACTTGAGAAATCATTATATTCAAAAATTCATATTCAATCAATGAAGTACACAATGGTGAATCTAGATGATTCACCCTAGCAATTGGTTAGGTTGTATAGATTTTGCCACCGAATCCAATTAGGTCAAGGCAATCTGCCCTAACCCTAATTAGCTCACCGAGCTCCCAAAACGTGTTTCCAAAATATGAATAATAATAATAATACCTTTTTGGTTCAACTAACCTTCTTATATAGCTTTTAGGTTTCGCATGTCAGTTTTAGGGTTTGCATGCATTCCACTTTTAGGGTTTGCATGCATGTCACTTTTAGGGTATGCACGTCACTTTAGGGTTTGCATGCATGTCACTTTTAGGTTTTGCATGCATGCCATTTTTAGGTTTTGCATGCATGTCACTTTTAGGAACATTTCAAAGATAGTGGCAAGACAAGTAGAAAAAATAACTCTTGAAACTTAAGTAGAAAATAGTAATCTTGGGTGTAAGCCACAGTGGCAAGATGAGTAGAAATAAATAATCGAGAAGCTCATGTTTTTGGCAGCTGAACTATTTATCTAATTTAAAGGAAATTAGGTATTTTTTGTGATATTAGGTAATTTGTCCCCTAAATGTTTGTCAAAATTCTTTTCCAGGTAACATATTTGGGAGGGAACCTCCTGTGCGGTTCCTCTCATTCCAAGGATGGTACTCAGGGTAAACCCTATATTGTTCAGGGCACAAGGCCACATTAAAAACTCATGAATAGATGTGTTTCTTATCCCCAGTAAGATGTGTTTCTTAATCTCAAGTAAGATGTGTTTCTTAATCAACATTATAATTTTATAGGGCTTCCAAATGAAGACCACGTGATGTGTTTCACTCTACTTTCGGATGCATAACCATCCTTGGGGACTGAATTTTGTGTCATGATGTTCATTTGGCAAGGTCTACTATTAAATGTGTATCTTGTAGCCCCATTAAATATGTCACTTGAGGAATCATTGTATCCAAAAATATATTTATCTTCTTTGACATGTTTTGACATGCTTTTAATGTGAGAATTTCTCATCATGAACATGTGCACAATGTTAAATTTGGTAAATTTAATTTTGACATGTTTTTTAATTTGTTCAAATTTTTTATCGTGCATAGCTTCACAGCTTAAGGGTGAAGCAAGCTTGGATACTATGCAGCGACAGACCCAGAGGTCATCATGAGGTAAATTTCATTGTTATTCAATTCATAGTCAAGTATATATAAAAATAAATCTTCTTTTACACATCTAAATTGAAGATGTTGTTGTTCCCAGGCGGTGGCTCTCAGCATGACAGACGTCTGTCTGATGGGTCTACAGGGGCCGATGAACAAACACAGAGGACATGTTTAGTGTCTATTCTTCAGATATGCCATTTCCAGGGAGAGAAATTATTTACATGTACATTTTCACTAGAATTCTTATTTGGCATGTTTTTTACTCTATGCAGAATTCTTATCATGCACAGCTTCACAGCTTGAGGGTGAAGCAAGATTGGATATTATGCAGTGACAAACCTAGAGGTCATCATCAGGTAAATTTCATTGTTATTCAATTCACAGTCAAGTATATATAAAAATAAATGTTCTTTTACACATCTAAACCTAAGATCTTGTTGTGCCCAGGTGGTGGCTCTCAGCATGACAGACGTTTGTCTGAGGGGTCTACAGGGGCTGGTGGACAAACACATCGGATGCCATTGCTAGGTAGATATTATTTTCATACACTTTGATTGGAATTCTTATTTGGCATGTTTTTTAATATGTGGAAAATTCTTATCAGGCACAGCTTTACAGCTTCAACTTGAAGAAATTTTGGCTACTATGCATCCACAGTATCTAAGGTCATTGTCGGGTAAATTCAAATGGTATTCATTTCATGATGAAGTATATTTAAACATATATATTCTTGTACACATCTTGATAAGATCTTGTTGGCACAAATGGTGTCTCTAGGCACGACAGACGTTTGTCTGATGGGTCTACAAGGGCTGGTGAACAAACACATATGATGCCATTGGAAGGTAGAGATTGTTTACATACAATTTGACTAGAATTCTTGTTTGACATGTTTTTTAACATGTGGAATATTCTTACCATGCACAACTTCACAACTTAAGGCTGAAGTAATATTGGCTACTATGCAGCCACAATCCCTGAGGTCATCGTCAGGTAAATTCAGTTGTTATTTAATTCATACTCAAGTCTATATGAACATAAATATTATTTTACCTGGACTTTCTAAGATCTTGTTACATGCACAGGTGGTGGCTTTGAGCATGATAGGTGTATGTCTGAGGGGTATACATGGGTCGATGGACAAACACATAGAACACACTTAGTGTCTTATTCCTCAAATACGCCATCGCTAGGTAGAGGTTGTTTACACATGTACATTCTCACTAGAAATCTTGTTTGATCATTTTTCTTGTTAACTTACATGTGATTGCCATTTTTTGATTTTGTACATGTGCTTCTAAACATTCTGACAATAATGATGGGGCACAAGATGATGCATCGGGTATTTCTAATGAAAACATTTTATATGGAAATGTATAATTTGATTGAAAAATTAGATACATATATTCTAATAATTGCACGTGCATCTTCTTACAGGGATTGCTGCTCCTGATCCTAATGCACCTCCTGAGACAAGGAGACGTCGTCGGGTGCATCAATATGCTCAAAATGATAGATATGATCCCCTTTACAGTCATCCTAGAGATGTTCCTGAGGAGACTCCTTGGGAAGACAACATCACTATGCTGACTATGGAAGAGATGAAGGAGCATTCCTCCATATTGAAGGCGGAACTTGAATCTTCAAATCTCTCTTTTGGTACTCAACAATGTCTCCAAATTGTTTTGCACAATCTAAATTGTTTGATCGAGACATATCTTTGGGTTGGACTATCAATCCATATTTTTCATGATATGATGCGTAGGAGGCTATTTTTAGTTATAGGTTGCCACAAGTTTGAAGAAGTAAAGAAATTTGTCACAAAAGAAATGGTCTTCTCATGTTTTGACTTGCGGCCTGAAGACAAAAAAGGTCTAAAGATCGCAAGATTCAATGATCCTTTGATTGCACCAAACATTTATTCGAGGTTCCTGTGTGCATATGGGAAGTTCCCAAATAATGACGAGGTTCCTTAGTATTTTGTTAAGATGCTGATTGCAGAGTTTCGGTTTAACATGGACCCCTACTATACAGATATGGGATCCAGTTTCTATGGTGTTGGCAAAGGTCATACATATGAACGACCTGATGCATGAAGATATGTTCATTATAGGCGTCCGATGCCTCGGTTAGTACAACCGCATCCTAGAGTCATAGATTTACAAGAGGAGTTGGAAACAACATCCCAAATAGCAAGAGGGGTGAGGGAAGAGATACGAGACCGTGTTGGGGCTGCATTGGCAGGGGTGGAAATTGGCCTACATAGTATTTCATCTGCATCCAATATGGATGCAGGCCCATTTGATTATTATTCTAATGATTGCTTGAAAAGTATGAGTTGATTAGAGCTTGAGTAGTATGCAGCATACTGTAGAGACAATTATAAGCGAGTCTTTTCTCGACAAAATGAAAGCAGGGGCATGGTACATAAGTATGCTACAATATGTGAAATTTAGTATATGAAATATAATTTTTTTAATATATGAAATTTAATATATAAAATTTATGAAGTATACCAAATTCATGAATTATGATGATGTTGATGATACAAATTTGTTTGACCCGGAAGAAATAGAGGCTAGTGGCACAAATATAGATGTTGAGGAAATTCTAGTTTCGCAATTTCCACCAATGACGCAGGTATGGATATTTTTTTTTTTAATCTTTAATTACTTTTTGTATATTTTGTCCACAAATTTGTATATATATATATACATATATTGAATTTCATTTCGACTTTTCAGCCCACAGAAAACCAGGATCCATTGGTGTTCCAGTCCAAAGGTTTAGATTGATCTGCTATAGATGCAAATCATTAGTGCTCCACATTCATTATATGTACTTTTCATTGTATTCAGTAGTTATTAGTTAATTGTTTTATTTTCCTTCACACTTGGCATCTTGGGAACACATATTCATGCACTTTGTTGGTGATTTGACCTATTTCTAGTGTTGCTTCCTTATGGGGGTTTCACTCGTAGTCTTCTTCACTCAGGAGCTAGCATTGCATAAGGTTTTGAGCCCACATGCGTGGACACTTTGAGCTAGTATGCACTATTTTATGGCAGTTGGCTGTTAGCATAGTTTTTGGGCTTATATGATATGACAACTCTCTCTTCCCTCCATCTGGATGATTGGTGTGACAACATTATGGAGTTGAAGGCCTTCTTTCACACTTTAGACTTTCATCATGTCTTTAGAGAACACAATAAGAGGGAAGACAGTATATCCAAGGAAGTGCTCCCCGTGGTTGTGGGCCTACTTTCCTTCACTAAAAATTATGAGGAAATAGCTATTGGGGAAGACAATCTACAACTCTTTTAGAGCAGAGCTTGTACCTCCTACTCTTCAACCTTTTGGTTGCTTTATTTTCGAGTATGGATGATTGAGTCTTTTAAAATCATATTGGATGTCTTGAGGATGACACTATTTCTCCTCTGAGGGTATTGATATTAGGACATTTCACCGAGCACTTCCTTAGATATACTAAACTGGGCTCCTTATGTTTCCTCTGTAGACATGTATGGATGATCTATCTTGTAAAAGTTGGTTGAGGACAAAAGGAGTGGACCATCCATTTGGATGTTCCCCTTGTACAGTGATGACAAAAGTATATATTAAACTATGTACCTTGAGAGAGAGAAAATTCTTTAGTCTTGTTGGTCCTAATTGAATGTTTGTCTACCTTTATGATTCACTTCGCTCTTGTGGTTGTTGAGTAATGGTCATATTCTTACTTGGTCCTAGGGTTATCTCATCGTGTTCTTGGCCTGTTATCTCATTGAGATGTCTGCTATCGTCATTTTCTCCAGCAAGGGTTATCTCCTCTACAATCTAATTTTCTCCTCTTTCCTACGGGTTTGTCTCTCATGTTTTCCTCTGCGATTTCACTCCACGATTTTACCTCTACGTCTTGTTCATTTCAGGGGTTGAGTTTTACCTTTGTGAATTGTTCATTCACGATCTACGATTTGTTCATTCACGCTCTAAGTTTTACCTCTGTGATTTATTCTTTCTTCATGGGATGAGCTTGATCTCTACATTTTCTTTATTTACGTCTCATCTTGTAAAGTGAGTCTCTGCATCTTTCTCAGCCGCTTACCTCACGATTTTTCTCAGTGCGAGTCTCTCCATTTTTCTAATTCGCCTACCTCACGATTTTCTCAGTGTTAGTTCTTATGGGTTTTTCCTGTGTGCTAGGTTCTATCCCTGGAGTGACTGTGAGTTTACTCTTCAAGTGTGGATTGTGAGTTACTCAACATGACTATCAAAGGGTATCAGTATGACTGAGTGTCCCTTGTGCTAAGTGAGTGTATGTCCTTAGCATGATTATTTTGAACATGACTGAATTACTCAAGCATGTGCTTTTGATTGAAACCTATCTTTCTGTTGACAAAGAGTCTAAGGTCAGTTTCGGTCTGCTTTAACCCTCTCTCAAGGTATGTATATGGTTTACCATGTTTGACTTGTCCCTTCAGTGACAAGAACAAACTCATAATTATCTGAGTATAAGGCGGATTCAATTAATGGTTGTGATTCCTTATTGTTGTATCTCCTGCACTTTATTTATTCATTCTTGTACATGAAATATGGTATGACATCTCAATGACCAACCTTAACATAGTGACCAGTAGAGCATTAAAATTAACGCAGTGACCAGCAGAGTGTTAAGTTGAAAGAGATGAAAAATTGTAATTTTTTTGTGGGTTAATGAAAAAATCTCTGTTAATCCAACACTTTGTTTAATGATTTATCTTTTTAAATCTTTTATTGTTTGCTATATGAAAATTAGAAATTATTATTTTGGTTGGTGAACTAATCACTAATAATCCAAGACTTGCACTGTCCCAATCCAAAGCAAAGATATATTTCTGATATATTTTTCATAGAAAATTGCAAAATTTGTGAGGTAAGAGTTCTATCTATAATTTCATGTAGTGGAACTTGTTTTGAAATTGGTGGAAAACATACATTTTGAGCATGGTTATGGTTATGTAGCATGGCTAATGTCATGGTTATGTAGCAGGGTTAATGGTTATATTGCATGGTTAATGTCATGATTATGTTATGTAGCATTTTACAAGGTTGAGACTCCAATCCTCATTTCTGTCTATTTTGGCCAATCCCTGAAACCTAAAAGGACATGGATTCAAGTTTTATGTTACCATGCCAGGAACAGAAGTCAATATGATGTTATCTGAATGCCTACAGATGGTTCTGCTTTTAAAGATATGGAGGAAAAGTGGCCTCACTTTAAAGAAGAACCATGTAATCTTAGGATTTCTTTGGTAGCAGATGGTGTTAATCCATTTTCACAAATGAAATCCATTTACACGATGTGGCCTATTTTTGTTATCAACAATAACATTCCTCCATGGTTGTCAATAAAGAGGGAGCACATAATGTTGTCGATGATTATTCCAGGTTTTTTTGTCTACAACTATTTTATCTATAATGTAGTTGTGGCATCTCATTTGTTGTATTATGTTTCTTAATTTCATATATATATCTATTATTTTACTCTTGTGCATGGTTTATATATCTTAATGGTTCTCATAATGATATATTTTATATCATGTACTTCAAATCAATCAGGTAAGTTCCAAGTCAAAGATATGAATGTATACATCGAACCTCTTATAGATGAGCTACAAAAGTTATGGAATGGCATCACTTTGTATGACGTATCTAGACCAATACGACAAAGGCAATTTCAATTCCATGCAATGGTTGTAAGGACAATACACGATGCCCCTGGGTTAACTTCATTTTGTGGTTTGTAATTTTAAGTTGCACTTTAATTACATTTAACTATATGGAATAGTTAGAATAGTTTATATATCAATATATTTGACATAGATATTCCATATCTAAATACTGTAGGTCTTTATACAAAGGGTAAATTTGCATGTCCAGTTTGTGGTCCTATGATAAAACCTCATCGTTCAAAAAGCTTAAGAAAGGAGGTGTTTGATGAGTATTGGAATTTCCTCTCTAAGAATCACAGGTATAGAAGAACTGAAAAAAATATTTTCAATGGGCAGTAGGAGACTTCATTAAAACCATGGAGAATGACACCTCACCTTTGGAAGATGCAATACAATAGAAATCGTCATCATGGTACGTATGGATCATCGTATATGAATTGTTATGTATTTTAATTTTTATTGTGAGTTTTTTACTGTATTGTCCATATTTGATTTATGATATAATTTATTTATAAACTAATATTCATGATGTCCATCGTGATCATGAAGAAATTAATGGGCTTCCATGAGGAATGAAAAGTTATCCTATTCAATTCAGCAGGTTGCCCTACTATGAGCACCTACAAATTGCTCATTTGTTTGATACAATGCATATTGGAAAGAATGTTACTGAAACCTTATGGTGACAACTGGAGCTAAGGAGTGAGAAAGATGAAGTTGTGAAATATTGCAAATACATTCAAGAAAGTAACTGTGGAATGAAAGATGTCATCCAATTTCATAGCAACGGAGAACAATTTAAATATAAACTCAATTCCATGGATGTTTATAGAGCAACAAAGCAATGTTGTCAAAGAAGCAATGTGAAAAAATAAATTTCCCACTGGATTTTGTGCGAACTTGAAGAATATCATAACCAAAAAGGTGATTTTACAGGGGTCAAAACACATGATTGGCATGTCTTCATCAAGGTAATTATTATTGTTATGTCCATATAATTTATTTATTTTCATTTTACTGCGTATGTTTTTTTTGTTGTTTCTATACTCTTTGTTTAATAAATGGCATGGTTTGTATATTGATATAGTATGTTCTACCTCTCTCTCTCCCGGACAACTTCGACAACAATGTCAAACAAGCTATATATAATCTTGGTAAATACATGAGGTAACTAGCAATTACTTGCATGTGCTTAGTGTTTCTTTAATTCTCCGTATAATTTATATTTGTTTTTTTGTGCACTATTTCAGAATATGTAATTTAATGTTTTTTTTGTTAAATATTGTTATTGGTTTGCGTCACTTATAGATGGTTGACATCTAAAGAAATCCATAAAGAATATATAAAGTATTAGAGGAGAGAAATTCCCCGTCTCATGTGTGAAATGCAGAAGCATCTACCATCGGCATTTTTCAATGCACAGGAACACTACCTCATACACCAAGTTGAGGAGATTGAGTTGTGTGGACCTGTGCACTCAAGGTCCATGTGGATGGTTGAGAGGCAATTGAAATTTATGAAGGGTTTGGTGAGACAACGAGCACATGTTGAGGGTTCTATGATGGAATGATAAATGGTATACCAAAACATATTGTATGTTAGTGAATATCTTCCTATTTTAGTGTCAAATATCAATTTATGTTGCATTTGTTATCCGGACTCCAATAACAAATTTGAAGGGGAGCAACTGAAGGGGAAAGGTAGATTGAGGAAGCTAAAAGGTAATTATTAGCTAGTGGATGTTTATTATATCATTCATATTCTAATTGTATTTTCTAGTTATAATTGCTTCAATTAAGAGCATATACGTTGTTCAAGATATTTACACCTTTCTTTCATTTTAATGTTTTTTGTCATCAAATAGTTGGTCGAGAATGGGATGCAATTCATTTATACATCACAAACAATCTTGACTGGATGAAGGTATCGATTGAACTATGCGAACAATCGAGTCATGGAATATCATGGGAAGGCGAGGCTTCATTGGTAAAAGAAGCACAATGCAATGGAGATAGAAATCTAACAGAAAGGGAAATCGATTTGGCATATGGTGTAAAAGATAAAATGACAAGCATATAATTAATCAATCCCTCTAAATCTTTTATTTTGTAAATTACATTTTTACGTACATGTTCTTCTTTTCCATGTATTGTTGCATAAGAACTGAATGGTTGTGTAATCTTTTTGTGTATTGCTTATTACAGTTAAAACACCATAAGGCTATGGTCTGCAAAAAATTGGATGAAAAAAAAGAAAACATCAGATTCTGGGATATCTATTGTCTTTGAGGTTACCAATGTTTCATCTAGAACTGACAGACATCCAGAAGTATCAGAAAATCGATACTATGGGTATTTGGAAGACATTATATAGTGTGACTTTAAATACTTTAAGGTAGTTCTATTCATTGTAAAATGGTATAGGTTACGATTGAATCAATGTGATCCCGATAGAACTATTATTGAACATGATAATGGATTTACCATGGTAAACACAAGGTTGTTTGAGCCAGGAACAAAGCCCTATGTTTTTCCAAGCCAATGTGAACAAGTATTTTACTCAAAGGTTCTAGGTAAAGTGGCCTGGTCATTTGTTATGAGACACAATCCAAGGGGAAGGCCGGTAAAGTATAACCTAGACGATGCTAATGAAGAGGGTTGTTTGGAACAAGGGGTGTCAATTATAAAAATATGGATAGATGGTAAAGTATAACTCTTCTTGTTCTCTGAAATACTAGAATACTTCTTCGATTGTGAACCTGTGTACCTGCAAACACATCAAAGCTACCAGAAAATCATCTACTTATCCATGTTAGTGACTAAGGAATCTAACAAAATGCACATGTGAAATCAAAACAATAGTAATGTGTGACGGAAATCATCTTTTCATTAAGAATGTATGGAGAAGCTTACAAACGTTGCCTTAGTGTCGACAAGCATCTCCATGAAACAAACAGTTCATCCCCATAAGCTCCAACTTTTCTCTCTATGCTCTCCAATGGCTTGGGCTAAGTGGTCAATCCAATAGCATAACAATACCTCTATAGTTCTCCCCCTAAACTATGGACATGAGCTTGTATTTATAAGGCTCAATGGATAGGAATGGTTGAGAGAATTGTGGGTGAGGTGGCTCCTGCAAGATCCTATCATGGGGGATCTCAAGCTTAACTAACCCATAATGATAGGGATAAGGGAGGACATGAGGCTCATGATCTAGAAGCCTCAAGAAATTTCTTTTTTTCCCATTTTACCCAGGGTACCACTTTTCTTCTCTTATGATAGAGAAGTTTAGGTGAGAACTGCTTTAAGACCAAAGGCCATAGGTAGTGGCATCGCTTCTCTAAAATAGGATACAGGTGGTGCTGAGCAAGGTACCGCTCATCAGCCACAAGACAAGCGCGATGCTAGGTTTTTTCAAGTAGAATTGACAATCATAGCAAGCTTCCACTCTAAGTGTTGGGATTAAGGGAAAACATGGAATTTAAGGGTCTTATCACATGATGGTGACAATATTTAGGTATAACAGAATTCCCCCCAAAGCATGAGACTTAGAGGGATACGATAAGCGATAGCTTTGAGAGAACAAGTTGTCACTTCGAGGTGAAAATGTCAGCTTGGTTAGAGAATGTCATCCAGTAGGCATCTGCAGTACATCCATACTTTTGACTCATAGAAAAATGTAACCAACTCATGGCTGCAGACCAATACAAAGCAGATCCATGAGAGGAACAAACAAGCATGGCTACTAGAATACAACATAGATCCATGTGATAGAGGACTCAAACTTGGACATAGCTACCAGACATACAACGTATATCTATGTCATATAGACATAAATTTGAGCATAGCCACGACCATACAAATGTGGATCCATGCTAGATATACAAAAATCCATCGCAACCTGGGGAAAGCAATGAACGCTAAACAAATACCCAGGGTCTTCATCTCGTCTTCCACAAAGTATGATTCTATCCATGTGATTACAATGATCTGAAGTCGAACATGGTAGAAACCACTTGATTACCGTCCAATGATGTAAACCTTTAACAAGTGCGAGGGAGATCACCATTGATGTCGATGATTCTCAAGGTACCCTAGTACAATCTACTGAGCGTGAATAGATGTCTTGATGTCAAACACCCAGTTGATTCTATCGATCAAAGGTCAATGATGTGAACCTATGTCGAGAGCAAGAGAATTTGTTATTGAGGCATACAAATCTCAAGGTACTAAATTTTGTTTCTAAGACTATTTCCCAGATGATGAGATGTAGAGGTAAACTTCTTCAACTTCCCTTTAGAACATTGTGCGGCACGACAAAATACTTGGTAGCATGACTAGACCAGAAAAACACACAATGCGACAGTTGACAATGCATTCTTTTGAAAGACTCAAAGGAGTGATATGACTCATGAAAGTGGATCGCCATAGAGATCAACTGAATACCCAATTGACTGAAATGATATGCAAACAAGTGCCATGTTCAAAGGTAATGAAAAACTACTACCATTTATTTGCAAAATGATTCCCTTCCCATTTTCACCATTTGCTCTTGATGGTGCCTGTTCTAAGAGAACACTAAAAAAACCCCAAGTTCCCTTGTAAGCTTTGCAAGGGGGGCCACCTTCTTAAGGAGTTTCCTCGTCTCTCCCGTGTACAAAAATAGTGGTCTAAAAGGTCCAAACCATCTGTGTCATCAACCTTTGATCGTCATGTTGACAATACTCCCCCAACCAGTGACCCATTGGTTAAAGGTCGTAAGGGTAAAGTCTTGTATCCTTGTTTGATATGCAAGCCTATGCATCGTACTTTTATTTGTCCAATCATGGATGAAGCTTCGCATTGGTTGGAAAATATTACTGATCATCAATAGGTGATTCCAACAAGTGATAGTAAGTTATCCCTCAATTCCTCGCCGGTTGACCAAGTGATCAATTGAGTTTCATCTATAATTGATCCCAGTATTCCTTCGGAGAGTGAAGTGGTTAAGTCGATCTCATTTCCACCCGATCCCACTCTTTCATCAGAGAGTGTTAAGACTGAAGTAGTCTCTTTAACCAAATATTTGTCTTGTTCTTCTCTTCCAGTAGAGAATGAACTGAAACCTGCTGAAGTTTTTATGCTTCATTCTGATTGTTCTCAACAAGAGGAAATTTTGTCTATTTCTACAAAACCCTCTCCAAGTAATGAGGTTATTTACTTTGACTGGAGTAACCTAACAGAGTCTTGTCTTCATTCGAGTTTTCCTTTCCAGATAGTTGTGAATGTTACTACTAGGCAGATACTTCGCACTATTGTTGACAAAGGGGCTTCTATTAGTATTGTATCCTCAACTGCTTGGAAAGATTTAGGTTCACCTCATCTTATGCCAGCCACCGATCAGATACTATATTTTAATCGAAGACCTACTGCACCTTTAGGGACCCTTCTTTATTTGCCTATTACATTAGGAGGTAAAATTGTCTGTATTGATGTTATGGTGGTCCAAGGTCCTTTAGGTTTTAATATACTCCTTGTACATGATTATGTTTATGCCATGAAGGATGTAGTGTCCACACTCTTTAGAGTTATGCATTTTCCCCATGATGGGAAGATTGTGACCATTGATCAGCTTTCTTTTGTTACACCTGACCATCGCACTCCTAGTAATTAGACTGCCTTGAATCTGCCACATGTTCTTGTGGTTCCTTCCCATTCTTTTCATTAGCTTCTTCCCATCATAGGTAACATGGGGGGCATGGCTATAGTATATGGACATCATAATGGTGCTAAGTCGCTAGCTTTTATGAAATGGGGGCAACCTACCAACCTCTGGATACCATGTTGGGTGAGAGCAGGTTCGAGAGCATAGTTTACTTTTGGTTTCAAGCTCATTAAAAAATAAAACCACTCCTTAAGCATAGTTTACCTTTTGGTTTCAAGCTTGCATAAAAATGAAAACATGTGGTGAGCATAGTTCCCATTCTGTGTTAAGCTCGTTAAAAAATGAAACAAATCCTTATGAGCAAAGTTCCCATTCTATGTCAAGCTCATTAAAAAATGAAATGGATGTCCTTAAGCATAGTTACCCTTTTGGTTTCAAGCTTGCATAAAAATGATACCATGTTCCAAGAATAGTTACCTTCTGTTTCAAGCTTGTGTAAAAATGAAACAAATCCCCTTCTCTTGATTCGAGTCTTCCCTTTAGTGTTAGAACTTGAACCTTCTTTTCACGTGCCCGATTCTCGTTCTTCCTACCCCCCCGATGAACATTTTCACATTAGTAAGCAGGCTTTTAGGTTGAGTATGGAAGAAGAATCATCAAATTAAATGAATTTTGGGGGCATGTCGAGCCCCTAGAAATCATGCTAGGGGTAATATTTGCTACCAATCATGCCGAGGACAAGATTCCAACCTCTGTATATCATGTTAATGGGATTTTTCAAGCATAGTTTACCCATTGGTTTCAAGCTTGTGTAAAAATGAAACCAATCTTTGAGCAGTATTTCAACTGATATTCAAGCTCGTTAAAAATAGTAAGATGGTGTTGAGCTTACTTTTCATTTTTTGCGCACTGGTTAAGACATGAAAAGTGGTTTGAGCTCAGTTTATTATTTTTTGTGCTCTGGATTCAAACATGAAAAAGGTTAATAGAATCTTCTTTAAGCTCTTTTTGAACTATTAAAATGTGAAAAGATAGTCGAGTACTTGTCTTCTTCATACTCGTAAAAGTATTTGAAGAGTCGTCTCTTCGACGGTAGGTTATCTCTTTTTTGGTTCGGACAGACTATCTACAAAAAGGAACACTCCAGTCAATCATGACTGGAAGAGTTCTATAAGGCATTATTTTATACCTTTTCGGGCCTTAGCGACTAAATCATACAAAAAGGGACATTTTGAAGTCTTCTTCCGCGTTCATTTAGACTCTCTAAACATGAACGATACCGAGTTAACTTTCATTGGACTCGTTAAATTAAACATTGAGAGACCCTCTTTTCGGAATGAACCCCTCCTCTATCAGGTTCATAAAACATATGAGTTTGGACTTGTCTTCCGACAAGCTATACCGAGTGTTTGTTACCCTTTTGAACTCGTAAAACCGAAAAGAGGCACTCATCAATCATGATGGGGAAAACGGGAAGGGATTCATTTTGCAAATAAATGACAGTAGTTTGTTGTTACCTTTGAACATGGCACTTGTCTGCATATCATTTCTGTCAATTGGGTATTTAGCTAATCTCCATGACGATTCAGTTTCATGAGTCATATCACTCCTTTGAGTCTTTCAAAAGAATGCATTTTCCACTGTCACACTGTTTGTTTGTCTGGTCTATTCATGCTACGAAGGCTCTTATCGTACTGCCTGATGTTCAAAGGGAATTTGAAGAAGTTTTACCTCTGTAGTCAAAACAATCTATGTGTCAATAATTTTGAGTCAGCCTTATGGTTACTACATTCACATCATTCCAGAACTATGTTTCGAGTTTCGTTTTGTCGATGTGGGACTCATCATGGCCCTCCTTTGACGAGACTATTCCCTTCAACAACAGCTCATCATCGAGGAAATAGTCTTAGAAACAAAATTTAGTACCTTGAGATCTGTATGCCTCAATGACAGATTCTATCGCTCTCGACATAGGTTCACATCATTGACCTTTGATCAATAGAATCGACTGGGTGTTCGACATTAGGACATCTATTCATGCTCAGTAGATTTTACTAGGGTACCTTAGGAATCATTGACATCAATGGTGATCTCCCTCGCACTTGTTAACGATTCACATCATTGGTCGATAATCAAGTGGTTTCTACCATGTTCGACTTCAGATCATTGTAATCACATGGATAGAATCGTACTTTGTGGAAGATAAGATGAAGACCCTGGGTATTTGTTTAGCGGTAAATGATTTCCCCAGGTTGTGATGGAGTTTTGTATATCTAGCATGGATCCACATTTGTATGGTCATGGCTATGATCAAATTTGCATTTATATGACATAGATCTACATTGTATGTCCAATAGCTATGTCCAAGTTTGAGTCCTCTATCACATGGATCTACGTTGTATTCTAGTAGCCATGATTTTTTATTCCTCTCATGGATCTGCTTTGTATTGGTCCACAACTAGGAGTTGGTTACATTTGTCTATGAGTCAAAAGTATTGATGTACTACATATGCCTACTAGATGACATGCTTCGATCGAGCTGACATTTTCACCTCGAAGTGACAACTTGTTCTCTCAAAGCTCTCGCTTATCATATCCCTCTAAGTCTCATTCTTTGGGGGGCATTCTGTTATACATAAATCCTGTCACCATCATGTGATAAGACTCTTAACCTCCATGTTTTCCCTTAATCCCAACACTTAGAGTGGAAACTTGCTCTATTTGTCAATTCTACTGTAAAAAACCTAGCATCGCGCTTGCCCTGTGGCTGATGAGTGGTACCTTGCTCAGCACCGCCTATCCTATTTTATAGAAGTGGTGCCACCTCTATGGTCTTTGTTCTTAAAGCGGTTCTCACCTAAACTGCTCTATCATAAGAGAAGAAAAGTGATACCCTGGGTAAAATGGGAAAAAGAGAATTTTCTCGAGGCTTCTAAATAATGAGCATCATGTCCTCCCTTATACCTATCATTATGGTTCAGTTGAGCTCGAGATCCCCCATGATAGGATCTTAGAGCCACCTCACCCACAATTCTCTCAACCGTTCCTATCCATTGAGCCTTATAAATACAAGCTCATGTCCATAATTGAGGGGGAGAACTATAGAGGTATTATTATGTTGTTGGATTGACTACCTAGTCCAAATCATTGGAGAGCATAGAGAGCAAAGTTGGAGCTTATGGGGATGAAGTGTTTGTCTCATGGAGAGGCTTGTCGACACTAAGGCAACGGTTGTAATATTATCCATACATTCTTAATGCAAAGCTGATTTTCTTCCCACATTACTGTTGTTTTGATTTCACATGTACATGTTGTTAGATTCCTTAGTTACTAACATGGATAAGTAGATGATTTTCTGGTAGCTTTGATGTGTTTACATGTTTGATCTATTCATAGGTACATAGGTTCAAAATCGAAGTAGTATTCCAGGTGTCTACGACATTCAGGGAAGGTCTTCATCCTTTGTCGTTCACTCATTTGTTTTGGATCTGAACCATTCATACCAAAGGAATAGCTTCTGTCTGCAGAAGGTGCAATATTCCTGGTAACAGGCTGGTCATTTGTTGTGAGACACGATCCAAGGGGAAGGCCGATAAAGTATAACCTAGACGATTCTAATGAAGAGGGTTCTCTAGAAGAAGGATACGATGACGCAGAGCATGATCAACATGAGTTAGGTGATTATGATCTAACAGAAGATGTACTCCAAGAAACAATTGAATCTGATGATGTAGCAAACAATGTTGATGAAAGTTATAGCGACAATGACATGATGAGCATAACTAATGATGATGACAATGATGATATGGCCAACCCTTATAGTGTTGACTCTTTATTTGATGATACAGATGATGACTTGGATGAAGAAGACGATGACATGGATGAAGAAGATGATGAAATATAATTAATGAATGGTAAATATTTAATTAGACCTATTCTTTTATCTTATTTTTTTTTAAAGAGTTAGTAACATCATCACCATCACCATCATCGTCATCTTCATCATCATCATCGATCTCATTATAAATCTTCATCTTCATCATCATCATTGTCATTATTGTCATCTTCATCTTCATCTTCATCATCGTCGTCATCAAAATCATAATTTTCATCATCATCACTGTCGTCGTCATCCTCGTCATCCTCATCATCTTCATTGTCGTCGTCATCATCATCATCATTTTCATCGCCATCATCATCATTAAAATTAAACCTAGATCAAATTAATTACTTCATATCATCGTCATCGTCATCTATAGCATCGTCATCCTCTTCATCATCATTGTCATCATCGTCAACGATGAAATATAATTAAAGGTAAATATTTAATTAGACCTATTCTTTTATCTTATTTATTTTTAAAAAGAGTTATGGACATCATCATCATCATCATGTGGATCATCATCGTCATCATCCTCACCATCCTCATCATCATCATCAACATCATTTTCATCATCATCATTATCTTCATCATATATAATCATCATCATCATCATCATAATCATCATCATCATAATCACCCTCATCATCATATTGATCATCATTGTCGTCTTCATCTTCATGACCATCATCGTCATCCTCATCCTCATCAACATAATCATCACCAACATCATCATCTTCATAATAATTGATGAATATGACATCGTTATCCTCATGATCATTGTCATCATCATCATCATTGTCATCGTCATCATCAAAATCATAATTATCATCATCGTTGTCATCATCGCCATCATCATCATCTTCATCATCGTCATCATCATCATCTTCTTCATCATCGTCATCATCATCATTGACATCATCATGATCATCATCGACTTCATCTTCATCACCATCATCATCATTAACATCATCATCTTCATCAACATCATCAATAAAACTATTTTTAAAATTAAAAATAAACCTAGATCAAATTAATTACTTCATATCATCATCATCATCGTCGTTGTCGTCTGTATCATCGTTGTCAACGTCATCATCATCAAAACCATCATTGAAATTATTTTTAAAATTAACAGTAAACCTAGATGAAATTAATTACTCCATATCATCTTCATCATCGACGTCATCATCATCAGCATCATCGTCATCGTCGTCATCATCATCAACATCATAAGGATTTCTCATCATCATCATCATCATCATCAACAACATCATCATCCATCAACATCATCATCATCCATCATCATCATCGTCGACGTCGTCGGCGTAATCATCATCAGCAACATCATCATCGCCATCGACAACATCATCAGCATCATCATCATCATCATCATCAACATCGTTAGCATTTTCATCATTTCATATGATATCAAGACATTCATCACCATCATCATCATCATCATCATCATCATCTTCATGATCGTCAACATCATCATCTTCATCATCATCATTGTCATCATCTTCATCATCATCATCTTCATCTTCATCATCATCATCATCATCATCATCATCATCAGCATCCTCATCTTCATCATCATCATCATCATAATGATCAACATCATGGATAACATCATGATCATCATCAACATCATCATCATCAGTGACATCCTCATCCTCATCATCATAGATTCACTGCACACATAAAGACTCACATAGATACACCCCCCCTCTTTGTGTACCTGGTGTGTCTAACACGAATGTGTGATCAAGGATAGGAATATGTAAACGAGGTTAACACATATATGTTAGACTCGAAGTAACATGTACATTGAGTGTCATGAGATGGATTAAACTTTTTGTTTATACATAACAACGTTGTATAGAAGCCTTAATGATGAAAGGTTTAAACTAGTGTACAACTTCTTTATGCATATGGTACAAAAGTATTGCAACCAAGAAGATATTATGAACATGTTGAAGAAGGTCATTTCTAGTGGAAGTGGAGTGGCCACTTCGATGAGGATTAAGAAAAAGGAGATAATGACACCTGTAATGAAAAGATGTTAGGGATTTTTTTGTTGGGACATTGAGTACTTAGAGAAAATAAATGAAGGTTCATATGAGACTAATCCCTAACCTAAAACACTTAACCCTTTTAAAACATAATACCTATAAAACATGTTCCCAAACCCCTATAAACCCTATTCCCAAACCCCTATAAACCCTATCCCTTATCATCACCAACAATTATCATAGTTAACCCTTTATCCATATGACTCTTAACGTCACTACAAAGTCTATGCATATAATGTCATTCACCTAATATTTATATCTCTTTATACTTATCAAAATTAAATATTTTTAAAATAAATCTTACTTGTAATCTTATATTAAAATTATTTTTTAGTATATATAAATTAAAAAAATAAAACATAAAACAATATATATAAATAATTATAAAACAATTATTTTAAATATATATATATAAATAAATAAACAAAAACCTAAAACAATAAAAAAAAACTACTTGTCGCGCTATTTTCATTTCAGCTTCACGAGAAAGCTTCTTCCTCTGTGCATCTCGTCGAGTGTTTGTCGTTCAATGACCAGTGATGTTATGAGCAACTTGGCCGGAGAATAATATCAGTGGGAGCAATGATTTGGATAGTGGGAGCAACAATTTGGACCCATGAAGACTAAGGAGAGTGGATTGTGGTTTTGTAGCAGACAAGGAGGCCAATTGTCATTTGAGACAATGCATCCCAAAATTGTGAGTATCATGCCCTAATTCATGTCTATTTTAAAAATGTTAAGATAGTTCTGCAAATCTCTAGGGTTTCATTACCAATAGAGGAAAGGAAAAGGCTAATAGAGCAGGTTACCCCATTGATCAGCACCCACGAAAATAGAGTTGATAGGGGTAAAAATAGAGTTGCATTTGACAGTTTCATTGACCCGCATTCGACCCATATTGGCTGATATGGATTCTGAAGTCTGGCCAATTTGAGCATTATAATTAGTGGACGAACCCACCACATTTTGGTTCACATTCAAACTGGTTTGGTTGTTTTTATTTCAATTATCTCAGCAACCGGTTCCCAAATAAGCTATTAAGTTGACCCCACCGAAATGAGATTCTTAAGGGAGGTTTAGAGAAGGATTCAAGTTCCCCCATAGCCATGATAGATAGATTTTTTCTGCTCCCATGTATGCTAGGATCGGTGGAGAAGGATGAAAATTGGTCGCTACCCCGAGCAGGATTTTTGAGCCCTATTTTTTATAAGCAAGGAATTTCAAGTGTTTTAAACTAGCTTCCTTAGTTTATGTAGAAGTTACAACAATTAAACTACTTAAAGTGGGCTAAACATATTTCCCAATAGCTTCAGTTAAAGCATCGATAAAGAGTTCCATACCCTGTTGCAAAGAATATAATTAACCCAGCGAGTGGACCCATCATTGTTAGTTTTTCAACATTTAAGCTAGCATTATGTTAAGATCTTTTCACTGAGAGAATAACAAGCATAGCAATCACATAAGCATATCACAAGAGACAAGAGACAAAGATATTAGGAGGGGAAACCATAAATGGAGAAAACCCCTCAACTTCCTCTAAGATAGTATCACCACAAGATGTGATCCCAAAACAGTAAGATGACCTCCCAACACAACAGCAGCCTTTTGTCTTCTGTCAAGCCAAAGTATTTCCTTCTCCAAAGGTGCGCCACACTTGAGAGAGCAAGTGTTGTAATTCACA
The DNA here is from genome assembly GCA_001517045.1 of Pseudotsuga menziesii. Taxonomy (NCBI): domain Eukaryota; kingdom Viridiplantae; phylum Streptophyta; class Pinopsida; order Pinales; family Pinaceae; genus Pseudotsuga; species Pseudotsuga menziesii. The sequence continues at coordinate 133,166 of LPNX010330538.1, forward strand.
AGTGATAAATAGAGAGACTCTCACTCTCTATTTATATTCTTCCATTGACTTGAAGTGCACTCAACCATGTAGGCTTAACTTACAATTACTTACTCGAGCCTACACCTTAATTAGTGTATAATAACCCAAGTGCCCCGAAACTGTGGGGACTTACCTAATGACTTGACAAGACTTTTTTACATTAATAATCCTCCCGATCGAAACATCGGGGTAAGCCAATATGACTCAAATACATAATAGAAACATCCCGGAATAAACATCGGGTTACAATATATAAAATACATATAAGAATACATTCCGAAGTTACATATACATCAACACTCCCTCTTAACTAGGAAGGTATTCTTTCGACACAATTTTCAGCACTGGTCTTCTTCTCTGTATCACTGGATCATGTTCGTCTTCAAGTCATCTCTGTCATCAAGTCTTCTTTGTCTTCAAGTCATCTTCATCTTCAAGTCATCTGGATCTGGATCATCATAGGAAATCATCACAGGATCTAGATCATCACTCGATCTGGATCATCATCACTAAATCTAGATCATCACTCGATCTGGATCTCCACTGGTCATCATCATGTGTGTACTATCTCGTCATAGGAAGTTCTACAGATCCAGCCCTTTTTCATGCTATTTGTAGGCCTACTCTCCTGTAGGTCTTCGCCCAGCACTTACATCTGACATGCTTGTCAGAAAGGCACGCCCAGCACTCACATCTGATCATGTAGTAAACTATAATCACATCAGAAAGGCCCATCACTCACATTCACCAGCATGATAGGACATCACATCACTAACATCTGTGAAAAGGCTCAGCACTTACATCTGACCTACTCGTCAGAAAGGCACATCCATCCAGACAGGAACACATCCTATCACAGTGATGGAAGACTCCCATCCAGACAAGAACACATCCTATCACAGTGATGAGAGATTTCAGCACTTACATCTGACCTACTCGTCAGAAAGGCACATCCATCCAGACAAGAACACATCCTATCGCAGTGATGGAAGACTCTCATCCAGACAAGAACACATCCTATCACAGTGATGAAAGATTTCTGCACTTACATCTGACCTACTTGTCAGAAGGGCACAATCCCATCTAGGCAGGAGCCACCTCCGCCACAATGATGGAAGACTCTCACCCACAACGAGGAGAGATTTCTGCACTTACATCTGACATGGAAGGAACTAAATCCTTTAGCCATGAACAGAATGGCACTGCCCTTACATCTGTCCTACTCGACAGAATGGCACAATCCCATCCAGGCAGGAGCCACCTCCGCCACAATGATGGAAGAATCTCACCCACAACGAGGAGAGATTTCTGCACTTACATCTAACATGGAAGGAACTAAATCCTTTAGCCATGAACAAAATGGCACTGCCCTTACATCTGTCCTAATCGACAGAATGGCACTCAATCTCAGCACTCATATCAGTCATGGAAGGAACCAATCCTCTCACCATGACAGAATGGCTCAGCCCTTACATCTGACCTACTCGTCAGAATGGCTATGGAACATTAGCACTCATATCTGACATGGAAGGAACTGAATCCTCTCACCATGACAGAATGGCTCAGCCCTTACATCTGACCTACTCGTCAGAATGGCTTTGGGACATTAGCACTCATATCTGACATGGAAGGAACCGAATCCTCTCACCATGACAGAATGGCTCAGCCCTTACATCTGACCTCCTCGTCAGAATGGCTTTGGGACTCATCACTATCTCTGGGAGGAAGCCTCGATCTGGAGAACACCAAGTCTCTCTCTGAAGCACTCAAACTTCAGCCTAGCCAATGGCTTCGTCAATACATCAGCTATTTGTTCCTCCGTCGCAACATACAAGAGCTTCACTGCTCCTCTCTGCACCATATCCCTGATATAGTGATATTTGATCTCAATATGCTTCGACATGTCATGGAACACTGAATTCTCTGACAACTTCACGCAACTCTGGTTGTCACAATGTATACAAGTAGCATCTAACTAGAGATCAAATATATCAGACAGTAGCTTCCACAGCCATACTGCCTCACAACTAGCTGAACAAGCTGTGACATACTCTGCTTCAGCTGTACTCAGTGCCACACAGGATTGCTTCCTGCTAAACCAAGAGATCACACATAATCCCATACTGAAGCAACATCCTGAAGTACTCTTCCTGTCGATGGCACTGCCTGCCCAATCTGAATCAACATAACCCTCCAGGTTAATCTTCTGATTCACATCGTACTTGAGCCCATAATCAATTGTACCCTTCAGGTGCCTCAGAATATGCTTTGCAGCAATCAAGTGAACATTCCTTGGATCTGTCAAGTACTGGCTCAAGGTGTTCACAGCAAAGAAAATATCTGATCTCGGGTACATCAAGGACCCAATCATCTAACGATACATCGTAGCATCAACCGACTCTGAAGAAGCATCACTCAATAGCTTTAGGTTTGATGCCATAGGTGTAGCCATGCAGTCCATCATCCTGAACCTCTTCAGGATCTCTACTGCATACTTCCCTTGTCCAAGAAAGATTCCATCTGTATTCTGCCACACTACCATACCTAGAACAATAGTGCATCGACACATGACAAGAGCATCACTGGTCTTCCACCTTCAACCTTGGATCAAAGGTTGGAATCCACTTTACTCTCAGTAAAGCCTAGAGTCATCAGTAATCTGTCATATCATGTCGAACCTCAGGATCTTCTGTAGTCACTCCCTCTGAAGCGGAGCATCATAATCCCTCTGTCTTCCATACTCTATGCACTGAAACATTCTGTACTTGAGTGACAAGTAGTATCCATCTAGGATCACTGGATACTAAGATCCTCTATCTTGAACTTCTTCAAAAGTTCATCTTGCACCCATCTATGAGCTTGTCATCCTCTATCAACCTCGTAGCAAAGGTTAAGATATTCATCAAGCTCATCATGCATGTTTTATCCCATGGGTGTCTTCTGAACTCGTACAAGGCCTTCTTTCATTTGCACACATGATTACGTATGTCATGTGACTTCACTTCTATTAGCTGTAAATGTTTCTTCGTAGACTATGCCTTCTCTTCGTGAGAAGCCTCATGCTACGAATCTTGCTTTGTATCCCACAATGTTTCCATCTACTGCATGATGGAACTATGAACTTCTCTTCAGGTCTCGATACTACGCCCTGACATCATTCTTCTTGAACTGGTCTTCCATTTCTTCTTAGTTACTTCTTCTTGTCTGGAAGGTTCTGCATCAATGATGTCACTGCATTCATCATATTTTTCTTTGTCTTGAAATGTCGTCACTTGTTCTTCGGAACAAGTCTTCATTCTTCTTTGCTTGTAGGTGATTATGTATGTGATCTTTCCTACAAGTCAAATGCATTTGTATGGTTAGAACATTTCATAATGAATATTCATACTGGCAAATACTTATGCATAAATATATGATCATGCAACTACTTTAGCCAATACAACATTCATCCATATCTCACTGAAACTTTCTAGATGCCTTCCATCTCTACCAGGACAACATTGAGATTGTGCACTAATCCAATATGTCAGCAAAGAGGTTTCATTTGGATAAGAGGTTCTTCAAGAGTTGAGATCTTCATATTCCTCATCGCTTGAGGGATCTTCTTTGGATGGTAACAGCTTCATCTTCAGTTGCTGTCATCTTCTCTTCTTGAGATTCTTCTTCTTGTGAGTTTGCTGAAAGTAACCACTTCCTTCTGGCACACATTCCTCGAATTAATGAATCCCACGATCCTGGGAGGCCATTCAAGGTGGCCATCACCACTTCTGTATTCTTCACTTCTTCTTTTACCGCTTCAAGTTGTTCTTTGATTTGAGAGACTCTTATGGCTGCATGGTCTCTACATTTTGGATCTTCACATTCTTCAACTAGTTTCTTAAGGTCATGTTCTGATTTCTATTCTTTCCTTCAAATAGCTTGGTCAAGGAATCAAAACATCTTTGGTGTCTTTAGGGAGACACTTGTAGTACAATTTGATCCATGATTGAATCAACCATGATCTTCTTGGCCTTGGCCAAGTTCTTCTTGTGTAAGGCTTCTAGCCTTGTCTCCCTCTGAAACTGGAACCTCTATACTCATGTAGGTGTCCAATCCATTTTCTTCAGAGAGATCAAATACTTCGATGTTTGGAAGTTGTCAACTTCCCCAAGCTTGTCACCAAGCTGATGTGATATATCATATTGAAATGAGAACCTCAAATGAAAATAGCAAAGGATTAGATCTTACCGATTTGAGGTGTTCGTCCTTGTCCCGTAGTTTGCTGATCTAGGGTTTGTCACAGAAACCCTAATTTTAAAAACTTGGAATCTTTCAGATCTTATTGGATGAACATATATATATCTTCAAATGGAGCTATCCAATGTACTCCTTTTCTGAAAACAGTGGAGGGAAGCTCCTGAAACAGGAAGCCCTAATTTTCTGATTTCTTCTGCAGAAATGCTTGTTACTGATTCTGTGATATCTCCCAAATTGCTGATATTCTATGTCTGAAATTTATCACTGAGGTAACCTCGCATGTCCCTGATGCAAAACCATAGGTTTCATCAGAAATGGTTTCACCATTTGGTATTTATGATCTTTTTCCCAAGGTGACCTGTTACAGGACTGTTCAGAACAATGAAGTTGTACGAAATGACACGTGTCACTGGTTCATCTTCTGAGTCTGATCTTCAGAAAACAGAAATTAAATTCCCTTCCCTTTCTATAACATCTTCAGGAATTCCATTTGGACCTCTTTAGCCCAAGATATTTCAATTCTACCCAGGTGTCCTGTTTATGGATGATTTCTGGAAGAGGCTAGAACCCTAACTTTGAGAGATCATATTTCTCAGAATATAGTGAATATGAGGCTGATCTTTGGACACAGTGTTCATCAGGAGTTTATCTTCGGCCCCTACAATTTTCAGCTTCTGATACTTCTCCAATCTCGGAATATAGTGACTGTACCAAAACTTAGCAGTTTTAGTATTTAGGGTTTTTCTAGCTAGGGGTCAAACTAGGGTTTGACTTTCCCAGAGATTTACCCAACCAAATTTCTTGATCCAGGTCTCTAAACTTCGGTTTTGATGAGTAGAACAATCCTATGCTGTTCTCACTCAAAAATTCCTCTTCTATAAAAAGCCCTAATTTCCACATCGAAACTGAAAATGCTTGAAATTGAATTCCGCGTCGACAGAAAGATGCACCCTTCAATGGAGATTCATCCTAGCATACTTTTGCTGAAAATATGTGGAGGAAGATCCACAAACTAGGAAGCCCTAGTTTCTGTAGCTGCACAATGTCTTCTTCTCAGGTTAGCTCTGATACCATGTTAGTTTTTCAACATTTAAGCTAGCATTATGTTAAGATCTTTTCACTGAGAGAATAACAAGCACAGCAATCACATAAGCATATCACAAGAGACAAGAGACACAAAGATTTTAGGAGGGGAAACCATAAATTGAGAAAACCCCTCAACTTCCTCTAAGATAGTATCACCACAAGATGTAATCCCAAAATAGTAAGATGACCTCCCAACACAATAGCAGCCTTCTATCTTCTGTCAAGCCAAAGTATTTCCTTCTCCAAAGGTGCGCCACACTTGAGAGAGCAAGTGTTGTAATTCACAAGTGATAAATAGAGAGACTCTCACTCTCTATTTATATTCTTTCATTGACTTGAAGTGCACTCAACCAAGTAGGCTTAACTTACAATTACTTACTCGAGCCTACACCTTAATTAGTGTATAATAACCCAAGTGCCCCGAAACTGTGGGGACTTACCTAATGACTTGACAAGACTTGTTTACATTAATAATCCTCCCGATCGGAACATCGGGGTAAGACAATATGACTCAAATACATAATAGAAACATCCCAGAATAAACATCAGGTTACAATATATAAAATACATATAAGAATACATTCCGAAGTTACATATACATCAACAATCATAAGCGGGGTCCAATAGAAGAACGACAGAGGCTATTAGAGAAGGTTACCCTCATTCAGCACCCACGAAAATAGAGGTAATAGGGGTAAAAATAGGATGATAGGCATAAGCTGAAAAATATAGATGCACCCAAGTGTGAAATCGATGAGAAGGAACACGTACCCTAACCACTCAGGTTTTTACAAAAAACTTCAACTATAATTCAAGATCATTATAAAAGCCCTAGGTTAGAAAGAAACTCGAACCTAACCCAGTATTTTCCAAGTTGCAGTGACAACAGGGGTTTGCCAGAATTATGCCAAATGTTATGGATTTCTTCGTTAAGGTGTTTTATTATAGAAACCTTATATTAGAAAGAAACTTGAACCTAACCCAGTAATTCCCAAATTATAGTGACAACATATGTTGAATCAATTCCCTAGTGTCTTTCATCTTATCATGTTTAATAAACCCTTAGAATATGAAGTGTTTAATTTGAACCATTGGGTGAATCTTGCCAACAAATTCTACTTTAGGGACCAGGACTGTTGGTTTTAGATGAAGGGAATTTCCCACGCAATAAGGACACCAACATACTCCATCTTCTTTCCCAAATACATAGGAGGAGACGGGTGTTATTGTCATGCACCCTTTTTCAAAACAATTTTAAAGAGCTCTTCAATATTTTGAGGTTGGTAAGGCCTAATATTTTATATTTGAACCCTTTTCAAGCCTTCTTGAGCCAGTTGATTAGTAGAGTGGATGTTAGTTCTTGGATATCCTATAGAGTGGATGCTTGGTTTCTCTATAGGTTCCAATTATTTAGGTTCCTCATTAAATAATTACTTGATATGTTGGCTTCTTGGAGTCATGTGTTATTTTTGGGTAGTTCCTTCCAGTCTTCAATTTGTTCCTTCCTTTTGTCTAATTTGTGTCATATTGTATGCTTTATAATTGATATGTTGGCTTCTTGGAGTCATGTGTTATTTTTGGGTAGTTCCTTTCAGTCTTCAATTTGTTCCTTTCCCTTTCACTTGCATCTATAATTTATGAAGATGTGTTAATTCTTCTAGCATAGGGAAGTATTCCTATACATTCAAGATCCATTGAGTAATTTTCATATAATTTCATCAACTAATAGGGTCTAAGCCACATGTAATTGAGTTTCTCCACCGTATCCTTTTTTCTGTTGGTGTATAGCAAGACTAGTTGTATTTCTTCAAACTCTTGTTTCTTTAATGTTCTCACATTATCTCTTCATTCTTACCTTTTCCATGATTTGGTGGATCATTTACCATAACCTATATTCATCTATTTTTTCTAGTTCCTCTAACCTATACTTAATGTATTTATGTTTTTCTCATTGTTCCTTTACTACAATACATAGTGACGACTTACCAGCTAGTATTGTTTTCTTCCCATGACTCTAGTCAAGACCTTGAGACCCATCCCACTGTGCAACAAATATTTAATTTCTACATATCCAACTTGTATGTGAAATATCCACTTCAACAAATATTTGTTATGGTTGATGGAATTAATCATGACATATTAACTCAAGAATATTATGTTAGGGCCTAATTCCCTCAATTTCTTCCCCAACCATGATCCAAGAACCATCCCTAGTGTACTAAACCACAAATTGGCACCCATATCCCATTCAGAGAATAATTTTCCCCTATAAATACATGTTTGTGATTTGATGTCTTGTTCTTGGATCTTGGTACCTAAATTTTTCATGTAAATCCTAAGGGACTTATTATCCACCCATCCCCATTATTAAGGCCTTAAGACCCATCCCTACTATCCAATGAATTATAGGAGAAACCACACACCACTTGGAAATCAAATATCCCCTTCAAAGGGCCTAAGTGATGGTTTAAATCCATGATCATTATGAAATTGATTAAAATACCCCAAGATGTCCAAGAAAACCATTAGAATCTTCTCTGAAGTGTTGGGTTATGCACTACAGAGTAGCATTGAAGAGGTTAAAGCATCCACTCTATAGGATTTCCAAGAACTGACATCATTATTTGTCCATTATTGTAAAGGTGATGTACTAGAAGATTTTCCTGGACTTGTTGATTTCACCGTGAAGTTGAACGTAAATGATAAACATAGAGGAGCACTAAGCAAGCTACAAGAATTTGTAGGAAATCGAATGAGTAGAGACATAATGTCTGCAACAATCTACATAAATCCTTCACTTGAATGATGTTAGTTCTTGAAGATCCTGTAGAGTGGATGCTTGGTTGGTCTATCGGTTGCTTCTTGGAATTTATAATAAACTTGGCTCAATATCTTGATTCGACCATGAGGTGCTTAGTTCACTGGAAATTGGGTTAGGTAATACTTGGCCATTAATGGACAATCATGAATCTTATGGTTTATGCTTTGGGTCTTGAAGCAAGTACTAGGTATTTTGATGTCCTCCATTTTTTATTTGAACATTTTATGTCAATTTTCACCGTGTCTGATTTTTTTTTGCCCCTCTTACATTTAATATGCCCAAAATGATTTTTTAGGTCTAAATTTAACCCAGGATTACCTAGAATTGAGGATTTAGGGATACTTATTGTTAATTTATGGTTGAGGTTTCCTTAGAATGGTTTCTCACTGCTCTATGAAGGTCGAATAAGGAAAATAATTGGATTAAATACACATAAAAATCTTTAACCATGCCCAAATGTGCTTGGAAATAGCCTTGATTTGCTTCTTACACCAATTAGGATGCCCATTGTTGTTCTTCTCATTGACAGAACTTCTCAAAATTTGGGTTATACTATTGATTAAAACTTAGAATAGTCCCAAACTATGCACAAGTCACCTAGCTTTTAAAAAATGGTTCCTCATGCTTTGTATGGAGGTGAAAAATCCACCAAGATGCTTCAACATGTATGAATATCTCTTCATTTATCAGCTCCAACCCCGGGACAAAATTGTGTGATATGTGTAACATAGGCCTTTTTCTTGATGAATATCCAATGTTTCAATTCCTTATCAAGTTATCCCTTCTAATCATTTGGTTCCAATAACATGAATCAAGTACTAATTGTGGTTTATTATTGGACTGCCAACTACAAATGATGGTATGAACTGAAAGAGTGCCTTCAACCTTAAGCCCATATGTTATCACTCCAAGAAACTCCTCTAGGTTGTAGCTCGAGGATGCCTGGTAACTTACACAATGTTTTTTTAGGATTTTCAGATATGGGTCAAGTCAATCGACCTATGTAACCTTTCCACTCTCAAGGCATGCATAAGACTCACTCGTTTACAAGGCTTTTAGTTGCAATTTGCTCAGAAATTCGACTATAAGGTGCAAGGATGGAGAACTCACCAGGATAACATACTTACACACATAACACATGCATATAAATGGATAAATCCTGCTGAGGATGGTATTTATAAATCAAATATCACTAATAGACCAATAGGATGACAGCTATCGGCTTTTTAATAAATATGAATTTGACCTGAATGCACATTCAGGCATAAACACATTAAAGAAATAGATGATGGCTGAACAGATCACAACAAAAGATCTTATACCATGAATAAGTAAAATGAGAAGCTTGAAAGTATTATTGGCTCATAAATCCCCGAAGTTGAAGCCTTTATTATAAAATCAATCATGGGATTTATAGCCTTCTACAAATATCATAGATCTTGAAAATCCGATATGTTTACACAAAAAATAATTGAAAGTGATATTTTTTCCAGATTAGGGCTTCAAACCCTTGCTAACTATTTTTTTATCTACTATGAAGATCTAGTTGACTGAGAAAACGTTTAATAGCTAAAGTGGTCGCTGATAATCGGCATTGTTGGTTCAGTCTGAAATTGCCGCCAACAGCCAGTGTTTCAGCAGTTAATCTGAAGTGACATTTCTTGTTTTAATCCACTGGAGTTTTCTACCTTGTCGCCACAGTCGTCGATCGAAATATTTGTCTTCTAGTCCATCGGTGCCCCAAGTCTCAACACTGCCGTAATGTCGTCGCCTTAAATCACTAGCATCACGATGGCTTCTTCATTGACACTCAAAATCTTTTTCCTTTAGCCCATCGACGCTCCAAATCTCAATGCTGGCGCTCTTTATCATTAGCTCTTTGACAATTGGGAGCTGTGATAACTAATGCATCAAAACCTTTTATCTAAACACTATCGCAGTTTCAGAGGTGAAACGAACTGAATTTATCGCTGCCGAAAGTTGATTGACGAAGGGACCGTGGCATTAGTATTCTATGCCACCGATGGACAGTCTCGCTATTCACCGATGTGCGTTATCTCTATTTTTTTTCTTTTTCATAACTTTATATGCTTGACTATCAGTGATTTCTCTTTATTGATATCGAAGGTCAGTAGAAGTCATTGATTGGAGCTTTAGTCTTCTGTGCCGCCGATACTGCGGAGGAGCTTTGTTATAAACTCGTCGATCTGTAGTCTGTATGTCTTTCACTGTTTTGGCTCCTTATTGAACTATCTTGTCGATGGTTAGTCCTTAGAACATCCGATCGCTGAAGTTTTCATCTGGTCATGGAAGCCATAGTCTGTCTTTCTTCCGTCGTTGTGGCTCCTTAGTGGACTATCTCACCGCTATGTTGTCCTTACTTCTTTCGATCACCGAAATGTTCGTCTGATTGCGGAACCCGTAGTAAGTCTGTCTTCCGTCATTTAGGCTCTTAGTGGACTATCTCGCTGCTATGTTGTCCTTACTTATTTTGATCACTGAAATGTTCACCTTATCGCGGAACCCGTAGTAAGTCTGTCTTTCATCGTTTCGGCTCTTTAGTGGACTATCTCACCGCTACGTTGTCTTTGGTTCTTTCGATCACCAAAATGTTCATCTGACCGCAGAAGCTATATTTTGTAAGTCTGTTAATGGCTAATGAGATTTTCTAATCCTCACCCAAGCCACTGAAACTACAACTTAGTGAAATTTTTATCAACCACAGAGGCTTTCAAACTGTTAGTGACATTCATATTCCTCATTGCATGAATTAAATTCTTCATAAAAAAATAAATTATATTGGGAGATAACATCTGGCTCCTACTTGGGGATGGGAACCTCCCAGTGAGGTCCCAAGAACCCCAGACCAAAATGCCTTTCCCTAAAAGCAACTAAGTAATTTAACACTATTCTTTATTGTTCAATTGGGCATGGAGTCTTATTCTGAAAGAAAAAAAACCTACTATTTACTAATTTACAATCATAAGGCCTCAAAGCCTCAAATAAAATAGAGTTTCATGAACCGCCCATTTATTGGGCCATCGAATACTTCTTCACCTTCTAGATTCTGCAATTTGAAGGTGTTATTCTCATATACCTGGTCTCTAACAAAAGGGCCAATCCACAAAGAGTAAAATTTTCCATGTTTCCCCTTGTCATGTCTGACAGCATCCCACTTGAGGACCCAATCTCTATTGATGTATATGTAACTTCGGAATGTATTCTTCTATGTATCTCATATATTGTAACCCGATGTTTATTTTGGGATGTTTCTATTATGTATTTGAGTCATGTGGTCTTGCCCCGATGTTCCGATCGGGAGGATTAATAATGTAAACAAGTCATATCAAGTCATTAGGTAAGTCCCCACAGTTTTGGGGCACTCAAGTTATTATACACTAATTAAGGTGTAGGCTTGAGTAGAAACCACTTGATTACCATCCAATGATGTGAACTACAAATACCCAGGGTCTTCGTCACATCTTCCACAAAGTACGATTATATCCATGTGATTACAATGATCTGAAGTCGAACATGGTAGAAACCACTTGATTACCATCCAATGATGTGAATTGTTAACAAGTGCGAGGGAGATCACCATTGATGTCGATGATTCCCAAGGTACCCTAGTACAATCTACTAAGCGTGAAGAGATGTCTTGATGTCGAACACCCAGTCGATTCTATCGATCAAAGTTCAATGATGTGAACCTATGTTGAGAGCGAGAGAATATGTTATTGAGGCATACATATCTCAAGGTACTAAATTTTGTTTCTAAGACTATTTCCTGGATGATGAGCTAATGTCGACGGGAATAGTCCAGATGATGAGCTTATGTCAACGAGAATAGTCTCGTCGAAAGAGGGCCATGATGAGTCCCACATCAACGACATGAAACTCGGAACATAGTTTTGGAATGATGTGAATGTAGTGACCATAATACTGACTCAAAAGTACTGACACAAAGACTGTTTCGAATGTAGAGGTAAACTTCTTCAACTTCCCTTTGAACATTAGGTGGCATGACAAAAGACTTGGCAGCATGACTAGACTAGACAAACACATAGTGCGACAATTGACAATCCATTCTTTTGAAAGACTCAAAGGAGTGATATGACTCATGAAAGTGGATCGCCAGAGAGATCAATTGAATACCCAATTGACTAAAATGATATGCAGACAAGTACCATGTTCAAAGGTAATGACAAACTACTACCATTTATTTGCAAAATGATTCCCTTCCCATTTTCACCATCTGCTCTTGATGGTGCTCATTCTAAGAGAACACTTGGAAAACCCAAGTTCCCTTGTAAGCTTTGCAAGGGGGGCCACCTTCTTAAGGAGTGTATCGGTCTCTCCCGTGTACAAAAAGAGTGGTCTAAAAGGTCCAAACCATCTATGTCATCAAACTTTGATCATCATGTTGATGATACTTCATCAACTAGTGACCCATTGGTTAAAGGTTGCAAGGGTAAAGTCTTGTATCCTTGTTTGATATGCAAGGCTATGCATCGTACTTTTCTTTGTCCAAGCATGGATGAAGCTTCACATTGGTTGGAAAATATTACTGATTATCAATAGGTGATTCCAACCAGTGATAGTAAGTTATCCCTCGATTCCTTGCTAGTTGACCAAGTGATCAATTCAGTTTCATCTATAATTGATCCCACTCTTCTTTCGGAGAGTGAAGTGGTTGAGTCGATCTCATTTCCACCCGATCCTGCTCTTTCATCACAGAGTGTTAAGACTGAAGTAGTCTCTTTAACCAAATCTTCATCTTGTTCTTCTCTTCCATTAGAGAATGAACTGAAACCTACTGAATTTTTTATGCTTCATTTTGATTGTTCTCAACAAGAGGAAATTTTTTCTGTTTCGACAGAACCCTCTCCAAGTAATGAGGTTATTTCCTTTGACTGGAGTAACCTAACAGAGTCTCATCTTCATTCGAGTGTTCCTTTCCAGATAGTTGTGAATGTTACTGCTAGGCAGATACTTCGCACTATTGTTGATGAATGGGGCTTCTATTAGTATTATATCCTCAACTACTTGGAAAGATTTAGGTTCACCTCATCTTGTGCCAGCCACTGATCAGATACTAGCTTTTAATCGAATACCTACTGCACCTTTAGGGACCCTTCTTTATTTTCCTATTACATTAGGAGGGAAAACTGTCTGTATTGATGTTATGGTGGTCCAAGGTCCTTTAGATTTTAATCTACTCCTTATACGTGATTATGTTTATGCAATGAAGGCTGTAGTGTCCACACTCTTTAGACTTATGCATTTTCCCCATGATGGGAAGATTGTGACCATTGATCAGATTTCTTTTGTTACACTTAACCACCGCATCACTCCTAGTAATCAGACTGCCCTGAATGTGCTGCATGTTCTTGTGGTTCCTTCCCCTTCTTCTAGTTAGATTCTTCCCATGATAGGTAAAATGGGCGGCATGGCTATAGTATATGGACATCATAATGGAGCTAAGCCGCTAGCTTTTATGAAATGGGGGCAACCTACCAACCTCTGGATACCATGTTGGGTAAGAGCAGGTTCGATAGCATAGTTTACTTTCGGTTTCAAGCTCATTAAAAAATAAAACCACTCCTTAAGCATAGTTTACCTTTTGGTTTCAAGATTGCATAAAAATGAAACCATGTGGTGAGCATAGTTCCCATTATGTGTCAATCTCGTTAAAAAATGAAACAAATCCTTATGAGAAAATTTCCTATTCTATGTCAAGCTCGTTAAAAAATTAAATGGATCTCCTTAAGCATAGTTACCCTTTTGGTTTCAAGCTTGCATAAAAATGAAACCATGTTCCAAGCATAGTTACCTTCTGTTTCAAGCTTGTGTAAAAATGAAAAAGATCCCCTTCTCTTAATTCGAGTCTTCCCTTTAGTGTTAGAACTTGAACCTTCTTTTCACCTGACCGATTCTCGTTCTTCCTACCCCCCTGGTGAACATTTTCACATTAGTAACTAGGATTTTAGGTTGGGTATGGAAGAAGAATCGTCAAATGAAACGAAGCTTGGGGGAATGTCGAGCCCCTAACAATCATGCTAGGGGTAAGCTTTGCTAGCAATCATGCTGGGGACAAGATTCCAACCTCTGTATATCACGTTAATGGGATTTTTCAAGCATAGTTTACCCATTGGTTTCAAGCTTGTGTAAAAATGAAACCAATCTTTGAGCATTATTTCAACTAATATTCGAGCTCGTTAAAAATAGTAAGATGGTGTTGAGATTACTTTTCATTTTTCGCGTGCTGGTTAAAACATGAAAAGTGGTTTTAGCTCAGCTTATTACTTTTTTGTGCTCTAGATTCAAACATGAAAAAGGTTAATAGAGTCTTCTTTAAGCTCTTTTCGGACTCTTAAAATGTGAAAAGATAGTCGAGTACTTGTCTTCTTGATACTCGTAAAAGTATTTGAAGAGTCGTCTCTCCGACGGTAGGTTATCTCTTTTTCGGTTCGGATAGACTATTTACAAAAAAGGAACACTCCATCCAATAATGACTGGAAGAGTTCTCTACGGCATTATTTTATACCTTTTCAGGCCTTAGAGACTAAACATACGAAAAGGGACCCTTTGGAGTCTTCTTCCACGATTGTTCAAACTCTCTAAACATTAACGATACCGAGTTAACTTTCATTGGACTCATTAAATTAAACATTGAGAGACCCTCTTTTGGGAATGAACCCCTCCTATCTAAGGTTCATAAAACATATGAGTTTGGACTTGTCTTTCAACAAGCTATACCGAGTGTTTTTTACCCTCTTTGAACTCATAAAACCGAAAAGAGGCACTCATCAATCATGATGGGGAAAATGGGAAGGGAGTCATTTTGCAAATAAATGGAAGTAGTTTGTCGTTACCTTTGAACATGGCACTTGTCTACATATCATTTCAGTCAATTGGGTATTCAGCTAATCTCCATGACGATCCAGTTTCATGAGTCATATCACTCCTTTGAGTCTTTCAAAAGAATGCATTTTCCACTATCAAACTGTGTGTTTGTCTAGTCTAGTCATGCTGCCAAAGCTCTTATCGTACCACTTGATGTTCAAAGGGAAGTTGAAGAAGTTTTACTTCTGCAGTCAAAACAGTCTCTGTGTCAATACTTTTGAGTCAGCCTTATGGTTACTACATTCACATCATTCCAGAACTATGTTTTGAGTTTCATGTCGTCGATGTGGGACTCATCATGACCCTCCTTAGATGAGACTATTCCCGTCAACATCAGCTCATCATCCAGGAAATATTCTTAGAAACAAAATTTAGTACCTTGAGATCTGTATGCCTCAATGACAGATTCTCTCGCTCTCGACATAGGTTCACATCATTGACCTTTGATCGATAGAATTGAATGGGTGTTCGACATCAGGACATCTATTCATGCTAAGTAGATTGTACTAGGGTACCTTGGGAATCATTGACATCAATGGTGATCTCCCTCGCACTTGTTAACGATTTGCATCATTGGCCAGTAATCAAGTGGTTTCTACCATGTTCGACTTCAGATCATTGTAATCACATGGATAGAATCGTACTTTGTGGAAGATGAGACGAAGACCCTGGGTATTTGTTTAGCGGTAATTGCTTTCCCCAGGTTGCGATTGAGTTTTGTATATCTAGCATGGATCCACATTTGTATGCTCGTGGCTATGATCAAATTTGTGTTTATATGACATAGATCTACATTGTATGTCCTGTAGCTATGTCCAAGTTTGAGTCCTCTATCACATGGATCTACATTGTATTCTAGTAGCCATGCTTGTTTATTCCTCTCATGGATCTACTTTGTATTGGTCCAAACCCAGGAGTTGGTTACATTTTTCTATAAGTCAAAAGTATTGATGTACTACAGATGCCTACTAGATGACATGCTCTGATCGAGCTGACATTTTCACCTTGAAGTGACAAATTTTTCTCTCAAAGCTCTCGCTTATCGTATCCCTCTAAGTCTCATGCGTTGGGGGGCATTCTTTTATACCTAAATCCTATCACCATCATGTGATAAGACCCTTAACTTCCATGTTTTCCCTTAATCCCAACACTTAGAGTGGAAGCTTGCTCTATTTGTCAATTCTACTTGAAAAAACCTAGCATTGCGCTTGCCCTGTGGCTGATGAGCGGGACCTTGCTCAGCACCACCTATATCTTGTTTTAGAGAAGTGGTGCCACCTCTATGGTCTTTGGTATTAAAGCAGTTCTCACCTAAATTGCTCTGTCATAAGAGAAGAAAAGTGATACCCTGGGTAAAATGGGAAAAAGAGAAGTTTCTCGAGGCTTCTAAATCATGAGCGTCGTGTCCTCCCTTATCTCTATCATTATGGGTCAGTTGAGCTTGATATCCCCCATGATAGGATATTAGAGCCACCTCACCCACAATTCTCTCAACCATTCCTATCCATTGAGCCTTATAAATACAAGCTCATGTCCATAATTGAGGGGGAGAACTATAGAGGTATTGTTATGTTGTTGGATTGACTACCTAGTCCGAATCATTGGAGAGCATAGAGATCAAAGTTGGAGCTTACGAGGATGAAGTTTTTGTCTCATGGAGGGGCTTTTCAACACTGAGGCAATGGTTGTAAGCTTCTCCATACATTCTTAATGCAAAGCTGATTTTTGTCCCACATTAATATTGTTTTGATTTCACATGTACATTTTGTTAGATTCCTTAGTCACTAACATGGATAAGTAGATGATTTTTTGGTAGCCTTGATGTGTTTGAATGTTTGATCTATTCACAGGTACATAGGTTCAAAATCGAATCAGTATTTCAGGTGTCTATGACATTCAGGGAAGGCCTTCATCCTTTGTCGTTCACTCATTTGTTTTGTATCTAAACCATTCAGACCAGAGGAACATCTTCTGTCCGCAGAAGGTGCAATATTCCTAGTAACAGGCTGGTCATTTGTTGTGAGACAGGATCCAAGGGGAAGGCCGATAAAGTATAACCTAGAAGATTCTAATGAAGAGGGTTCTCTGGAAGAAGGATACGATGACACAGAGCATGATCAACATGATTTAGGTGATGATGATCCAGCATAAGATGTACTCCAAGAAATAGTTGAATCTAATGATGTAGCAAACAACGCCGATGAAAGTTATAGCGACAATGGCATTATGAGCATAACTGATGATGATGACAATGATGACATGGCCAACCCTTACAATGTTGACTCTCGATTTGATGATACAGATGATGACTTGGATGAAGAAGATGATGACATGGATGAAGAAGACGATGAAATATAATTAATGAAAGGTAAACATTTAATTAGACCTATTCTTTTATCTTATTTTTTTTAAAGAGTTACTAACATCATCACCATCACCATCGTCCTCATTTTGATCATCATCGTCATCATCATGATCATCATCATCATCTTCATCAGCATCGTCGTCATCATCAGAAATCTTCATCTTCATCATCATCCTCATCATTGTCATCTTCATCTTCATCTTCATCATCATCGTCATCAAAATCATAATTGTCATCATCATTGTTGTCATCGTCATCGTCGTCATCCTCATCATCATCATCTTCATCGTCATCATTATCATTAAAATTAAACCTAGATCAAATTAATTACTTCATATCATCGTCATCGTCATCTTTAGCATTGTCATCGTCTTCATCATCTATAGCATTGTCATCATCTTCATCATCATTGTCATCATCGTCAACGATGAAATATAATTAAAGGTAAATATTTAATTAGACCTATTCTTTTATCTTATTTCTTTTTAAAAAGAGTTATGGACATCATCATCATCATCATCATGTGGATCATCATCGTCATCATCCTCACCATCCTCATCATCATCATCAACATCATCATCATCATCGTCATCATATTCATCATATATAATCATCATCATCATCGTCATCATCATAATCATCATCATCATCATAATCATCATCATCATAATCACCCTCATCATCATATTCATCATCATTGTCGTTGTTATCGTCATCTTCATCTTCATGACCGTCATCGTCATCGTCATCCTCATCAACATAATCATCACCAACATCATCATCTTCATCATAATCGATGAATATGACATCATTATCGTCATGATCATTGTCATCATCATCATCATTGTCATCGTTGTCATCAAAATCATAATTATCATCATCATCGTTGTCGTCGTCGTCATCACCATCATCATCATCTTCATCATCGTCGTCGTCATCATCATCATCATCATCGCCATCATCATCATTGACATCATCATGATCATCATCGTCGTCGTCATCGTCGTCTGTATCATCGTTGTCAACGTCATCATCATCAACACCATCATTGAAATTATTTTAAAATTAATAGTAAACCTAGATGAAATTAATTACTTCATATCATCTTCATCATCGTCGTCATCATCATCAGCATCATCATCATCGTCGTCATCGCCATCAAAATCATAAGGATTTCTCATCATCATCATCGGCATCAACATCATCATCATCAACAACATCATCATCATCAACATCAACATCAACATCATCATCCATCAACATCATCATCATCCATCATCATCGTCGTCGTCGTCTTCGTCATCATCAGCAACATCATCGTCGCCATCAACAACATCATCAGCGTCATCATCATAATCATCATCAACATCATTAGCATTTTCATCATTTCATATGAAATCAAGACGATCATTGCCATCATCATCATCATCATCATCATCATCATCATCATCTTCATCATCGTCAACATCATCATCTTCATCATCATCATTGTCGTCATCTTCATCATCATAATGATCAGTATCATGGATAACATCATGATCATCATCGACATCATCATCATCAGCGACATCCTCATCCTCATCATAATAGATTCATTGCACACATAAAGACTCACATAGATACACCCCCCTTCTTTGTGTGCCTGGTGTGTCTAACATGAATGTGTGATCAAGGATAGGA
Source organism: Pseudotsuga menziesii (assembly GCA_001517045.1). Classification (NCBI taxonomy): domain Eukaryota; kingdom Viridiplantae; phylum Streptophyta; class Pinopsida; order Pinales; family Pinaceae; genus Pseudotsuga; species Pseudotsuga menziesii. Next base: position 152,281 of record LPNX010330538.1, read on the forward strand.
ATATGTAAGCGAGGTTAACACATATACGTTAGACTCAAAGGAACATGTACATTGAGTGTCATGAGATGGATTAAACTTTTTGTTTATACATAACAACGTTGTATAGAAGCCTTAATGATGAAAGGTTTAAACTAGTGTACAACTTCTTTATGCATATGGTGCAAAAGTATTGCAACCAAGAATATATTATGAACATGTTGAAGAAGGTCATTTCTAGTGGAAGTGGAGTGGCCACTTCGATGAGGATTAAGAAAAAGGAGATAATGACACCTGTAATGAAAAGATGTTAGGGATTTTTTTGTTGGGACATTAAGTACTTAGAGAATATAAATGAAGGTTCATATGAGACTAATCCCTAACCTAAAACACTTAACCCTTTTAAAACATAATACCTATAAAACATGTTCCCAAACCCCCATAAACCCTGTTCCCAAACCCCTATAAACCCTATCCCTTATCATCACCAACAATTATCATAGTTAACCCTTTATCCATATGACTCTTAACGTCACTACAAAGTCTATGCATATAATGTCATTCACCTAACATTTATATCTCTTTATACTTATCAAAATTAAATATTTTTAAAATAAATCTTACTTGTAATCTTATATTAAAATTATTTTTTAGTATATATAAATTAAAAAAAAAAACATAAATAAATTTTAAAAAATAAAACATAAAACAATATATATAAATATTTATAAAAAAATTATTTTAAATACATATATATAAATAAATAAACAAAAACATAAAACAATAAAAAAAACTACCTGTCACACTATTTTCATTTCAGCTTCACGAGAAAGCTTCTTCCTCTGTGCATCTCGTCGAGTGCTTGTCGTTCAATGACCAGTGATGTTCTGAGCAACTTGGCCGGAGAATAATATTAGTGGCAGAAACAATTTGAACCCATGAAGACTAAGGAGAGTGGATTGTGGTTTTGTAGCAGACAAGGAGGCCAATTGTCAGTCGAGACAATGCATCCCAAAATTGTGAGTATCGTGCCCTAATTCATGTCTATTTTAAAAATTTTAAGATAGTTCTACAAATATCTAGGGTTTCATTACCAATAGAGGAAAGGCAGAGGCTATTAGAGCAAGTTACCCTCATTGATCAGCACCCACGAAAATAGAGTTGATAGGGGTAAAAATAGAGTTGCATTTGATAGTTTCATTGACCCGCATTCGACCCATATTGGCTGATATGGATTCTGAAGTCTGTCCAATTTGAGCATTATAATTAGTGGACGAACCCACCACAGTTTGGTTCATAGTCAAACTGGTTGGTTGTTTTTATTTCAATTATCTCAGCAACTGGTTCCCAAATAAGCTATTAAGTCGACCCCACCGAAATGAGATGCTTAAGGGAGGTTTAAAGAAGGATTTGAGTTCTCCCATAGCCACGATAGATAGATTTTTTATGCTCCCATGTATGCTAGGCTCGGTGGAGAAGGATGAAAATTGGTCGTTGCCCCGAGCAGGATTTCTGAGCCCTATTTTGTTATATGCAAGGAAGTTCAAGTGTTTTAAACCAGCTTCCTTAGTTTATGTAGAAGTTACAACAGTTAAACTACTTAAAGTGGGCTAAACATATTTCCCAATAGCTTCAGTTAAAGCATCGATAAAGAGTTCCATACCCTGTTTCAAAGCATATAATTAACCCGGCGAGTGGACCCATCATAAGCGGAGTCCAATAGATGAACGACAGAGGCTATTAGAGAAGGTTACCCTCATTCAGCACCCATGAAAATAGAGGTAATAGGGGTAAAAATAGGATGATAGGCACAAGCTGAAAAATATAGATGCACCCAAGTGTGAAATCGAGGAGAAGGCACACATACCCTAACCACTCAGGTTTTTACAAAAATCTTCAACTATAATTCAAGATCATTATAAAATCCCTAGATTAGAAAGAAACTCGAACCTAACCCAGTATTTTCCAAATTGCAGCCACAACAGGGGTTTGCCAGAATTATGCCAAATGTTATGGATTTCTTCGTTAAGGTGTTTTATTATAGAAACCTTATATTAGAAAGAAACTCAAACCTAACCCAATAATTCCCAAATTGTAGTGACAACATATGTTGAATCAATTCCCTAGTGTCTTTCATCTTATCATGTTTAATAAACCCTTAGAATATGAAGTGTTTAATTTGAACCATTGGGTGAATCTTGCCAACAAATTCTACTTTAGGGACCAGGACTACTGGTTTTAGATGAAGGGCATTTCCCACACAATAAGGACACCAACATACTTCATGTTCTTTCCCAAATACATAGGAGGAGACGGGTGTTATTGTCATGCACCCTTTTTCAAAACAATTTTAAAGAGCTCTTCAATCTTTTGAGGTTGGTAAGGCCTAATATTTTAGATTTGAACTCTTTTCAAGCCTTCTTCAGCCAGTTGATCAGTAGAGTGGATGTTAGTTCTTGGAGATCCTGAAGAGTGGATGCTTGGTTGCTCTATAGGTTCCAATTATTTAGGTTCCTCATTAAATAATTACTTGATATGTTGGCTTCTTGGAGTCAGGTGTTATTTTTGGGTAGTTCCTTCCAGTCTTTAATTTGTTCCTTTCTTTCGTCTAATTTATGTCATATTGTATGCTTTATAATTGATATATTTACACATGTGTTGGACTAGTGTCAACATGCCATGGTAGAGTTTTTTTTGGGTGTCCTTCCCCTTTCGCTTGCATCTATCATTTATGAAGATGTGTTAATTCTTCTAGCATAGGGAAGTATTCCTATACATTCAAGATCCATTGAGTAATTTTCATATAATTTCATCAACTAATAGGGTCTGAGCCACATGTAATTGAGTTTCTCCACCCTATCCTTTTTTTGTTGTTGTATAGAAAGACTAGTTGTATTTCTTCAAACTCTTGTTTCTTTAATGTTCTCACATTATCTCTTCATTCTTACCTTTGCCATGATTTGGTGGATCATTTACCATAACCTATATTCATCTATTTTTTCTAGTTCCTCTAACCTATACTTAATGTATTTATGTTTTTCTCATTGTTCCTTTACCACAATACATAGTGACGACTTACCAGCTAGTATTGTTTTCTTCCCATGACTCTAGTCAAGGCCTTGAGACACATCCCACTGTGCAAAAAATATTTAATTTCTACATATCCAACTTGTATGCGAAAGATCCACTTGTACAAATATTTGTTATGGTTGATGGAATTAATCATGACATATTAACTCAAGAATATTATGTTAGGGCCTAATTCCCTCAATTTCTTCCCCAACCATGATCCAAGAACCATCCCTAGTGTACTAAACCACAAATTGGCACCCATATCCCATTCAGAGAATAATGTCCCCCTATACAATACGTGTTTGTGATTTGATGGCTTGTTCTTGGTTCTTGGTACCTAAATTTTTCATGTAAATCCTAAGGGACTTATTATCCACCCATCCCCATTATTAAGGCCTTAACACCCATCCCTACTATCCAATGAATTATAGGAGAAACCACACACCACTTGGAAATCAAATATCCCCTTCAAAGGGCCTAAGTGATGGTTTGAATCCATGATAATTATGAAATTGATTAGGATACCCCAAGATGTCCAAGAAAACCATTAGAATCTTCTCTGAAGTGCTGGGTTATGCACTACAGAGTAGCACTGAAGAGGTTAAAGCATCCACTCTATAGGATCTCCAAGAACTGACATCATTATTTGTCCATTACTGTAAAGGTGATGTACTAGAAGATTTTCCTGGACTTGTTGATTTCACCGTGAAGTTGAACGTAAATGATAAACGTAAAGGAGCACTAAGCAAGCTACAACACTTTGTAGGAAATCGAATGAGTAGAGATATAATGTCTGCAACAGTCTGCATACATCCTTCACTTGAATGATGTTAGTTCTTGAAGATCCTGTAGAGTGGATGCTTGGTTGGTCTATCAGTTGCTTCTTGGAATTTATAATAAACTTGGCCCAATATCCTGATTCGACCGTGAGGTGCTTATTTCACTGGAAACTAGGTTAGGTAATACTTGGCCATTAATGGACAATCATGAATCTTATGGTTTATGCTTTGGGTTTTGAAGCAAGTACTAGGTATTTTGATGTCCTCCATTTTTTATTTGAACATTTTATGTCAATTTTCACTGTGTCTGAATTTTTTTTGCTCCTCTTACATTTAATATGCCCAAAATGATTTTTTAGGTGTGAATTTAACCCAGGGTTACCCAGAATTGAGGATTTAGGGATACTTATTGTTAATTTATGGTTGAGATTTCCTTAGAATGGTTTCTCACTACTCTATGAAGTTCAAATAAGGAAAGGAATTGGAAATACACATAAAAATCTTTAAGCATGCCCAAATGTGCTTGGAAATAGCCTCGATTTGCTTCTTACACCAATTAGGATGCCCATTTTTGTTCTTCTCGTTGACAGAACTTCTCAAAATTTGGGTTATACTATTGATTGAAACTTAGAATAGTCCCAAACTATGTACAGGTCACCTAGATTTTAAAAAAATGGTTCCTCATGCTTTGTATGGAGGTGAAAAATCCACCAAGATGCTTCAACATGTATGAATATCTCTTTATTTATCAGCTCCAACCCCGGGACAAAATTATGTGATATGTGTAACATAGGCCTTTTTCTTGATGAATATCCAACGTTCCAATTCCTTATCAAGTTATCCCTTCTAATAATTTGGTGCCAATAACATGAATCAAGTACTAATTGTGGTTTATTATTGGACTGCCAACTACAAATGATGGTATGAACTGAAAGAGTGCCTTCAGCCTTAAGCCCATATGTTATCACTCCAGGAAACTCCTCTAGGTTGTAGCTCAAGGATGCTTGGTAACTTACAATGTTTTTTTAGGGTTTTCAGATATGGGTCAAGTCAGTCAACCTATGTAACCTTTCCACTCTCAAGGCATGCATAAGACTCACTCGTTTACAAGCCTTTTAGTTGCAATTTGCTCAGATATTTGACTATAAGGTGCAGGGATGGAGAACTCACTAGGCTGGCATACTTACACACATAACACATGCATATAAATGGCTAAATATTGCTGAGGATGGTATTTATAAATCAAATATCACTAATAGACCAATAGGATGACAGCTATCAGCTTTTTAATAAATTTGAAATTGACCTGAATGCACATTCAAGCATAAACACAGTAAAGAAAGAGATTATGGCTGAACAGATCACAACAAAATATCTTATACCATGAATAAGTAAAATGAGAAGCTTGAAAGTATTATTGGCTCATAAATACCTGAAGTTGAAACCTTTATTATAAAATAAATCATGGGCTTTATAGCCTTCTACAAAAATCACAGATCTTGAAAATCCGATCTGTTTACACAAAAAATAATTGAAAGTGATAGTTTTTCCAGATTAGGGCTTCAAACCCTTGATAACTATTTGTTTATCTACTATGAAGATCTAGTTCACTGAGAAAACATTTAATAGCTGAAGTGGTCGTTGATAATCGGCATTGTTAGTTCAATCTGAAATTGCTGCCAACAGCCAGCGTTTCAGAAGTTAATCTGAAGTGACATTTCTTGTTTTAATCCGCTGGAGTTTTCTACCTTGTCACCACAGTTGCCGATCGAAACCTTTGTCTTCTAGTCCATCAGTGCCCCAAATCTCAATGTTGCTGCAGTGTCATCGCCTTAAATCACTAGCATCATGACGGCTTCTTCATCGAAGCTCAGAAGCTTTTTCCTTTAGCCCATCAGCGTTCCAAATCTCAACGCTGGCGCTCTTCATCATTAGCTCGTTGGCGATCAAGAGATATGATAACTAATGCATCAGAACCTTTTATCTGAACACTGTCGTAGTTTTAGAGGTGAAATGAACTGAATTTATCGCTGCCGAAAGTTGATTGACGAAGGGATTGGGGCATTAGTCTTCTATGCCACCGATGGACAGTCTCGCTATTCGCCGATGTGCGTTATCTCTGTTATTTTTCTTTTTCAAAACTTTATATGCTTGACTATCAGTGATTTCACTTTATTTCTATCGGAGGCCAGTAGAAGTCATCGATCGAAGCTTTAGTCTTCTGTGTCATCAATACTGTGGAGGAGCTTCGTTATAAACTCGTCGATCCGTAGTCTATATGTCTTTCACCATTTCGGCTCCTTATTGAACTATCTTGCCAATGGTTAGTCCTTAGAACCTCCGATCGCCGAATTTTTCATATGGTCGCAGAAGCCGTAGTCTATCTTTCTTCTGCTGTTGCGGCTCCTTAGTGGACTATCTCGCTGCTATGTTGTCCTTACTTCTTCCAATCACCAAAATGTTCATCTGATCGCGGAACCCGTAGTAAGTCTGTCTTCCATCATTTCGGCTCTTAGTGGACTATCTCACCACTATGTTTTCCTTACTTCTTTCGATCGCCGAAATGTTCATCTTATTGCGAAACCCGTGGTAAGTCTGTCTTTTGTTGTTTTGGCTCTTTAGTGGACTATCTCGCTGCTACGTTGTCTTTGGTTCTTTCGATCGTCGAAATGTTCATTTGACCGCGGAAGCTGTAGTTTGTAAGTCTGTCAGTGGCTAATGAGATGTTCTGATCCTCGCCTAAGCCACCAAAACTACAACTTAGTGAAATTTTTATCAACCACGAAGGCTTTCAAACTGTTAGTGACATTCATATTCCTCATTGCGTGAATTAAATTATTCATACAAAAATAAATTATCTTGGGAGATAACATCTAGCTCCTACTTGGGGATGGGAACCTCCTAGTGAGGTCCAAGGAACCCAGACCAAAATGCCTTTCCCTAAAAGCAACTAAGTAATTTAACACTATTCTTTATTGGTCCATTGGGCATGGAGTCTTATTCTGAAGGAAAAACAACCTACTATCTACTAATTTACAATCATAAGGCCTCAGAGCCTCAAATAAAATAGAGTTTCAGGAACCGCCCATTTACTGGGCCATCGAATACTTCTTCACCTTCCAGATTCTGCAATTTGAAGGTGTTATTCTGATATACCTGGTCTATAACAAAAGGGCCAATCCACAAAGAGTCAAATTTTCCATGTTTCCCCTTGTCCTATCTGACATCATCCCACTTGAGGACCCAATCTCTGACCTGGAAGTTGTCTACCTTTGCTCTTTTGTCAAACATGCCCTTTATCCTCTATTGATGAGCTTCTTATTTTCCTATAACTTGCTCCTTGATCTGTTGTAACTCCACCAAATCCATCATCCTTCTCATCATATCATTTGGTTCATCCTCCTCTTCCTGAAAAAAATTTGCCACTGGAAGGATGAGTTGGATAGGAAAGATGGCCTCAGTGCCATAAATTAGTTTTAATGGAGAAGTCCCTACAGGTCTTTTATCTGTCACCCTATCAGCCCATAAAGCAAACTTAAGCTTTGAATCCCAACTTTTTTGATTTGTCTCTAGTAGTTTCCTGATGATTCTGACTAAGCTTTTGTTGGATGACTTAGCTAGGCCATTGCCTTGTGGGTAATAGGATGTGGAGTGCACCAGTTGAATACCCATTGATTCACACATTTTAACTAATTCTCCAGCCTTAAAAGCTGGTGTTGAAGATGTTCTCATATAAAAATCTCATGATGACTTGGTGAGTGGCATTTCTGGTGGGCACTGCTTCTATCCATTTGGTAAAGTAGTCAGTGGCTACTAAGATCCATTTATGCTGTCCACTGGAAGATGGATTTATTTCACCTATAAAATCCAGACCCCATTGCTGAAAAGGCCCATTCACTATAACAGGCCGAAGGGGCAAGGATTTGAGCTGCTGCTTCCTTATAAATCTTTTACATTGGTCACAGGCCCTTACAGAAGTGCATACATCAGCAAATAGGACTGGCTAATAGTATCATGCTTTTAAGATCTTGTGGGTTGTGGTTTTCCAGTAGTGGTGGCCCCCACATGTACTCGAATGAAATTGATGCATGACTTGCTCTGCTTCCTCTTTATCTAAACATCTTAACAAAATTCCAGACCGATCCTTCCAATACAACAAATTGTCAATTCTGCAAAACTTAACAGATTTCAACTTAAGAGCCTGTGCTTGGTTAGGAGTAAGATCAAGAGAAACTTATAACTTTAGCAAAAATTGAATGATACCTGAGTACCACTCACATGAAGATATGTTCTCAGCTATTGCTGGACCATTATTATGATCTTGATTTACTTCTATTTCAACTGCTACCATAGTCTGCACCTTTGGTGATCTGACACATGTGAAATTTATTCCCATCAATTCTCAGTTTTCTTTGGCCATGAGTTTGTCCAGACCTAATCCCTTTACCAACATGGTGGGTTTCACCTCTACATAAAACTCAATGATTTTGGAAATCCACTTAGCTCTCTTCCCATCAATGTCCGGCTGAGTCAAAACATCCTTCACAACAACTGAAGGGACATACGCAATGACATTTTCATGGAGAATATAGATTCTGAAAGTATTTAAATATTTTATGAGAGCATAAGCTTGCTTCTCAATTCAGTCATACTTCAGCTCAGCATCTCTCAGGGTTCTACTGAAAAAATAAATTGGATGATCAAGACCTTCATCATTCTTTTGTAATAGTACAGCTGCAACTGTGTCATAAGATGTGAAAGAGAAAATGTAAAAACCCTTGGTGTAGTTAGGACTAATCAAGGTTGGAGCCTCCGTGATGGCTTTCTTAATGTCTTCAGAAGAATTTCTTTCCTAGTCAGTCCACTTTATTTCTGCATCGTTTTTTAGCATGGCTGTTATGTGCTTTGCCAGCTCAGAGAAATTTGGAACGAATCTCTTGAAAACGTTTACCTTGCCTAAAAAGGACTGGATGTCTCTTTTTTACCTTGGTATTGACAACTGCTGAATTCCCTCCACTCTTACCGGATCGATCTTTACACCTTTAGCTGAGACTATGTGGCATATGAGCTTTCCTTTATTGAGTGCAAACTGGGATTTCTTGGGGTTCAGTGATATTCCATACCTTCTGCACTTCAGAAATACCTTCCTTAAATGCCACAAGTGGTCATGATGGCTGTGAGAGTAAACTGTTAAGTCATCCAAATATATCAGCACAAATTTATCTTTTATCCCTACAAAAGCTAGGTCCATGGCTCTCTGAAAAGTAGCCCCAGCATTCATTAGCCCAAATGGCATTTTAGTATACATGAAGGTGCCCCAAGTGGTGGTAAAGGTAGTCTTCTCTTGGTCATGTGGGTGCACAACAACTTGGTTGTATCCAGGAAAGCCATCAAGGAAGGACATGACCCTGGCCCCTGAGACTTTCTGCAGCATATGTTCCATCTTGGGCAGTGGATAGTTGTCCTTTTTGGAACACTTGTTCAGGTTTCTAAAATCCACACACAACCTGATTTCTCCATTTTTCTTTCTTACCACTACTAGATTTGCAATCCACTTGGAATACCTGAGGGGGATTATGATCTTGGATTTGAGGAGCTTGTGGATCTCTTTCTCAATCACTGGTAATAGAAGAGGGCTAATGGGTCTCAACTTCTGTTTGAAAGGAATGGTGTCCTTCTCCAAAGGAATCTTGTGCTGGATGATGTTGGTGTCATATGTTTTTAGGTCACTATACTCCCATGCAAAGACATCAGCAAACTCTTTTATCAAGCTGCAATAATCAGACTTCTGTTCAGTAGTCAGCCTAGTGTAGAAATAATAGATCAATGCTATGTGCAATGATGCTAAGAATAAGCACAGGAAATAGATCTTGCTAATAAGAATTCTCACAAGCATACAAATGAAAAATAGAGAGAAGAAAAGAGACTGAATCACATGAATGAAGAGATGAATATTGGTGCGTATCCTTCCATTGAATAATTATGAATAATAGTATACATAAATAGTACATCCCTCATAGGAAAGTTGAATTGTATGGAAACAACTCATAAAGCTCAAAAAGGCTGACTTACGAAAATATAGCAAACCCCCATAGGTGGATAAAGCACTTGCTAAATCTATCAAGGACCTCACGAGTTGGAAAAATCATGAGTGAGTTGTCAAGGAGATGGAAATAACATGCTAATCCTAGAAAATGGAGAAAAACTAATGGAGGATGGGTTGGAAACAAAAGCTCCCAGTTTCCTAGTTGACTAGCTTTTATCTTATCCATAGAAAAGCATGAAAAAGCAGAATCTACTGTAAAGTCCTGTATACTAATTCTAGATCAACCCAGAATCAGAAATAAATCATTCCTAGGATATAGATGGCATGTATTGACTTTAAGGTGCAAGTGGATGCCAACTAATTAAGCTAGTGGGTGAATAATTAATCAAATAATGATTAATTATTTTATCCTAAGTTATGAGTGGGTTTAATATATTCCAACACCTAGTGGATAGATTTATCAGTTTTGGATGGCTCTGGCTGCCTATGTTTTTCCCTTGGATAGCAGGATCTAGCTCCCTTTTGGCAGGCTTGAAAGGGATGGCATTTTGATCAAACAGTTCTTACAACGGTACTAGACCTCGGGGTATGTAGTTGCTGGGCAATTGGACAATATTCTGCTCAGTTACTTTATCTTTTAACTTGAGCTGTTTGGATTCGTCCATGTTAAGGTTTTCCTAGTCTATGTGTATGTCAGAGAATTCATCCACTAAATGAAGGAATTTACTAATATTCCCATCATTTTCAAACACCCTCCAAAATTTTACATTGCCTGGCAAAGAGGGTCTGTACTTGACCTGAACATCATAGCTGAGCTTAGGGGGTAAAGGAGGCACAAACAGACTTACAAAGACAGCCAGGGAATCAGCCAGGTGATTCAAATCCTTAGGAATATATGAAAGTTCAAAAAACATAAAGGAGTCTATGAGTTTCCATACCTCGTCCCTGTAGGCCTTCAATCTGATATTTTTCATCTAAAAAGTGTTGTTGACCTGCTGTATGATGAGGTCTGCATCCCCAAAAATATTCATGCACATGATCCCCATCTCCTTGGCTGCTTTAACTCCTAGTAGCAAGGCTTCATATTCTACTATGTTGTTTGTGGTTTTGAAATCGAGCTTATAAGATAGGTGAATGTTTTCCTTAGATGGGGAGATCAAGACTACACCTATGCCTGCTGAGATTTGAGCACTAGCCCCATCGAAATACATGGTCCAGATCATTGTTGTGACTTCTTCGAGCTATGGATGGGTGGGATCAATGAGCTGAACTGATGTCTGCTAATTATCATCTATTTGCAAAATGCAAGACCCAAAATCAGTGTCCACGGCGTAGATCAGGTGATTCACTGAGCGACTCTCCTTGCTTATGATGTATGCTAGCTGATTTTCCCTGTACAATCTCTTAGTCTCCCCTCCGAACATGGGAATGGTGGCATACGTGAGATCCATTTGAAGGGTTCTACCCAATCTTTTGCTCCATGACCAGGACAGGGAGAGGCCAAATTTTGGAGGAATATCAGCCACTACGATGTCCATAATTATGCTTTTTCTATGTAGCTGAGTTAGGTTTACAACAAGGTCTTTAATGAGGCCCAATCACTTGACCTTCCTGGAGTCAAAGGAGAATAAATTGTGGTAGGGCTTGGTAATGCTGAGGCTGATTTCATCCATCACAGCCTTAGGCATTAGGTTATGAGAGGCTCCTGAATCCAGCAGACAGTTATGGAGAATTTTATCATGGATGTTCAAGGATATATAGAATGGTGGGCAAGAGTCCTTTAGGTCTTCGATTATGGGTCCCAGGGTTACAACAGGCTTGTCATCTTGCAGGTTCACAAAGTCAGTGTCAATGTGCACCTTGGGTTGAAGGAAATTCAGAATGGAGGTTTCAAATGCATCTTTATTCATCAACTCAATTAAAGGGAAAAGGATTTTAAATTTTTGAATTTCAGACTCAAGGTTGAAAGAATAATGTAGCTTGTCTGGAAACCTTACCTCATGAGCTGTAGGTTTGAGTTGGACTTGATCAGGTGTGGCTGAAGGTGCTGGTTTATGCAATGCTTTGGATGGAACAACCACTTTCTTTGGTAAAACAACAACCTTTCTAGCAGGTGCAACAGGATGCTTGACAGGTACAACATTCTTCTTGAGGGGAGCAACCAACCTAGACCTCAGTTGGTAACCTCCCTGAGCATCAGCCTGATAGACAGCCTCTTCAGTGATCTGCTCATCAATTAGGGATTCTTCATATTCTTCCTATGTTAGAAATGAATAGTCCACCTCATCCTCCATGCAGTGGATATTGTTTTCAGCCTCTCCTTCTTCTTCAATGAATTTTGGCTCTTCTTCTAATACAACATTTTTAAATGGAGCTCTTATCCTCTGGTATTCCCCTTGATTTCTCTCCCTTCTGAGAATCTGAACAAGGTGGTTTCCTCTTCTATAAGGAACAAAATTTGGGTTTCGAGGAGCAAAGTCATTGGGCCCCTTACCCCTCACCGGTAGATGTCCTTGGTCCTTCAATTTAGACATTTCAGCAGTCAAGTTATCTAAAAGTTTGGTCATTTTTTCAATCTTGTTCTTTGATGCCGAAGCCCCACTGTAGTCTACTGGCTGCTTTCTCCTGTCTACCTTCCCTTTGACCTTTTGAGATGCCAGAATGTTTGACTCTACCTCTAGGGCAACATCCTGCATGAGTGATAAGGAGGCAGACCTCCTTTCTCTTAGAAGTAGGCAGAAGTCAGAGTCAAAGGAATTTGCATAATTTATCATAGCTGAGGTACCAGTGGGCTTAATCTCAGTGGGGATATTGATGTACATGTCGTTGATTCTCTTGGTAAAGTTGGAGATAGGCTCACCATTTTCTCTTTTCAGGTTGTTGAATTCTATGATATAGTAGAGGTGTTCTCTCCTCTCTCCCCAATGCTTCAGGAAAATGTCATCTAGGGCCTCTTTGCCTACCACTGACCCAGCAGGCAGTTCCTTAAACCACTTCCTAGCCTGGCCATCTAGGTTTTGCACAAAAACTCTAGTCCATACATCTTCATGTTCTATATTTATATTTTCAGCATAGCTATAAAAAGCCTCTAGATGTTCTTCAGCAGTGAAATCCCCTTCCCCGGTAAACTTAGGCATATACTTGAGGTAATCCTCGGTAGGCATGGCTGCGAGAGGATTTGGCAAAATTAGGGGTGCATACCTAGCTACCAAGATCCTTTCCATCCTGGTTAATTGAGGGGTAGCCATAATGGAAATGAGTATGGACAGGGATGTGGAAGGCAGCACTGATGAAAATATTTGTTGAGAAGGAGGTGGTACACTTATCCCAGTGGAGTCACCAGGGATTGGATCTTCACAAGCAGCAGTGCTTGAAGATGCCCAAGCCCTAGATTTTTCTGATGTATCTAAAAATTTCTGGGAATTAAGAGTTTCAGTAGAAGAAATAACAGCAGAAATATTTCTTGAAATACCTGATATAGCATTTTTTGCAACACTGCTGGTCTATCTTAGTAAAGCCCTAGATTTCCTCAAGATTTCTTCTGGATCTGAAACAGGTGTTGCTAGTGGCCCCTTTGGGTTTGCTCTGGTACTTGGTCTTCTTGAAGCCACCTTATGTCAATGGAGTCACCAGATAGATGATTACAACTATAATAATGTCCAAGCCTTGTCTATCGTCAATGTCCAAGCCTTGTCTATTGTCAAAGCATGGATCTATGTCATCTCCCAGGGAAGCTGAGCTTCAATGTCCTCTCCCCGGCAATGGCGCCACTTTGTTATCACTCCAGGAAACTCCTCTAGGTTGTAACTTGAGGATTCCTGGTAACTTACAATGTTTTTTTTAGGGTTTTCAGATATGGGTCAAGTCAGTCGACCTATGTAACCTTTCCACTCTCAAGGCATGCATAAGACTCACTCGTTTACAAGGATTTTAGTTGCAATTTGCTCAGAAATTTGACTATAAGGTGCACGGATGGAGAACTCACTAGGCTGGTAGACTTACACACATAACACATGCATATAAATGGCTAACTCCTACTGAGGATGGTATTTATAAATCAAATATCACTAATATACCAATAGGATGTGTTATACACCAGAATGGCACCTCTCTGTCTGAGTGCCGACATTCCTCATGTTGGCACACAAAAGGACATTTATGGATTGAGGTTTGCCTAGAACACTATAGCTTGACTTATTATGAGATACATTATGCCTCTATCCAGCTAGTTACTTTGCCATTTTTGCCATGTCAGGATGTATTCGCGACTCTCTTTATAGACAACTCGCGCATCATTCGCGAGTCTCCCTTGTAGCAAGTCGCGAATCCTTGTACTCGCGGGTTGCGCTTCTATATAGTTGCGAATCATTCGCGGGTTGCTCTACTGCAGACCCACGAATGTGTCTCTTAGCATTTAAACATTAAAACATGCATTAACTAGAGATTAGTTATGTCATCTAACTGAATTTCCTTAACTGTTGTAACTTCTATAACCTTCGAACTACCTTATCTCATCCATATAAATAGAGGTAGGAGAGGCCATGAGAAGGACTTTTGAATTTTATGCATTGTTATGCTGGAGGAATTGGGACTCCCGCCTACACCTTTGCCCTAGAGGTCTTCCCCTTGTGATGCAGAGCTTGGAGGCTGAGTTCTTTGGAGAAGAGAAGCAGTAGAACCAGATCAAGGTTTCGTGAGGTGCCAAACTTGAAGAGAAGGTATACTTGTACTTGTTTTCAAGATTAATAAAGATGTGATGTCCTTCTTCTTCCCAAATCATTGTTCAATGTATGATTGAATTTCTATTTATGATCATATGATGATGTTATTCATATTATTAGTTCATGTTTATTTGATTATCATTGTCTTATATGTGGTCATAATGGTTTGAGGAAGGTATAACTTGTTTTGCAGGTCTCTTGGAGTGAGAGGAGCAAGAAGAGGATTAAAGAGAAAGCTTGGACCATCCTTCAGTTAGCCAGGTGTGGGCCTTTCTCATCTCTGATCTTGTTTATATATGCTTGCTGAACATTGTGCATCTCTCTTTCAACCCCAGTACGTTGATGGGCTCTTAAACCCTAGCCATAGGACACTTTCCTTTACAACAGAACTGGCGACTCCTCTGGGGATTAGCCTTGTCTGTTTGGGGTTTTTCTCTTGTTTTCTTTCAGCTTTTGCATTGTTTCAGGTCTTTCTTGCCACTTAGGAACACTTTGTCTAATTGCATCCCCCCCCTGCCTTCTGAAGGCAGTTTGTTGACCTTTTTTGGGATTTTTATATCCATTCGCGGGTTGTTCTTCTGAACAGTCGCGAATACAAGTTTGCATTCGCGGGTTGCTGCATTGAACAGTCACGAGTCATTCGCGAGTTGCCCTTATAGACAGTCACGAATATACCTGGAAGTTAGGATTTTTTAAGTCAAGTTTTTCTTTTTCCCTTCTTTTGGGTAATCCCTGTTTGTGAGTGGATGTTCTCTCTGAGTGTTGTAGCTTGTCTGAAGACCTTTGCTGATCACACTTCCTGCTTTTTCACAAGTTTTGGTTGTTCTTTATCTATGTGGTAAGATCCTTTGTAGCATTAGGGTGTGTTCTTTGCTCTTTCGCCTTTCTCCTTTGCTTGGTTTGATGTTTGGCCCATGTTTCTGATCAGCCTCTGTTAGTGGCCTTTGCTTGATTTCAGAAGCTTGTTGGTGTTGATTTCCTTCTTCTTTTGTTAACTTCACCTTGCCAAACTTGTTGTCTTGTTTCTTATGCAAGCCTTCCTTCCAAGTAGAGTTTATACTGACTTTAGGGCAGTCTAGAGTTTGTTGGGTGGTTGTATAGCAAAGATATTTTTGCTTTGTTCTTTTATCTGCATGCTTTGCTTTGTAGGTAGTTTTTCTTTTGTCTTCATAAAAGAAAATTAAAAAGAACTTCTTTTTGTTGCTTTTCCCCCTACCTCTGTCTTTGGTTTGACCTTGTTGGACAAGGTACTGAGCAGCCTTTTGTTTGTAGGTTTAGATTGATGCTTGGGACTTGTTGACCTTTGTTTATGTCAGTCTTTTTGCTCAGTCTCTTCATTCCAAAGTTGTTGGCTTTTTTACCTTTGTAAGCTTTCCTTTCAAGAGAGGTTTATATTCAACTTTAGGGCAACCTAGGGTTTGTTTTTGGGGTATAAAGTAGTTGTCTATTTGCTTTGCTTTCAGTACTTGCTTGCATTAGTAGATAGGCTGTTTTTTCTTTTGCATTTATAAAAGAAAAATACAAAAACATGTGTTTGCTTTATATGCATATAGATTAGGTTCTTAGTCTAGATTGCATGGCATTTCATTGTTTTTGAAAAATATAAAAAGATTCGATCTTTTCTGGCTTTCAAGTTTCTATTGGAAAATATAAAGAGAATAGTTTTTGCTTTTTGCATTTTATTTCTCTTTACTTAGTCATTTTGTTTCATTTTTGAGTCAAAACACCACATAAGTTTCATGCCATTTACCCTCTGACTAAAAACAGCCCTTAAAATAAACGATATAATTTTAAAAATTACTAGTAAGTTTTATTTTATAGGGTCATACACCAACTAGCTTAGGCTAGACTTGTGGGTTAGGGTGTTTCAACTCCCCACAAGTGTTAAAATTTCAAACATAGTTGGCCTATCCCTAGGTAAATCCTTTTCTACTTTGACTGTATCTGGGAAGCTCCTCTCAAATGGGAGTTAAGCACTAGACCACGTGGAGGCTTGGATAGAGGAGATAACCCTCCGAATCCTTGTCAAAACGTAACCCAGGACTTTTACGCATCTGGGGATTCTGTCCTAGACAGAGTTTCAGGCTCAGCTACCCTTCCCATGCGTACGAGTTCGGCTGACGACTGTCCCCCCAGACTGTTAATTTAGTTAAGGTAGCTTTTAGTCTCTTTGACATCTAGGGTTCATACACAGGTAAACCGAAAGGTTATTTCTGGTTGACCTTGGACGGACTTGGAAGGTAACCCTTGTGGAAAGTGCAGGAGGGTGGTGGGTGATTCCTCCGCTTGTGCCTGAGAACCCCTCAAGGACACCAAGTAACTGTTCATCAGCTTTCTTCTGGAAAGTATCTCTTATACCCGTTTGTCTGTTTTGGCTTTAGGAATTTTTAGTGAGTGTTGTGTGGTTTGTCTGTACTTAGTGTGCCTTTAGGTGTATGCTTTGTAATTTTGGTTGCTTATGAACCTCAGACTTTGTCTCTTAGTTTTGAAACTATGGCTAGCACCCCTTCGAACACCAACCAAGAGATCCCCTTGCTGGGAACTCCTTGTACTATTCCTCTCATGGGGAATGTTGGTGTTCCCTTGATGGCCACTTTGAATCTTCCGGGATTCACCCTAGGGCTACCGGTGTGGTTGTTCTCCACTCCAACTATCTTGAATGCTCCTGATGCTTCTCAAGTAAGCTCCTTATATCAAGGGCATCAAAACAATGTCCCCCCTTCACCTGTAGTTGATTCTCCTCCTTCTACCTCATGCGGTGAAAGTACTGATACTAGTAACCGGCAGTCTAAAAGGAGTAAAAGAAGGAGAAATAGGAAGAAAGCACATCAGCAAGGGGGCACCCGTTCAACCTCTGCAAGTCAAGTTGAAACTCACCATCCAGCCTCTGGTGATCATGCTGGCAGGATCCTTCAAACCCTTCCAGGTCATGTCGGATCCGGTCACTCAGCCTCTGGTGTTCAAGCTGAGTGCACTCGTTCAACCTCTAGTTTTAAAGTTGAACCTCCCCATCCAACCTCTGCTGTTCAAGTTGGATCTATCCATCTAGCCTCTGGTGTTCAAGCTAGTAGGATCCTTCAAACCCTTCCAGGTCATGTCGGATCCGGTCACTCAGCCTCTGGTGTTCAAGTTGAGTGCACCCGTTCAACCTCTGGTTTTCAAGTTGGACTTCCCCATCCAACCTCTGTTGTTCAAGTTGGATCTATCCATCCAGCCTCTGGTGTTCAAGCTGGTAGGATCCTTCAAACCCTTCCAATTCATGTCGGATCCGGTCACTCAGCCTCTGGTGTTCAAGCTGAGTGCACCCGTTCAACCTCTGGTGTTCAAGCTGAGTGCACCCGTTCAACCTCTGGTTTTCAAGTTGAACTTCCCCATCCAACCTCTGTTGTTCAAGTTGGATCTATCCACCCAGCCTCTGTTGTTCATGCTGGGGGCACACACTCAACTGCTGCAAAGCACATTGGGCCTAACCATTCAACCTCTGCTGTTCACGTTGATGGTGCCCGTCCAACCTCTACAAGTTATGTTGGACCCAGTCTCTCGGCCTCTGTAAGTCAAGCCGGGGGCAGTCTCTCAGCCTCTGTGGTTCAAGCTGAAGATAGTCTGTCAGCCACTGCGAGTCATGTTGACACTGTTGAAAAGACTACCCGTTCAAAACACAAGCTCAAGTTTCCTTGTAAGCTTTGTGGGGGAGACCGCCTTACTTATAAATGCCCTTCTATTGTGGAGGTGCGAAGAGTTTGGGTTCATGGTCATCCCGTTTTGTAACATTCTGAAGTCTCTCAACAACCAGCCTCTCTTAGTGAGGTTGGATCCAGTCACTCAGCCTCTGTAGTTCACGCTGGGGGCAAACTCTCATCCTCTGCTAGACATGTTGAGAGAAAACAGTCATCCACTGCTATTCATGTTGACTCAGTTGAGAAAACTGGTCGTTTGAAGCACCATGTTAAGTTCCCTTGTGTGCTATGTGAGGGAGATCATCTTACTCATCTATGCCCTGCTATCGTAGAGGTGCGAAGAGTGTGGTCCAAGACTCATGGATTTTCTTCTCCTGAACAACCTACAGTTTCTCAACAACCTACTCAACCTTTGGTTGATCAAGTGGTCGAACCAATCTCAGATTTGGTCGATCCCACTCTTCTTTTGGAGAGTGATCCCTATGTGATTGAACCAATGCCATCTTTGGTCAATCCCACTCTCCCTTCGGAGAGTGACTTTCACGAAGTCGTTGAATCGATTCCATTATCGATCAATCCCACTCTTCCTTTGGAGAGTGAAGTGTCTACTAGTCGCATTTTCTTCACTGCCAGTTCAGATCTTACTGAACAAGGGGGCACTGAACTTGTTTCGGATCAACCCCCACCAAGCCCTCGGATTGCTTCCTTTGATTGGGATAGCCTATTTGAGTCGCGCCTTCCTTCTGTTGCACCTTTTCAGATAAAGGTCAAAGTTGAACCTTTTACGATTGCTCGTTGTATTGTTGATGAAGGAGCCTCAATTAGTATTTTGTCTGCTCGTGCTTGGCGAGGCATGGGATCTCCCAGCCTTGTGTCGACTGCTAGTCAGTTACTGGCATTTGATAGAAGAACTTGTGTAGCTTTGGGAATTCTTCCTCAAACACCTGTTACTTTGGGTGGGAAGACCGTCTTAGTTGACTTCATGGTAATAGAAGACCCTTTGGACTTTAATATGCTCCTTGGATGTGATTATGTCTATTCCATGCAAGCTGTGGTGTCAACATTCTTTCGTGTGATGTACTTTAATCATGGCGAAGAAATTGTCACTATTGATCAGTTGGATTTTCTTGATACGTCTCCTGACCCAACTAGAGACCAAGTCTTTCCTTTGTTGATTCCCAGTGTTTCTATAGACACCACCCCACCACAGGTGAACTATGTGGCCTCTTGTCCTTTGTGTTCAATTGCTACTGAGATGCAGCCTCTATTTTCATGCTTACCTTCTCGGGACTTGGTCCTAGCAGTTGATCGGGTGAGTCATCCTATACAGACTGTAGAGCCTTCTCTCCACTCTGTCGATCCATTTGAAAGTTTAGACATGTGTCCTATCTCGGATGATCTCCTTCCTTTGGATGAAGTCTTCCTGGAGTCTTTGATACAGTCTAGCCTTCTTTTGGATGTTGGTTCAGTTGTGACTAAGTCTAACCCTGATTTGCCTAGTAAGCCTGACCTTTCTTCTTATGTTGGTCTTGTTGAGTCTTTCGACTTTTCCTTTGAACAGCAAGTCAATGATCCTGATGAGTTTGATTTTTCTTATGAATTTTTCGACTCCTTGGATATTGAGTTTGTTCCTACAGACTCTATTTCCCTTGTTGATTTTTTCTCTCCTTCTGAGGTTGATCTTATTGATTATAAACCCTCAAGCCTTGGTTCTATAGAATCTTCTTTGGTTGATTCTGCCTTGACTTTTCCTTTTGTAGAAGATAGTAAATTCACATGTGTTTCTGCCAAAGTGACTCACATCAGATCATTTCTTTTGAATATGATCCTGATGTTGTTGTTTCTTGGAGACAGGATTCTTAGTTGGATTCACAACTGTCTACTGGCCTCACCTTGTTGTTCAAGTTGTAATTGCATTTGCATGTGCCTTTCTCGCGCTTATGAGCCTGATGTCGGCTTCCACGCTTTTAGCTCGTTGTATAAGCCCTCATCTTTGTTCTCATTATCACCCAACCTTGTATCATTTTGCCTTTGCAACTTAACACCTTTTACCCCGAGGAGACATTCCCCGAGTGTCCTTATCTTGCTCACTTTCCTTACATTATGCATAGGTTTGTTCCTTGCGCTTGGAACTAGTTTCGCCTGCCTATGACACTCGTCTCCTTGCATTTAGAGCATTCTTTCTGCTCTCCTTCGAGCTCGTTAAAAACAGTAAGGAGGCCGTGAGTTGAATTTTCCAGACTCGTTAAAACTTCACGAGAAAGATTATGAGTTTCTTTAGCCCCAGGTCTGACTCCTCAAAATAGACTTGACTGCCGAGTAAACTTGTCCATTCAGGCTCGTTAAGAATATGTGAATGGGAATCCACATTGGTGGTAGGTTATCTCTTTCTTGGACCATGTGGAATAATACGAGAAAGGATCACTCTCTTTTCTTCGGAATTGAGAAGAGTATTCTCAGGCATAGGTTTATCTCTTTTCCATACCTGAGGGACTAAACTTACGGAAAAGGAAACCCCAGTATGAGCTTAGTTTTCTCTTTTTAGTGCTCTGGACCAAAACATGAAAAATATTTCGAGTGTACTTTATGTCTTTGTCATGCTTGTTAAACCCTAAAGAACAAAGCATCGAGTTTATTGTTGTAAGCCCCATTTCTCGTACTCAAATGGATCTTTCCGAGTGATCTTGCCTTCCTTCACACTCGTAAAACTCAAGCTATATGCTGCTTTTGAAGGAGCGTTGGGTAGGTGGTAACTTAACCTTTTTCGGACCTTCCTGATTAAGTATGAAAAAGGTGCGCCTTTTCTTCTTCGGAAGTTAAGAGAGTTCTTCTTTGGTTTGTTTTATACTTTTTCGGCCTCAGGAGACTAAATTGTACGAAAAAGGACCCCCCTAGAGTCTTCTTTGGAGTTTTCAGACTCTCTAAACTATGAAAACACCGTCGAGCATGTACTAGTTCGAGCTCGTAAAATCCACGAATTAGTGCTTTATCAAGCATTCTTCTTTCTTTTCTTCGAGCTTGTCAAAAAATGAATATGGTCCCGAGTTTGCTTTCTTGGACTCGTTAAACATTTACAAGAAAGAAAGGGAAGGGGAAGGGTTATTTCCATGTCTTTTATATAATGGCAACAAGTCTTGTTTCCTTGAACAAAGCACGAGTTTTGAGTCTATCAACAGTTGGGTCCTAGTCTTTTGACCTTATCCTGATTCAGAGTCTCTTACTCCTCCCATTGGTCTTTTTTCCAGTTATATGGGGAATCTGTCAATGTCTCCTACATTGTAGATTTGTTTCGTTGGTCCTATTTTGTGTCAAAAGCTGCCTAAGTCACTTTTGTGTCGTGCTCACTGTTCAAGGATTAAACCTTTGTCGACCATTCTGCAGTTGCCTTGACCTTTTGTGTCGGCCATTCCCTGGTATCAGTTCATTACATCATGTCTTCAGTGGTCCTTTTTGTGAAATTCAGTACCAATTCCAGATCTAATTAGTCTTGGAGTTACCTCGTGTTGGATGATGAAGGATGCCTTAATGCCTTCCTTCCAACGGATCTCTTCCTATCAACTGCAACACATCTTGCTCTGGGGATGAGATTTAGAGTTTTATGACAGTACCTTGGGAATTGTTGTCCTCAATGGTAATTTCCCTCGCTATTGGGTAGTTGGGAATACCTTAATGTCTCCTACTCGATAGATTCTTCAAGTGTTCGACTTCAAGTCCTTGTAATCACACTTGTTAGAATGTACTAGGTACCTTGGGGACCATTTTCATTAATGGTGGTTTCCCTCGCGTTTGTTAACGGTTTTCATTATTGACCGGTAATCAAACGGCTTCCTCCACGTTCAACTTCAGCTCCTTTATTCGCATGGTTAGGATTCGTACCTTTTTTGGGCGGTTTGGATTGAAGACCTTGGAGTTGACAGTAGCATTGTCATTTTGCTATTGCCCAAGTTGCGCAAGACCTTGTTATACTTTATATGACATTTTGCTGAGACATAGATCCACCTTGTATTTGTGTGGCTATGATCGATTGTTGAGCATGGATCCACCTTGTTCATTTGTGGCCATGACTCCTTTAGATTTGATATGGTCCCTTTTTGCATATTGAGCGACCATTATAGTTTCATCATTTATACATATGTTGGATCTGCCTATATCTTTATGGCGGTGTTTTGTATATGGACGTGTATGTACCAGAGATCAGTTTTCTGACATTTATCTGTCTTTTAGGTACCTTCACTCGAGCCTTTTGATCTTGGATTCTCTGCTCTCTCTCCATACTCAGCTGTTTCCTTTATAATGTATTTTGGCTATCGTCTTCCCCTCTAACCTCACACATTAGGGGGCATCTGTTATACACCAGAATGGCACCTCTCCGTCCGAGTGCCGACATTCCTCATGTTGGCACAAAAAAGGACATTTATGGATTGAGGTTTGCCTAGAACATTATAGCTTGACTTATTATGAGATACATTCTGCCTCTATCCAACTAGTTACTTTTCCATTTTTGCCATGTCAGGATGTATTCGCGACTCTCTTTATAGACAACTCGCGCATCATTCACAAGTCTCCCTTGTAGCAAGTCGTGAATCCTTGTATTCGCGGGTTGCGCTTCTATATAGTTGCGAATCATTCGCGGGTTGCTCTACTGCAGACCCGAGAATGTGTCTCTTAGCATTTAAACATTAAAACATGTGTTAACTGGAGATTATTTATGTCATCTAACTGAATTCCTTAACTGCTGTAACTTCTCTAACCTTCGAACTACCTTATTTCATCCATATAAATAGAGGTAGGAGAGGCCATGAGAAGGACTATTGAATTTTATGCATTGCTATGCTGGAGGAATTGGGACTCCCTTTGCCTACACCTTTTCCCTGGAGGTATTCCCCTTGTGTTGTAGAGCTTGGAGGCTGAGTTCTTTGGAGAAGAGAAGCAGCAGAACCAGATCAAGGTTTCGTGAGGTGCCAAACTTGAAGAGAAGGTATACTTGTACTTGTTTTCAAGATTAATAAAGATGTGATGTCCTTCTTCTTCCCAAATCATTGTTCAATGTATGATTGAATTTCTGTTTATGATCATATGATGATGTAATTCAGATTATTAGTTCATGTTTATTTGATTATCATTGTCTTATATGTGGTCATAATGGTTTGAGGAAGGTATAACTTGTTTTGCAGGTCTATTGGAGCGAGAGGAGCAAGAAGAGGATTGAAGAGAAAGCTTGGACCAGCCTTCAGTTAGCCAGGTGTGGGCCTTTCTCATCTCTGATCTTGTTTATATATGCTTGCTGAACATTGTGCATCTCTCTTTCAACCCCAGTACGTTGATGGCCTCTTAAACCCTAGCCATAGGACACTTTCCTTTACAACAGGATGATAGCTATCGGCTTTTTAATAAATCTAAAATTGACCTGAATGCACATTCAGGCATAAACACAATAAAGAAAGAGATGATGGTTGAACAGATCACAACAAAAGAGCTTATACCATGAATAAGTAAAATGAGAATATTGAAAGTATTATTGGCTCATAAATCCCTGAAGTTGAAACCTTTATTATAAAATCAATCATGGGCTTTATAGCCTTCTACAAAAATCACATATCTTGAAAATTCGATCTGTTTACCAGATAGTTTTTCTAGATTAGGGATTCAAACTATTTGTTTATCTACTGTGAAGATCTAGTTCACTGAGTCAACTTTTAATAGTTGAAGTGGTCACTGATAATCAGCATTGTTGGTTCAGTCTGAAATTGCCGCCAATAGCCAGTGTTTCGGCAGTTAATCTGAAGTGACATTTCTTGTTTTAATCCACTTTTTCTACCTTGTCATCAAAGTCGCCGATCGAATGCTTTGTCTTTTAGTCCATCGGCACCCAAGTCTCAATGTTGCCACAGTGTTGTAGCCTTAAATCACTAGCATCACGACAGCTTCTTCATCGGTGCTCGAAATCTTTTTTATTTAGCCCATCGGTGCCCTAAATATCAATGCTGGCGCTTTTCATCATTAGCTCGTCGACGATCGAGAGCTGTGATAACTAATGCATCAGAACCTTTTATCTGAACGCTGCCGTAGTTTCAGAGGTGAAACAAACTAAATTTATTGCTTCTAAAAGTTGATTGATGAAGGGATCAGGGCATTAGTCTTCTATGCCGCCGATGGACAGTCTCGCTATTCGCCAATGCGCATTATCTCTGTTGTTTTTATTTTTCAAAACTTTATATACTTGACTATCAGTGATTTCACTTTATTTCTATAGGAGGTCGAAAGAAGTCGTCGATCAAATTTTTATTCTTCTGTGCTACCGATACTGCGGAGAGCTTCGTTATAAACTCATTGATCCGTAGTTGGTATGTCTTCCACCGTTTTGGCTCCTTATTGAACTATCTTGCCGATGGTTAGTCCTTAGAACCTCCGATCATCGAAGTTTTCATCTGGTCATGGAAGCTGTAGTCTGTCTTTCTTCCGCCGTTGCGGCTCCTTAGTGGACTATCTTGTCCTTACTTCTTTCGATCACCGAAATGTTCATCTGATCGTAGAACCCGTAGTAAGTCTGTCTTCCGTCGTTTCGGCTCTTTAGTGGAATATCTCTCCGCTACGTTGTCTTTGGTTCTTTTGATCGCCAAAATGTTCATCTGACCGTGGAAGCTGTAGTCTATAAGTTTTACAGTGGCTAATGAGATGTTATGATCCTTGCCCAAGCCATCGAAACTACAACTTAGTGAAATTTTTATCAACCACAGAGGCTTTCAAACTAATAGTGACATTCATATTCCTCATTGCGTGAATTTAATTCTTCATACAAAAATAAATTATCTTGGGAGATAACACCATAATTTCATAAAAACCCTTATCAAATTAACAAAAAACATGTATCCTGGTAGTAGCAGGTAACAATTTAACACCAAGAAAGGGAGCATGCCATTTTTGTTTATGTTCTTGATTCTCATGCATTTCCTTCCTAGATCAACAGTAAGAGTGTCCCTATTTGATCACGATTAAGATGAGCAGGTGGAGAATTTAGTTGCAGGGGTATTCCTATTCAAAGTGCACAGTGGATGACCTCAATAGTGTATAAGCTACATCATATGGCTCATTTCCATCTCAACCTTTTGGGCCTGAACCTGAATTTATAAGTGGAGATTAAGAAGTCATGTTTTTTTTTCCTAGTTTTTTTTTATTTTATTTTAATAAATGCAACCTATATAATCTTAGTGTTCAAAAAAGACCACTTCAATCTAGACAAATGAATGGGCTAGGTTGCAATTATGGGTTCAAGACCTTTTTCATCTTCACAACAGAGGGACTGTTCCACAAATTTTCCTCTCATTCTTGTCATTAGTGACCAATAAGAAGAGAATAAAACTTGACATAAGGCAGGCATGTCTTAACTCCCATTATAAGGAGGATGCCCAATTACAAGGAGTGCAAAAAAAAAATGAAGACAAACATCCTGTTATCCAATATACTAACTCGAGATTCATCCCAATTAGATTAGCATTAACCTCATATATTGCCAACTTACCTTACCATATCCTTTAGACAAATCTAGCTTAAGAACCATAGTTGATATTTTGTTTTAGTTTAGTAAGCATGAACCCTCATGAACCACCCTACTCGCATCATGGATCTGCATAACTAGAAATTCTAGAATTCTTTCATCACTCTCAACTTGTACTCCTTCATTAAATCATATAAAAAGTTAAAACCCAAATAATTTTTACCGTGCAACCATTAGGAAATGGATTTTTTGAGTTCTGAAATAAATTTATCACTGCTTTGATCTCTTCTTTTGATATGTGTTATCCCCCTATTTGCATCAGGTGTTTAGTTGACAATTATGAGTTAGCCTGGGTAGAATAGAGACATTCTGGGCAATATTTGTTGGTGAAAAGGGATGTAAATGTCCCCTTCTCCTAAATCTAGGCCCCATAAGTCTTCATTTTCAGTTTTGGGAACAATTAAGGACTGTCCATGTCCTCCTGCAACATAGAACATGCCTTTAAGCAGTTATGGGTGTGAATCTAGACAAGAGTAGCAATATGAATTTTTGGGCTCTTGTCCTCATAATATAAGGTGTAACAAGATCTAAAGGGAAAATCTGGGTTATATTGGAGGACATATTTATGCATAAAAGGTATTTCTTGGTTTATTTGGGCATGCTATTGGTAAAACAATATTGAAACAACCATTTCATGGGTAAAGGAAACTGTAAGAGACCTAATTAGTCATGTTGGCAAACCATTCACAGATAAGATACACTATATCAATCAAACAATAATGCACAAACTGATATAAGTTTTACTCTATGTTTCATTCAAAGTCCAACATTACATTTAAACAATGAAACCCATTCTCTCATTGTTCCTATTAGTCTTAAAAGAAGCTACTCCCTGGACCTTGTTACAAGGGTAAGGAGACAAGACAAAGAAATCGTCCTACTGGAAAATATGCCTCTGAAGTGTTGGGTTATGCACTACAGAGTAGCACTGAACAGGTTAAAACATCCACTCTATAGGATCTCCAAGAACTCAACATCATTATTTGTCCATTACTGTAAAGGCGATGTACTAGAAGATTTTCCTTGACTTGTTGATTTCACTGTGAAGTTGAACGTAAATGATAAACAAAGAGGAGCACTAAGCAAGCTACAACACTTTGTAGGGAATCAAATGAGTATAGATATAATGTCTGCAACATTCTGCATACATCCTTCACTTGAATGATGTTATTTCTTGGAGATCTTGTAGAGGGTATGTTTGGTTGCTCTATTGGTTGCTTCTTGGAATTTATAATAAACTTGGCCCAATATCCTAATTCGACCGTGAGGTGCTTAGTTCATTGGAAATTGGGTTAGGTAATACTTGGCCATTAATGGAAATTCATGAATCTTATGTTTTATGCTTTGGGTCTTGAAGCAAGTACTAGGTATTTTGATGTCCTCCATTTTTTATTTGAACATTTTATGTCAATTTTCACCATGTTTGATTTTTGTTTGCCCCTCTTACAATTAACACGATAAGATGACCCTTGTGGTTTAGACAGTTGATTAGCTTTAGAATTATTCCCTGGTGTGAGTGATCTTTGATGTTTCCTTTCCCTTTTTCCATTCCCTTGGTTTCATCAAGTCATTGAGGAAGGAATGATATAGTTAATTTAAGAGCCTTTTGATTTGTGCAGAATAGTCTTTTTTGGTTCTTTCTACTATGGGATTGCCTTAGGGTTTCCTTAGG
>LPNX010330591.1:0-59989 GCA_001517045.1 Pseudotsuga menziesii
CTAATTCTAGCAGATCAAAAATTCATCAAGAATACCTAGCCTTCTGCATTATAAACACAGTCAATACATTCATTTGCTCATCAATATACTCATAGGAAAAACAACATATACAGTTTCCAAACTAGAAATAAATCAGCAGTTATCTATCTTGCCCCTAATCTCTATAGGAAAATCATGAAAACCCATCATTCTTAATTGGTACACAGGCCCAAACTATGGTGTTCTTCCAAGTTACAATGATCTCTGGCTTGCTTGCATAGCTCCCCTAGATGTATGGCTACTCTGATTGTACCCAATCCATTTATTCCCCCCATTACACAAAGAGAGGATGGTATCTTTTTACACAGAGAAGACCATGAGTTACCATCCTAAATTCCTTAACAAAAATGTATTAAACCCCTAAATTTGTTGTTAGTTGGAATTACAACATGAGCATTGAATCTGCCTCATTTGTGGCTATTGGAGACCTACTACATGTGCATCAAATTCCTTCTTCATGTTCTTGCTCTTATTTGTCTTCATGTCTGCTCGGCATCAAAACCCAAGTGCATGAGCTTATACTTGAAAGATATTATTTTGTACTTGGATGGATCACTCTATCAGATATTGATGTTAAGGAAGCTGGTGCTTTGCCATGGAGTCCTGAATTGGGCAGAGACAAGTTGCTTGAAATTGAATACTTCATAAGTTTTAGCAGAATTCTGCACCATAATGTTCATTTTGGCCATACAGGGGAGCTATCACCACTGGAAAATATCATTCTATAGTTTTCAACCTTCAGATTAGGGCTAGCTTCAAGCTTTGGATTAGGCTTCACAAAGATACTAAGCATATTTGATCAATGTATTCATAGGTATGCTGGCACAGTCGAGTCTAGATGGACATTCCACAAGCTTACACTATCCTTTAAGCCCTTAAACAATCAATCCCGGCACTAGGACATTTTATCTTTTCCACCGAAGGTATCAGAGCTGCTAAACTGACTGATACCTCTATCTCTGCTAGAGCGACCATGTCTACATAAATATTAATGAGGCTTGCTTCTGTAAGTCTTCAAGTCACCTGGTATATATCATCTTTAGCTGCCACCTCTGATGCATCTCCTGTAGGTGAAGTACCTTTACCAAATACCTTTACCTTGATGAGCTTGGCTGGTCTGTTAATGACTTCATATATACTTCTTCAAACTGGCAGCTATATCATCACTCTTGCTGATCTTACTTCTGCCCTCATCCTGATCTTTGTTATTAATGGTTCCTTTGGCATCAATGACAACTGTGCATCAACAAGTACCACTGACCAGCTATGACATTCTTTCCTATTTTGTATCTACTCTGTGACTCCCTCATTAACATTTATAACACTTTGTACCACATGATATACCCATGATTCTAAATAGCCTGTTCCTGTGGGAAGCTAAAAAGTTCCTCCTTGTGTAATCTGTATTAACTTATTTATTATATTGAACATCAACCAGGATGGGAAGGTTGTAGAGTGGAGAATCATGTACCGAAGAATCAACATCAGTATTGAAATTAGCAAAGACCAGCAAACCAATTGTGTGCTGTTAAGTTCCACTGGAGGAACTTAACAAGTTCATGTAACAAGTTAAAGCATGCTTTGTGCAAAATTAGTAAGGAACACGCTTATTAGTTTGAAGTATATGAAATTCCCCTGAATTAAGAAGCTTGTGGCTTAGTGCATTAAGGGAGGTCAAATATGTACTCTAAGAGTAAATCCTCAAAAGAATTTGAAATACTTCGTATTTTGTGGATCCAAGGGGTTACAAGTAGAAGAATAATTTGATAACAAAAACAATAGAAAGTTATAGTTCCATAAAATATATGTTCAAACCCTCCACAAGAACCATCCCTTTTGATTTATATTTGCATTGTCTACAGCTTATAAACATCTGATTAAATTAATTAGAATTTAAAAACGTAAGAAATCACTTTATAATTTAATAATTTATTTGTCTTATGCAAAGACAAACCCTCATGCTTTCCTAATATAGACTAAAAACCAATCACAAAATGACTGAGATTGCAATTCTGAAACAAACAGTACATCCAACTTAGTTTTTGTTTCGAAGGAATAATGAAAGTTAAGAATTGAAAATATGATATATTAACAAATATCATATAGAAAACGTTTGTAAGACAAATCAATGCAATAGGAGCACTATATTCTTTATATCGATCAACTACAAACCATCTCTTTTGATTGGTTTGAATAGGAACATTCTACAACCCAATAGGGAGAGATGTGTATCTCCTTCAGTGCCCATCCTAAAGTTGACACGTGTCCTTTTAAAAAAAATATTATAAAAAATCACTTGTCGCTCAAATTGGATTTAAAATATTTACAATATCATATATAAACTACACAAATTAGATAAATTAAAACACTTCCTCAATGTTGACACTTTAGAAAGGAGTTTTCACCTTGAGATATTTGATCCCTCTCTTCAATTGGTATATCCCCATTTAAGATGGACCTATGTTGGTTTATATAAACAATGTGCCTCTTATAAAGGGTCCCATTATCTTTGATTCTAGGACTAGTTCTGAGATGCACAAGATTTTTCTGGATGAAGCAGACCTTATTGAGGCCGGTCCCAATGGAAGGGTTTATAAGGTCTATCGAGATAATGGAATGACAATTGCTATGAAAATAATCGATTTCATCGAATCCCATGAAGTGATGAATACTTATTTCAAGAGAAATTCAAGAGGATTTGGTGGTTACAGGAAGAGTTAGGCATACAAATCTTGTCTCCTTACAGGCTTATGTTCAACAACCCAATGCCCATTTCTTAGTATAATGCCTAATATCCAATGGGAGGCTCGATGCTTCTGTATAAAAAAATAAAAGATAACCAACTACAACGGATCTAGCCAATGCAAAATAAATCATAATTGGCACATTATTGGATCTTGAGTATATTCATTTTTGGTGCCATCCATGTGTTCTACACTATAATATCAAACCCACAGCAACTATATCTATTCTCGAAAAGATTGTTGAGTCAAATTTACACAATCGGGGGGTGAATACCTCCCATTATCTACATTTGATGCATGGATTGTTGATCTTGACTAATTCACAATGAACAATTTGGGTGAGATAAGATTCTTCTGCTCCATAAATGCTCACATTTTAACTTAAAACAAGCCATATTGGTAACAAAAACCCCAAATTAGATTTGGTTATTCCTCTTTAGTAATTTCACTTGCAATACCAAACTTAGCGAAATAATGTAGAGTGGTTCGATGTACGAACTGGTATTAGTGAGGGCATGGACTGTTCATTTTTGGTAATTCATAGTGACCAATTTGGGCTAGGTAAGCTTCTTATGCTCCAAAAATACTCAATTTTTAACTAAAAAGGAGTAAGATTGGTAACAGATACCCCAAATTGGATTTGGCTATTCCTCTTTATTAATTTCACCTTTAATACCAATCTTAGCAAAATAATGTATCTATAAAGTACTTCCAAGCAAACCTTAGCTATAAATTCTTTTCAGTAAACTATGATTTGTAGGACTGAAATTTTGCTTACTACGCATTGAAAGTTTAACAAAACAAGCAACATGTTCATTCCATGTATGATTTTTTTGCAAATATTGAAAATGTTGTAGAGAACCTCACATTCCATTAATGTAATACCCCGATTTTGACCCCATGGTATTAAAATTGTACATGATGTAAATATTTTTATTAAATCACGGTGAGGAGCTCAAGGCCAAGGCTCTACCATTGATTTGGTGTTTTATGTATCAACGATTAAAATCAATTCTGATGGTTATATTTCTAGCCATGAACAATATATTTTGAGATATCATGTAAATACACAATTTAATAAAATACCCACAACTAGTTATGCACTACAACAATGAGATGGGGGCATGATCTCAAAAGGAATAGGGAGGGGAGTTATTCAAACAATTGAGCCAATAGGGTGAGGCCAAATGTCAATGGGTGAACCTATAATATCTCAGTTACCCTTTTTGTCCTATGCACTCAATCATTCAATTCTTCTAGAAGATTGGTTGAGGTAGTTAATGCCTTGGGCACAGTGAGGCATCGAAGTCATATTCTGTCTAAAAAGGCCTATAGTCTGGAGACCCGTATTATGAATTTTGGGGAAAAAATACCAGTAATGCGTGCCAATTTCATTATTCCTCATTCACATAGAACGATTGGGAAGTTCATTTGTCCATCCCGATCCTCACGCAAAAGTCTAATCCCGCAGAAAACGAGAGCTAGCAGGAGGCATTTTGCTTCAAGTTTCTGCAGTTTTTATCTTCATCTATCCTTAGATGGAACCAGATTTTTTCGTATTATAGAGTGGTATGGAACCTTGGTTTTTATGTGTTACGGAATGGATCCCTGTTGTTGTGTCACCTTGTGGTATCGAGGAGAGTCTTGATTTGGTTTTTCATGGGGTCCATATTCTTCCCTGAAAGGCATTAAACGTTTTATGAACTGATTTTTCTCTCCCACAGTTTTTTCCCAATCTCCCCTGTTTATTTTTTGGATTACCAAAATGCTTTCCTTCATGTCCAACATGTGTGGTTTGTTCTTACGTGTACCTTAGTTTTGGTTCTGAACTATATCCAATACTTAGGAGTGGAAGAGGCCCATAATAGGCTTGATAAACTTAGTAGAGAGAGGAACCTCATAGAAATATAAAAGGGGGTTGGTTACTCTTCTATGCACACCTGAGAGGACACTATAAATTAAGGTATCGCCCGAGGGACTGTGTATCAAAGAAGGGAATACTTCCTTGTGTTGGGTGTGTATGCATTATGCATGCCAAGCTGAATAGATCTTGTGGAGGTGTCCCTAGCTCTGTGATTGAGCTCACTAGCTTATCAATTCTTCCTTTCCATTCCCTTAGTAGCCTGATAAACCCAAATGTAGATTGGATTGGATGACAGCCTGATAAACCCAATGGTAGATTGGCTTGGCTGAACAGCCTGATAAACCCAACTGTATATTGGCTTGGTTGAGTCTTGAGGTGCATTTGGCCATGTGTGAATCACTACCTTAGCATCTTGATAAACCCAAATGTATATTGTCTTGGCTACCAACCTAATAAACCCAACGGTAGATTGGCATGGCTGAACATCCTGATAAACCAAATTGTATATTCACTCTGCTAAGTCTTGAGGTGCATTTGGCCATGTGTGAATCACTGCCTTAGCAGCCTAATAAACCCAATGGTATATTGGATTGGATAAATAGCCTGATAAACCCAACTATAGGTTGGCTTGGATGGATTTTGAATGTGCATTTGGCCATGTGTGAATCACTGCCTTAGTATCTTGATAAACCTAATGGTAAATTGGCTTGGCTAAACAACCTGATAAAACCAACTATAGGTTGGCTTGGATGAATTTTGAATGTGTATTTAGCTATGTGTGGGCCTATTGTTCCCTGGTTCCTTGTGGAAATCAAGCCCAACTCAGGGTTTGAAGTTGTGCTGAGAGATTGATCAGCACAAATGACCTATGGTTGTGTGGAACGTCGCAACAAGGTATCTAGTTGCGGGACAACTTATTTTCAATATAAGTATTCTCTGGTTGAACTTAATTCTACAACGTATTTGTTTAATAATTATTATGAATGTGTTGAATGCTTTCTAAGAGATTCAAGTAGAGATTACTCTGTTATATTTTCCATCATTTTACGTCTACATATGCCTTGTATTTTCCACTGTATTTTCTTCTGTTCATGGGGGCTAGATACGAGTTACAGATTTAGAATATGGTTTTCTACACCCCTGAATCCTCCCTATGGAAGGCAGAGGGCGAGATGTGAAAGCGGAAAAAGAACAGAAATAAAAAGTAAAATGTGTTTTTCCACATCCCAGAATCCATCTGCGGAAGGTGAAAAGCAGAAGGCAGAAGTAGGGAAATTAGAAAAGAAACAAGATAAAAACATGGTTTTCTACACCCTGGAGTCCTCCATAGAATGCAGAAGGAATAAGGAAAAAATCGGAAATCCAAGGATAAGGTAAGGTACATTGAGTTTTCCGCTACTCGGAGTCCGTTGCGGAAAGTGGAAAATGAACAAATGACTCCATCATAATTGGAGTTTTGGCTACCCGAAGCTCGCAATGGAAAGCGGAAGGAGAAAAGTGGAAAGGTGAGAAATAACTGTGGCAAATTGTAGAGTTTCGCTTGCCGCAAGCCACATTGAGAAATGCAAAAGGCGAAAGTCAGAAGGGTGTTTCATGACCCATGACCTATGTTTTAAGATGAAGAAATCATTTTTTTATGCATGTTAGTCATGTGTATGGGTATGTGACATAGTGGTATTAGAGTAGTTGGTTGCAATAGGGCCTAAATGGGCCAAGTTAAATAGTTTGCAGAGAGAAAACTGCAGCAAGACAGAGTGCTACTTAGCTGAATCGCTAAATTTAACCAACCCATCCAAATTTCCCAAGAAATGCTTGATAAAGAGCGAACTTCAAATTGATGATGAACCTAACTACATCGAGACTTTGTGCCTAGCTACCACTATTAACTCACTTCCTAGTTAATCATCAAAATGAACTATCAACTGTTGGATCTAGATCGACAATGGACCTCAAATAAATTAAAGAGGATTTCATTAAATATCATGCACATGAAAAAAATTATTTGTTCATGCTAGTTCCCCCAATGAAATCACTCTCAACTGTTGATCTTATCGGGGATCAACCTCATCGGTTGATCTTAATCTCTTTCATGGTGATTAGTTTCCAATTTCGCAACTCAGCAACGTTTCTCCTCCTCTCTCTATTATTTGCGAAATATCTCATCATCCGTAAATCTAGTTCTACCATGATCTCAACCATCCACATGTACATCAGTCTGTAAGTAATTTATAAATATCTGAGAAAAAAAAATCATGAAACTAACCATTTTGTTTATGAACACATTTTATAGAATCATAGTTACCACAAAAGACAACATTCCACCTAGTGCATCTTGGAAAAGTTGTCTTGGTTGGGCCATGAGGATCAACTTCATGAATGATGCTCAAGATCCCTATGAGCTTGAGGAAGATGCCATGGGGGAGAATATACAGGTTGAAAATGTCGAGAGAAAATCCAATGGAGGAAGATATCACGAGACTCCCCTAGATATTACAACCACCATGAAAAAACTAAGGGTGGGATTGCAAAGTTGCAGAGAAGACAATGAGAGGATGATTAAAGACT
Source organism: Pseudotsuga menziesii (assembly GCA_001517045.1). Taxonomy (NCBI): domain Eukaryota; kingdom Viridiplantae; phylum Streptophyta; class Pinopsida; order Pinales; family Pinaceae; genus Pseudotsuga; species Pseudotsuga menziesii. Next base: position 7,213 of record LPNX010330591.1, read on the forward strand.
AGGAAGATAAAAATCAGTTGAAGGCAGCCATGCTACAAAATTTGATAGAAATCCAAAGGAATATGAACTCTGGGCATCGGACAACAAATCCAGAAAGGAGTGGGAGTAGTACAAGAATAAATCCAAGCAAGAGGTCCAATATCTCTAAAAAAAGGCCTTACAGTGGATCATCTAACTCTGAAGAATCCATTAGGGGTTCCAACTCTCCATCTCAAAGGAATAAGAGAAAGAGGCGTTACCAAAACACTTCACATGGGGATTTTAAGAAGGAAAAAGACTCCTATGTTTGATGGTGAGGTAAAGTCTGGTCAAGAAGCTAAATCTTGGCTTCTTGGGATGAGAAAGTATTTCCAAGTCCAAGAATACTTTTGAAATATGAAGGAAAGGGTATCCATCTTCAACTTAAATGGAAGAGAATCTATATGGTGGGATCACCTCAAGAAAGTGAAGAAGATCACTGACAAAAAGATTGTGTGGAATTAGTTCAAGAAATATTTCGAGCAGAAGTACCTCTATAATAGGTACTATAGTGATACGATTAAAGGGTTCTATGAGCTAAGATTGGGATAGTTGACCATGGAATAATATGCAAACAAATTCTTGGAACTATTGAGGTATGTCAGGTATATCCGAGATGATAAAGTGAAAATTCAGCACTTTCAACCACTTATACTATGAAACGAGAACTATATACTATGAACGAGAACTCTACCCATAAAAACGATGATTTTTGCAAAAAAAACACCAAAAACACCCCCCAAATAGAAAAGTGTTGATACCAATATACACGTTTTTTTTTAGGGTAAAAAATAGAGCCATGGACTAAACATCCCATATTGTTGTTTAACAAAACTTTAAAATCAACCTTAAATTGGAAAAAAACAAGAATTCTTGAAGAGATAAATTACAACTTTCTAGAAAATTGCATATTAAAGAAAAAACAAATTTCTCTAATAATTTCACCATTATAACCATATAGAAACAAAGAAATTATGATGTGATTCATAATGAGATAATATATTAGACCATACAAGAACAAATGGTTCATATAAATATTCAAAAACTCCTCTAGAGTTTCAATTACAAAAATCATACAGTAAAAAGCATCTAACTGCCTCTTCAAATTCATCCATGGATTATGACACCCCATCATCAAAAACTCCTATAGATTTTCAATTAAAAAAATCATACTAATAAAAAGCATCTACACTGCTTCTTCAAATTCATCCATGGATTCTGACACCCCATCAGAATCTACATTTTCTGCAGATGAAGGACTTGATGAAGATGTAGATGACCCATAGTCTTCTCTATTATCAATGGGTGCACCATCTGAGTTTACATCTATGCCCATCATTTCAGATGTCATATTCCTTCGGGATCTATGGCTTGGTTTAACAGACTCCCATATTGCAACTTCTGGCTGTGGCAGCAACCTCTTGATAATCTCTATAGTCTTGGAGCGGAGAGTGTCTTTTTTTGTCAACTTGAAATCATAAACAAGTATATCAACTTCCTCTAATTTCAAGATGTCAATGCGGCGGCGATTTATTTTTTGACCCTTTCTGTTTCTCTTTCTGCAAACCTTTTTCTCAACCACCATCTCCGCCTTGTACACACCATCAAATGGGTGTGTATCTGTTGCATACCAATGTACTTCTACTGATACTACTTCTTCATTTTCTTTATTGACCTTCATAGCTTTTGTAATTTAAAAGAAAATTATAAAACTTGTAATTCAACACGTGATGTTCCACATCAATCCATTACATAAGGATAGTGGAATTTAAAGTAACGTTTTGAATGATCAAGATGCTAGTTTCTAAGCATATATTGTAATCTAGTGTGGTTAATAATTTTGAAGAATATCCTAGTTTATACTAGAGGGTGCACTTTGCTTCTAAAAGTGGGATGGTTATTATTTGGTATAAACCCATCACATAATTTATAAGTGGAATAGATATTATGTGGCATAACCCATCACCATATATAAAATTTTGGCACGGTTCTATTATTTGGTATAAACCCATCACATAATTTATAAGTGGAATAGATATTATGTGGCATAACCCATCACCATATATAAAATTTTGGCCTAGTTCTATTATTTGGTTATAATTTACAAGTGGAATAGGTATTATGTGGCATAACCCATCCCCATATATATATATATATATATAATTTTGGCACGGTTCTATTATTTGGTATAATACCCATCACATAATTTATAAGTGGAATAGGTATTATGTGGTATATAACCCATCCCCATATATATAAAATTTTGGCATGGTTCAAACTTCTATGGTTGCATGCTATTGAAAAAATGCTCAATATCTTAGGGGATGTGATATAAATTTTGTACTTTCTTATCTACTTACTATTATTGAAAGACTTTTATGTTGCCAAATTTTACTGATCTTGCCAGCGATATACTTAAAAGCTCGCATTACAAAACCCATCATCAATGCCTACTATGGTGACGACAACGTTCAATCCATATGTTGATTATGAATATAACGGGGAATTTGTGGGGTCATTCTGTTAGGGACCTTATTATTACTCGTATCGAAATTTTCTTTATGACATAACATTTTGATCTACCCTTTATTTTAAGCCATCTATAAAAGAAGCAACGTCCCCTCTTAAATGTCTTATGATCCATCTTTTAGCCCAAGTATGAGCTGAATTATATAGGTGCTAAAGGGTTATACTTCTTTTGCTAGTTTGAATGATGATCTTATTCACCCTCAAAACAAGCTTTATCTTGCTTAACCAAGCATGGATCTCCACCTCCCCTCTAAAATTGAACTGTGGGATCTTCATCTAGAGGTTTAATGCGGGTTTGTATCAGTGCCATGGTGATTTTTATTATATGGTGATTAAAGCACTGCTTCTTACACTGGAACCGGGTAAACAACTAGCGTATCTCCAACTACGGGGTATTTCTATCGATCCTTAGATGCCTTGACTATGGGCTCTCGATCTTTATCTTTAAAGGATGCTGTTACCTATTTCTTTTTTACTTTGCCACTTTATATGCCTCTGTATAAGCTGCTCGCTCCTTTCGCTACTAAATCGACGAGTTAGTCAACTGGATTATATACTGGTGGTTCCTTTGCTTCACCTTGGCAGGCACTGCTCCTCGAATGCCTTGCATCTCTTGTAACCATGATATCAAATTTTTATGGCAGATCGCTCACAATGTCGCTCGATGCCCGGCATCGAGGGCCTCACTTGGAAATGCCTTGCGTCTCTTGTAACCATGATATCGAATTTTTATGGCAGACCGCTCACAATGCCGCTCGATGCCCGGCATCGAGGGCCGCACTTTGCAATGCCTTACGTCTCTTGTAACCATGATATCGAATTTTTATGGCAGACCGCTCACAATGCCACTCGATTCCCGGCATCGAGGGCCGCACTTTGCAATGCCTTGCGTCTCTTGTAACCATGATATCGAATTTTTATGGCAGACCGCTCACAATGCCGCTCAATGCTCGGCATCGAGGGCCGCACTTTGCAATGCCTTACGTCTCTTGTAACCATGATATCGAATTTTTATGGCAGACCGCTCACAATTCCACTCGATGCCTGGCATCGAGGGCCGCACTTTGCAATGCCTTGCATCTCTTGTAACCATGATATCGAATTTTTATGGCAGACCACTCACATTGTGGAGAGAGGAAACCATAATTTAACGTAACTAAAATACAGAGAGTCACCTGGTAAATAAATTAATTTAACATGCACAATATGTAATCCATGCACGTTAATTAATTAAACATATGCTTTAATTTTCATTAAAACACAAAAGCCCCCGCCGTTTCTGCTTCTCTATTCAGTATTTTACTGTGTTTCTTAGCGAAACAAAATTAATTTTAGATACGTTCGAATGCCCGAGTTTAAAAATTATGAGAAAAAAAACAGTATACACATGGGAAGTTGTCTTGATATTTTGGACAGTCATCACCTCCGCCCGCTTGGGCGCCAAATGGCGGCCCTCGATGCCGGGCATTGAGGGCCGCCCTTTGGCGCCCAAGCAGGCGGAGGTCCCAGGCACCTTCCCAGGTTTAGTTAGTCATTACTAATTTGTCATGGATTTACAATATATTCCACAGATTGATTCTGAAATTCACACAAACTCGCAGCCGTGGTGGACTCAGATGTAATAAAATTACAGTTGTGATCATGTCCAGTGTCCAGGTTAGAGCTGATTTAATTTTTTAAAGATTATGCCAATGGAGATCGCTCATCCATAATTAAATACCAACACCAGAGATGAATATTGTGCAAGTTAAAGGTTAACAATAAGAGCCCATGAAGACCGCCAAGATATATCAAGCATCATGGTAAATGGCAATTGTGCAAAGTCAGAATGCCAAGGCTAAGTCCATGATTGACTAATTAAAGTGCTTAAGTCATACGCCGAATGTCTGATGGAAAATTTTAGGAAAGATGGCTACTGCATGTTCGTTATTGTCAGCAGAGGAGTGTCCAATAGTTTAGAAGGATATAATCAAATTCCAAATTTTGAGGGATTTAATTTTTTTTTCATGCATCAAAATTTGGGGTAGAATACCCATAGAAATAGCCAAATTCTCTTCGATCAACATCATTTCAAGATTTCAAAGAAAAAGATTTGCAAGTCAAGGATCATTCCCTTATTTTGGTTCGGCAGTTTAAGGGACAAGTTTAGCATTAAGTGTGAATCATTCTCAAAGTGGGAGAGTATTTCATTCAACACTTGGCAGCAGGAAGAAAATTGAACTCCCAGGAGAGATCGATTCCATATTTGAAAGGCATCTAACTTCACCGTTCTAAATACCTTGCATGAAATCAATTATTTTCCAGATTTCATTCCTTAAAGCAAGAAAGGAGTTCCAATTTTATAAATCATGAGAGCAACTGATATATAAATGGTAGAACACTTTGAAAACCAAATCTAGATCACAAGTTCGAAGATATTATATTCCAGCAACTTTAGATTTCTTACATAAATTATATGTTTTCTCTCTTTTCGGAATTGTTGAAGAATCTTGTAACAATCACGATGGGGAACCTCGATAGTCTATATATTGTATATTTTAGCATGTAGAGAAAGGGAGATTTCCAGTCGAGGGCTGAGGCAGGGCATGTATGCACTAAGTTTTTCTTAATGTAGGATGGTTGCTTTGAAATGATTATGATCATTTGAAACCTATTCTATTTTAATAAATAAAGTACATGTTATCATCGTTCTGTCTATGTGTGGTCTTAATATTCCATACCGTGATTCTTTTGATCAATATGCAACTATTTGTAATATTTTGAAAACAGAACTTGTTTCATGTTTTTCATAAGGTTATGCTCATTGACATTTCTTATTATCCCTCATTACAGTGGTGCATTTCCTGCAGACATGTTTCTATCCTAGCTTGATCTCTGAAATGTCTATCTGTTTATAAAATGTCTATCTGTTTATAAACTTTCATTTCACTTAACTTTAATTTTGTTTTTGGTGATTAGGTACAACAATAGCATGCTCCTTACTGAAAGGAAGAAATTGCATATCGATTGATAATGATCCACTCCAATGCAATTACATAAAACAAATAATTAAGGCTATTCAAGTTCTTCCAGATGAACTGCAAGAAGTTGGTTTGAAGAAAGGAGAGTTTAGTGAAACACTTGTGGCAAAGATGTCAAAAGAGCCCCAACCCCCATTAGGAGGGGTGTTTGGAAAGGAGCACCTTGGGGATCTTGCAGACATAGAAGACCCAATGGAAGAGGACATTGATGTCCCTGAGGAAATTCAAGCTCCAGAAAATTCCAATGTCGATGAAAAATTTGGCATGCATGATATTGTTGAATAGTTTCATGTTTTGAAGAAAATGTTAATTTTGACAATTTTGACAATTTTTTGATTAGATATATTAGTAATGTTTGACTTTCAGACTTTATTTTAGAAATAAAATTTCTAAATATAATGTTTTTAATATGTTTTTTACAAATAATTTGTATATTTTTTCTCGACTTTATGTGAGTCGTCACTTTTCGATAACTAATATGAAATATGATCATTTTTAGAGAAAAATTCTCTGAAAATTCATTGAAAATGATTTTAAATGTCTTTATTTTCTAGAATTATTTACAATTTTGTCAATAAAAATGCCTTATTTTGTACATAAAAATGTCTTATTTTATAGAAAAAATCGTAAAATGTATATTTTTTTATTATAAATTGCTTTAAAATGTATGTTATTTTGTTAAATTTCAAAAAACACACTTGAAAATAGAAATTAAAAATATTTTACAACAAAGATAATTCAAAGGCCCCAAAAAATGTCTGAAAATGAAAATGTGTGATACTGGCATCAACCATTTTTGAAACGGGGGTAAAAATAGCTACTAAAATTAGGAGAGAGAAAAACGAGAACTGTGTCGAGTTCTCGTTTCATAGTATAAGTGGTTTTTCTAAGTGGGCTACCTAAATCATATAAAGATAGGATTGAGTTTGACGAACCTCGAACTCTAGAAGAGGCTATAAGGAAGTTCAAGTATTGCTATGATCAAAACAAAAGAAAACTTGATTTCCATAAGGCATGGAAGGACAAGAAGAAAGATAAGTTTGACCAAAGGAAGAAAGGTTTCAAACCTTATCACTTCTGAAATCGGTAAAGGAAACCATCACAAGTTGTGGCTAAGCAAGCCAGAATGATGGGAAACAGGCCGAGAGATCCAAAGGATCCAAGAGAACCACTTCAATGTTGGGGTTGTGGAGGAAACCACATATGCAAGAATTGTCCACACTAGAATGGGAATGTAAGTCAAGTTCACAACACCCAAGGAGCTGAAACTATGGGGCAAGTGGCAAGGACTATCCCTAGAATCTATGAAGCACTAGAGAACCTCCAAGAATATCATCAATCAACTATGGTTGAGGTTGAAGGTAATATTGTTGAGCAATATGTTTCTATTTTCATTGACCTTGGTTCTACTCACAGTTATATCACTCCTAAAATTGTTGAGATTTGTGCTTTTAAGAAATTAAAGCATAGAAAATCATGGTTAGTTCAACTAGCCACTGGAACCAAGAGGAAAGTCAGTGAAGTGGTAGAGAAATGTCTGTTGGTCATGGATGGGTTAGTCACTTATGAAAATTTGAATGTTCTGCAACTTGGTTCCTATGATATTCTCATTGGAATGGACTGGTTAGAAGCACAGAGAGTTACACTTGACTATTACAACAAGACATTTGAATTCATCGATGAAGAAGGAAACCCAAGGGTTGCAAGAGGCATTCCAAAGGTGATTTTTGTTAGGAATATTTCAGCAATGTAGTTAAAGAAGTTCTGTAGGAAAGTTTCTTGATTATATGCATCCCATGTTTTGGAGGCAATAGAACATGAGACTCCTAGGTTGGAGGAATTTCATGTATTGCAAGAATTCAAGGATTTTTTTTGTGATGAGATTCTAGTACTTCCTCAAAAGAGAGACATTGATTTTACAATTGACCTAGTTCCTGGAGCAGCACTAGTATCCAAGATTCCCTATAGGATGAGTACACCAGAATTGTTAGAGATAAAATCGCAGTTGTAGGAATTGTTGGAAAAGAAATATATCAGGACGAGTGTGTCCCCATGGGGAGCACCATTTCTATTTGTGAAAAATAAATATGGGACACTCAGGTTATGTATTGACTACAGGATGTTGAACAAAGTCACTATGAAGAATAAATACCCTTTACTTCAAATTGACGACCTTTTTAATCAAATGAAAGGAGCAAAGGTTTTTTCAAAAATTGACTTGAGGTTTGGTTACCATCAGGTAAGAATCAAAGAGGAAGATATTCATAAGACATCCTTTAAAACAAGGTATGGACACTATGAGTTTGTAGTGGTGCCATTCGGTCTCACAAATGCACCAGCTACATTCATGTGTCTCATGAATAGTGTTTTTAGAAAGTATCTGGACAAATTTGTTCTTGTTTTCCTAGATGACATTCTTATTTACTCTAAGAATGAAGAAGAGCATGCAGAACATTTGAGGCTGACATTCAAATTTCTAAGGGAGCATAAGCTGTATTCAAACTTGATAAAATGTGACTTTTATAAAGATAAAATTCATTATTCTAGTCACATTATCTCAGATAAAAGAATATCTGTGGACCATGAGAATATTGAGTCCATTATGAATTGGACAACCCTATGAAATGTGACAGATGTGATATCATTTTGCAGGGTACTATAGGAGGTTCATTGAAGGATTCTCCAAGGTGGCACATTCAATCACTTCTCTGCAAAAGAAGGGGATAAAGTTTGAATAGACACTAAGATGTGAGGAGAGCTTCTAGTAGTTGAAGAATCTTCTTACAAGTGAACCAATTTTGAAGATTGCAGACACAGAAAAAGACTTTGTGATGTGTACTATTGCATGCAATAAAGGACTTGGAGGAGTTCTTATGCAAGACAATCACGTGGTTTTCTGTGAGTCAAGAAAGTTGAAGGAACATGAGAAGCATCTATGCTAATGATTTAGAACTTGCATCCATAATACATGCTCTCAAGACGTGGAGGCATTACTTAATGGGAAGGAAATTTAAGCTAAGGACAGACCATTGTGGTCTGAAATAATTGTTTGATCAACCAACTTTAAATTCTAGGCAAGGTAGATGGTTGGAATTGTTGTGTGAATTTAATTTTGAAATCAAAAACATGAAAGGAAAAGAAAACAAGGTGGTTGATGCACTCAGTAGGAAGATACACGAAATGCATGTGGAATCTCTTAGTACTTTCCAACCAGATTTGAGGCAGCAAATTATTAACCATATTGTTGAGGATTAAATGTACGTATAGATAAATGATAAGTTACAGAAGAAAAAACTTGAAATGAAGTACGAGGGATATAACTTGGAAGAAGGTGAACTTCTAACTTAGAAGAATATAATTTATATTCCAAAAGTAGCAGACTTGAGGAGTATTGTTATGGATGAGATCCATCAAGCTCCATATTCTGGTCACCCGAGGTATTAGAAAACAATTGCTACAGCTAGAAAGTAGTATTTTTCGCTAGAAATGAAAAGGGACATTTCTGAGTATATTTCTAAGTGCATGAAATGCCAGCAAGTGAAGTTTGAGAATCAACACCCAACAAGTTTGTTGCAACCTTTGCCAATTCCAGAATGGAAATATGAAGTCATTTCCATGGATTTTACTACGGGATTTCCAATGGCTATGAGACAAGATGATTCCATCATGGTTGTGGTGGAGAAGTTAACAAAGACATAACATTTTATAGCAGTTAAGTACACATATAAAGTTGATTCCATTGCGAATATATTCATGAAGGATATTTCCAAATTGCATGCATTTCGTAAGGAAATAATTTTTGACAGAGATACCAAGTTTACTTCCAATTTTTGGGAGGGTATTTTTGCATATTTGGGCACAAAGCTGAACTTTAGCACCTCCTACCATTCTTGAACCGATGGAAAAATAGAGATATTAAATTAGGTTCCTCAAGACATGCTTCACATGCATGTAATTGACAAACAATCGAAGTGGGAGGATTATTTACACTTGGTAGAGTTTTCCTATATTAATGGGAAGCAAGCATCATTGGGAATGAGTCCATATCACAGGGACTTCACTTAGTGAACCTCTTACATAGCATGTGCAATCATGGGATATTAAAGAATACCCTTAATTTTGAGAGATATTGACCCAAACTCTTTTTGTTGAAACCCCCTCCCAATACTTAAAACCTCCTCCCCACCCCTTTTTATACCTCAATACTTATAAACCACCCTACCCACCCCCACCTTAAACCCCTCATCCCCCCAATACCTGTAATATATTGGTTCGATTTTTTATAATTTTAAAACCCACAATATGAACTAACGTGATAGGATATTGGTCAACAAGTGAAGCCCCCGTGGTCCATATGAAGCTTTATATGGAAGAAGGTGTAGGACACTAGTGACTTGGGATAATCTAGAGAATAGAATTGTGCTTGGTCCATAATTGCTTAAGGAAATGAAACAAGAGGTTGCAATGATCAGGAAGAACCTGAAAGAAGCCCAAGATAGATAGAAGATAAGCATAGAGTGCATAGGGATTTTAGTGGCTGGGATCATGTTTATCCTAGAGTGAGGCTAAGGAATAGTTCCTTGAATCTTGGGAGTTGTTCCAAGATGTCACCTAGATATTGTGGGAATTTGAAGTGCTTTAAAGAATAGGGCCAGTTGCATATAGACTTGCATTGCCTGCTAGCACTAGAGCTCATAATGTTTTTCATATTTATTTGCTTAAGAAATATGTACATGATCCTGACCATGTGATTAATTGGGATGTGATCTAGGTGGAACCTGAAGGAGAGTTCCAAACCGAGCCATTGTGGATCCTCTACAAGAAGGTCACAGTGTAGAGCCGAGCCGTTGGATAGGTAAAGGTGCAATGGAAGCACTACGATCCTCATGAGGCTACATGGGAGTTGGAGGATGCCATGAGAGTGGCACATCCATTTTTGTTCAATTTTACATAGCACTAAGGATAGTGCTAATGTAGGGGAATGTAATACCATGATTTTGACCCCATGGTATTAAAATTGTACATGATGTAAATATTGTTATTAAATAACAGAGAGGAGCTCAATGCCAAGTCCCTGCTATCGATTTGGTTTTTTATTTACCAATGATTAAAATCAATGTCGATGGTTATAGTGCTAGCGAGGAACAATATATTTTGAGATATCATTTAAATATACAATTTAATAAAATAGCCACAACTATCTATGCACTAAAACAAAGAGATGGGGGCATGATTTCACAAGGAATAGGGAAGGGATTTATTCAAACCCTTGATCCAATAAGTCGAGGCTAGATGTCAATGGGAGAACCCATAAACTCTCAACGACCATTTTTTTCCTCTACACTCAATCATTCAATTATTATAGAAGATTGGTTAAGGAATTTAATGCCTTGTGCAAGGGGAGGCATAGAATTCAGATTTTGTGTCTGAACAGGCCTGTAGTCTGGAGACCCATATTCTGACTTTTGGAGCAAGAAAGCACCAGCAATGTGTTCCCATTTCATTCTTCCTTATTCACATGGAAATATTGAGCATTTCATTCATCTATCCTGATCCTCATGTATAAGTCTAATCCAATAGAGAGCGAGAGCTAGCAGGAGGCATTTTGTTTCACGTTTCTGCAGTGTTTATCTTCATCTATCCTTGTCTAGAACATTTTTTTTGGTATTATAGAGTGGTATGGAACCTATGTTTCTTTGTTACAGAGTGGATCCCTATTTCTATGTCACCTCATCGTATGAAGGAGAGTCATGATTTGGGTGTTCATGGGAGTGATCTTTTTCCCTAAAATGCGTTAAAGATTTTATGTACTGAGTTTTCTCTCCCAGAGTTGTTTCCCAATCTCCCTTGTTCATTTTTTTAATTTCCAAAATATTTTCCTTCATGTCCAGCACTTGTGTTTTGTTGTTATGTGTACCCTACACTACAGGATTTGAGGCCAAAATCCGACGGCTACCATGTCTGAAATTCGACACTAACCTATTGGGTATTTGACACATACACTTTTTTTTTGCTGTTGGTGGCATAACGTCGGATCTCCGACCGACGAATAATAAGGTTCGAAGCTCTGACAAACCATTGTGTTGCATATTCGTCCGTTATTACTTCTGAAGTTCCAACCAAAATTGCATAAACCATCGAAAATTCAATGTCCTCCGACCCTTGTAGCATCGACCGTCTGATGACCAAAAGTGTCGAAGAAATGGCAGTGTCATCGATTTTTAATTTCGACCATGTCGGTACTCTGAAACTAAAAGAATCAGCCTTCCGACGTAGTCCGACACTTGCACCGTCGGTCGTCTGATGGGAGGAAGAGTCGAATTCATGGCACGACTGTCAGATGGGTTGACCGGAGTGTCAAAAGAACGTCGGAAAATCGATGCCTGTTGATGGATTTTAAAAAAAATCCAAATATTTCACTTGTGGCCACATGGTTTCAGCCTAGAATTTGACTACTGAAGGAAGCCTGGTAGCAAACTAGAGGATTCTATGTCAAGTATATATTTCATCCTTGCACATATAGTTATCACAACTACTTTACTCTTAACTTTACTTTTCGCAAAATAGAAAACCCAATATCCTCAAGAGAAGCACCCTCCTTTCTATTTATGGAATAAGGAAGAGAGTAATTACAAGCAAACCCTATACTAAGTCTGCAAGTGGACCACTTAACAAGACAAAGTCCAATCTAACTAATCCATGAACGCTTTAAGAGAATGTTCCTTAACTAGAGACATTACATGTGCTAAGGGTAGGTGATTAGAACACAACTTCATGGTAGTGTGAACCACATGTACAAAGGTCACGTAATCCCATGCCCGCATGTTCCAACTTACCCACTTAGAAATGGCCTATGTGACTTGGCTTTTGAGAGAGTCGGAGAAAGGTTGCTTGCAATGAAGTTTTCCTAGTTGAACACAATGCAATGCTTCTCTAGGTGAGAGTATTCGTTGGAAAGTGGAATGAAGCAGTCCCCATATAATGTTTGTGCCCCTGACCTCCATTTTGAGTTGACTAAAGTTCTAAACGGTGGTATTTTATAACATGATTAAGATGAAATGGGTTTAAAGAATTTTGTTTATCCTTCATATGCATTGTGATAATTGTATAAGTATCTACATAAGTTTCTCTCTGTATAAGAAAGAGCTCTCATGCAAAGAGTGCTTTACATCCCCAATCTTAATAAGTGATGATGGAGGGCACTGAACCTATAGAGTCTCTAAACAGAGGGGACCAAAGGAAACAACTAAGATAAAAAATAACAGAAATAAACTTGCTGACCAAGAGCCATTCAATACTTTTAGAATAGTCTAGCTTTGCTCAAGGAAGGGATATAGAATAAGATTGAATCCTACAAATACATAACCACTTCATATAGCAAAGAGACAAAGAAACAATAGAGTATGTTACCTTAAATCATTATTAATAATGTACAATAGATATTTAACTTCATTCTTGCAAATTCCAAACAACTAGTAGAACAGTACAATAGAATAGTCTAGCAAACTTTCAGGGGATCAATACTTGTTTTCAGAATTATAGTCTTAGGGTAAACAATAAATGGAAGATATACCTCATTTGGCACATTTTCTACTTTGAAATTTCCTTCAAATTCTGGTTTTGGAGTGTACTCCAAGTCTTCAATGCCCCACCCCTACACACTCAGGAAACAAATGAAAAGGAATTGGAAAACTAAAGAAGAGCAACGATGTTCATAACAATCAATGCAACATCAATCTCCAAACAATAAAAATCACAAAACATAGTTGAAATAAATCCCAAAACAAAGGATAGGCTAATCAATGGGCATAAAACAATGCCAAGTGTTTTTACCTCTCAATTTTTAATAAGATAGCCTTCCCCATCCACCATGTGTGAAATCATCATTGTCATGTCCACGTCATGTCATATTCGGCATCAGGGAACTTGAAAGGAAGCTTGGTTGTCTCTATATCAAAAGCACACACATGAACTTCATCTCATTGAAGAAGATCTGCTCTATTTTCCAAGGTAACCTTTGAAGATTCCACTTTAACAGTGTACCATTGTCCACATCTTACATCTGGAGGATTGCAAAATCCATAAACAAGTAAAGAATGAATGTTGGATTCCCTGATCAACACTCTGCATGGAAAATCAATAATATTATATAAACGAACCTAATATACTAACGAAAAAACATAACAATGTATCTGTATGTCCATCCTAAAATTTAATATTACATTGGCAATATCGATATATACCTGCTGCCTTGACTCAGGTCGACAAACATCTATGGAGATGGAGGTGCCCTTGAGAGAACCCTACATCAAAAACATACTAAAAGTTACATAAGGAAACATGAAATTAAGTAGATAATTTCAATTATATGCTAACAAAAATTCATATAGACGTTAAACTAATTAATAAAAGGACTTATAAGTTGTTTGTTGTACCACAACCATACTAACATTGTTTGTATCTACACAGTTCAAATTGTAATCAATAAGCAGTTCTTTGCCAACAGCTATTGATTTAATTGCACATACAAAGACACGGTTTCCTTCAAGTGACTCGAATATGCAGTTGGGTTGCTTTAATGTAGACCCTGGTTGTGTTATGTTTATAAACCCCGTAATATTACTGTTTTTTTTGGCCTTTCGTCCATGTACATGGTTTCTCCTTTATTTTGAGCTTTGTCTTTCAGTTGTATATAATTCGCTGACAACCCATATCTACGCATACTTCGCATATATTGGACCAAGCGCATCCAATCACTGTAGTTGTAACAGGGTCCAACATACTCCATCAATTTTGTACATCTACCGTATCCAACCTTTATGCCGTCCATGCAAAACAAAACCAATCCATGCAATGAGGACGGTGCAATTCTATATGTCGTCTCATTCACACAAAAATCAGTGTTTACTTTAGGAAGATCGCTAGGCACCCATTGTTTCACTAGGTCTTGGTACCTTAAGGGCACGTCGATGTCTCCCATTGTCTCATCATCATAGGAATATGACCCCCCTCCTTGGAGAAAAAAATTCATGCATTTGTCAAATTTTCTTCTGATCTTTTGACATCTAGTTGATCTAGCCCGTGTACACCTAATGGATGCCTCACTTTCCTCTATCCTTCCCAAAATCCCTTCGCTGGAGGAAGACAAATTTGACAAATACCTGTTTGGTTCTACCTGCACCATGGCCAAAAAAAAAAATTGGCATAAGCAAAGCAAAATACCAGGAAGAAAACGTGGAAAGAATTATAAGAAAAAAAAAATTGAAAGACTTGTAAGACAATAACTTGTTAAAGAAAAAGCTTGTCAAGAATGAGTTTGGTTAATAGGTGTGGGCATTTGGTAGCCCTAAAAATTCTAATGGATGCCCCTCTTTTGGCTATTAAAAACCAAAACACACAAAGTTCCATTCCCATATGCTTCACATTGATGGAATTCAAAGAATAACACGATAATCACTACATCAAACATATTTAATGAAACTCGGGATTAAAACTTTTTAACACAGTCAAAGTATCCGCACAACCCATGTTTGAATCCATTAAAACCCCAACTGTGTAATCGCTACATTTTAAAAACAATTAAACTATGAAACATTAAATCATTAAACCCAACCAAGCATTCGACACAGATTTGAATGGCCTAAGAGCTCAGCTGTGAGCATTTAAAAACACAAACCAAACCTAGTATCGAATCCTATAACTGAAAGCTAAAAATTCAACACATTACATAAGCTATGTTATTCATGCAGGGTTTAGCCATTACGGGCTTCCCATAATTTATCCATACGCCACATCTAAACTTGCAGATAGAGATAGGATCTTTCACATCAAAAACGATAAACCATTTAAATTGAATATAGCAACATCCTTATCAAGAGATGCATCAACTAAACCACATTTCCATAATTCGTATTAATTAATGAAACCATGGCATCGTAAGTGCCATTGCAGAGAAACGACACCTTTAGCATTTAGAAACGCATGCAAATATTTACAAAGTAATTTTAAACACGACGAAAACCCAGTAGTGATTAATTTAAAACTAAAAATCCATTACATAGGTAAATGGTAAACCAAAACATAGAGCTGAGTCTCTATTAACAATTTAAAAATCACACTACATTACAAAGCCATATAAAAACGTTTACACATTCGCATTTGAATAAATATCCAATGAATTGAAGAAACCCCAAATCCCAAACCAAACAATGAAATAGTTTTACAACCAAACATCTCCCAGACCGAGAATAGAAACCATATGATAACACATCAATTTCAACATTGGATATAGGCCTTTCCTATATGTGGGGCTTACCCAAAATTGTTGCACAAGAAACCCAAAAGCTCTTCCTTTCAAACACAGAGTACGCATGCTACCTAAACCTACAACACAATGAAACCAAAGCATTATTAGAAGTATGCAGCAACGATAAATCCAAACCAAAAATAAAAAGTGGAACCATGATGAGCTTTGCATACCTATGGAACCATGGTATGCATAGCTCCCATCTGGAGCATGAGACCTCCCTCCAAAACCCAAACAAAGACCAAAGGAATGACCAATGAAACCCTAGCAAAATGAATAAGGTAGGAAGCCTACGCACCACAAGGTGCATTCAATGTGCCAACCTCTCCGCCACCTCCATCCAAAGCAAAACCCACAAGCCTATAGTTTGGATTCACACTCTTTACCATCGCATTAAAATCCATTTCCATAGTATTCGCTTTGGCCATAGTATTAAACCCTCCCATAGTTGCGAATAACATAGGTATATGCTATAGTTTTGATGGCATAAAGTATGCAATAGCATAAACCCTCCACATTAAGGTTTAAAGAATAAAATATTTACCAACAAACACTAATACATGAGAGCATAGATTAAGACATTTATTTGAGACAATATTATACATTTGTCTCAAAGGTCACACTTAGTTTAACTTTTGTCTCAACCTTCCGGCTTACTTTTTTTATTTTTATTAAAACTATTATTTTTATTAATTTTTATTAAATTGTTATATAAAAAAAAGGGCTTAAAATAATCCCTCATGCTCTTGCTTTATCTCTTTGAATTCTGTCCATTCAAGTAGCCGAGATCCCTCATGGGAATTCGCACCTGCTAGACATCGAGCATAAGTGGACCCGTAAACCGATTGCATTGTGGAAGTAGCCAATACATTTACCTTGGCGTTCTAAGCATGATTTTGTAGACACTTCCCTATGTCATTTCAATGATCCAGTAAGTCAATTTATTGGACTAATGTGCCCTAGTTATTATATGTATCTCAATTATGTCCCCAAAACTTCGTACAATCTAAAAGAGATGTCTAAAGGAAGGAATCTGAATGGTGCCATTTCCTAGTTGTTTGTTGTTCTTTCAGGGTTGGGTAATTTGGAAGGGTGAGAAATATAGGGATTCATTCTCGAGTCCAACTATTTAGGATTAATCAAATACTTAGACAAGTACTCTAGCTTTATGGCATGGGGCACCATTTTGTAAATCAAATAGTCTTCTTCTTCATATTCTTCTGGCAAATAATAGTGTAATACAATTTGTAATGTCATAATAAACAACAAGGATGAATAATCTTGCGGGGGTAAAGGGGATTATGGTCTTTGTGAAAGAAATTTATCTTTCCCATATTATACTATGTAACAAAGGTACGAGAGGTGGAGGAGGAACACAAACCCAAGGGATTTCATAATAGGAACAAAACTAAGAAGTTGTTGTGCGGGGATAGTTTTATGAATAAGAATTGGAAGGTTCACAATGTTTGTAAAACTCTGTGACAACATCGAGAATACAAAAGATCGACAAACGCTATAAATCCATAGGGTTTTTCCTTATTTTCTATATCTTTTAAGAGTTTTTAAATCTTCATTACATATAAATTTTTAGGGTAACTAAAAAATAATTCATGCTATAAAAAATAAAGAAGTGGATGCTTGAAATTTTCCTAAAATTTGGGAAAATTAGGTTTCAAGGGAACCTCAGAATTTTGGACGGTTTAGGTTATTTACTAATTCAGAGACATGAATAGATTTTATACTAATGCTAATGAAGTATACTTTTCGGAATTCATATTTGAGAGAGGGCTCATAAATAATTATCTCACACTGTGGAATGTCTATTTTCTTATTTCCCAGAATGTCCATTTTATTATTTCTTACAGATATGTAGAGCTGGGTTGAAGTGTAGAATAATGAAATTGATAAACTAGAAACGTATCGAGAGAGTATTGCATTGTTCTACGAAACCAATATTAGGTATTCTTTTGGACCTTGCTTTGAGCCTCCAATCTATTATTTTGTCAATATACAAGAATATTTTAAGAATTACATTATTTTGTGTTAAGTGATATATATATANAAGAATTACACACACACACATATTCTGGAATGTCTCATACAAAAGAGAGAATTTTATTTTTGGGAGAGACATCCACTGTGAAATAATTTGAAGCAAATAAAGTAAAGATGATGTCAATAAATCAGTATGTAAAGTATTTTTCCAACCATTATACTTCCTCACAGCTATGGCCATTTGAAACTTTTTTGAGCTATGGCCATTTGAGACTTGATTCAAAAATACTTACGGTAACACTTCTTGATTTCTTCATATATCAACTTTACCAAAATACTATTTAACTTATCTGGCTTGAAATGGGAGAGATGCTCTGTTTAAAAAATAAAGCATTTCATAATCCTCTTAACATGCTCTTACAAAATTATTGACGTGTAAACAACCTATCTGATTTCTAATTGATTTAGGTATTGAATTTTTCAATTGGTCATTACATTTTTCCTTTTGGCCTTACATATATCTCATCTATTATTATATGATATAGCTTTGACTATGAATTGAACTAGATCTTATAATATATAATATAGTTATTATCTATATAGTAAATAGTTGGATGATTCACCATTGTATATTGAGTATTTTACATGGGACGTTGCTTTAATTAAGTGATATATTTTTTTTATGGACTCTCGTATTATATAGGGAAACACTAGCAAATGTTTGAGGTATATATTAACTCTAGGGAGAGACAATAGTCTGAGTGTCATCGAATACTCCAAAATCTCTCTCTTTAAGTTTGAATCCAATATTAAAATCCTTGGAATTATCTCTATAGATTAAAATGCATATAAGGTTAGTTCATATTGTTGCATAGATGCCAAGTGGTGGAAACAAAATAGGAAGTAGTTGGTTACAAACGTATGGTATTTGCATTGGTTAGGGGTCTTAATTGAGAGCATGTAGGGAGAATGAACTTGGTAGAATCGTAAGAAATATCATAGGTAATCAGTGGCTGCGAAGACCCTTTTCTTTTACTACTAGCCTCTACATTTACACACCTTTATTAAATCCATTAACTTGATTTCTAGCGTAAGATATAATGATTTTCTTGTATGAGGGTTACTCTTATCCTCCCTCAATAAATTGGAGTAAGGGATTTTTGAATTTTTGTGAAGAAACCCATTTTATAAAATAGATAACTATATGAAAAACTAACCATAGTTGATTGCACCAGTCCCCTATTCTTCCAAGCTTAACCCCGCTACAGAACAACATTTTTTCTCCTAAAACAACATATGTTCAAATATTAAGAGCGCAAAAATGCATGTATTCATTGTTACTTTGTGTCCTATACAGTGGCATGATCATAATAAATAAAACTGCGCATCTTCTTGGGTGTCATAATATTCTTCTTTTTAAATGCCAAATTGAGGTCATTGGATGTACGTACTTGCAGTTGGGGTGTATCACCCCGGTTTTAACCCCGTGATATTTTGATTATACATAATGTATATATTGTATTAATATCATGGCATGGAGCTAAAGGCCAAAGTCCTTCCATCGATCTGCTATTTTGTATATAGGTGATCAAGGTCGATTCCTAAGGTTATGGTTATTATGCTAGTCAACACACAGAGCATTTTGAATATCATGTAAATGCACAATTTAATAAAATACCACATCTAGCTATGGAACTTCAACGTGAAAGAGATGAGGTATGATTTCACAAGGGATAGGGTGGGGAGTTAGTCAAACCCTCTGAGCCAATAGGGTGTGACCATATGTCAAATTTAGAACCCATAAAACTCAGCTACCTTTTGTCCTCTATCCTCAATCATTTATTCTTTCTAGAAGGTGGTTGAGGCAGATAATGCTTAGGGCATTGTAGGGAATGGAAGACTACAGCCTACGCAAGCCTGCATCCTGGGGGAGGACACACTTTTGCTTCTGTCGAAAGAAAGCACACCAGAAAAAATCACATTTGGGGTTTTACTCACTCCTCCTTAGTCATGCATTCATTCATTCAAACCATTCCATCGTTCATTCACTTTGTCGTTCGATCTCTTTAGACCGCTCATGCGCGTTGTGCATTTACCCTGAGAACCATTTTGATCTGGATTATCCATCCTCGATCCCACCATCTTGTTGGCTCACTGCTTGGAAGCATGGAACTAGGTTTTTGCAAGTATTTACCTTTGTCGATAAAGGGAGAAGGGGATTCATGGCTCATACGGTTTGATTTCACCGTGAGAGAGAACCGTGTTCTATTTGGGGTTGTTCATCTAATGTTACCATCCTCAGCAGCGCAAGGGTCAGGGTACTGATTATTTTGCAAGTATTTTCTGTTGCCGAGAAAGGGTAGGAGAGATCCATCAATTTCGTAAGAAAGATTGTCCTCTATGGGTTTTGCAACATGGGTGTTTTCATGCAGTATAAATCCTCTGTTACACTATTTTCCCTATGTACAGTGAGAAGCCTGGTTGTTGGTATACCATGTGGTTGTTGTGTTGTGCACCCTGTTTTTGGGTCTAATTTGGTATGAAAGACTAAGGAGTGGAAGATAAGAGGAATGGACTTGTAACCTAGTGCAGAAAGGAACCTCAAGAAAAGATAAGAGTGGCAGGTAGATCCTTACTACATGCCATGAAGAGCACTAGAAGGGAGGCATGATTTGAAGGACTGTTCAGTAGAGAAAGGGATGCTACCTTATGTTGGGATGCATGTAATGGGGATGCTATCCCAGATAGATCTTGTGGAGGTGTCCTTATCTCTTTAGTGAGCCAATAGTCTAGTCCTTTCGCCTTTCCACTTCCTTAGCAGCATGTAAACCCAAGGAATATTAGCTTGGCCTTGGGTCTTGTTAACCTAATTAGATCTTGGTTTGGCTGAGTCTTGTATTGCATTAGCCTTGTGTGTAATCCTTGGTTGTATAGCCTGTTAACCCAGATGTGAGAGATAGTTTAGTCTTGGGGCCTGTCAACCCATCTGTTGTCTTGGTTGGTCCTTAATGCAATTGTTGGCTTGATAAGGAGGAAAGTGGTAAGGCACAAGGAAGAAGGAATGCTATAAGCATTTGTCTTGGAAGGTCCTTAATGTAATTTTTTTTCCTTTCTGATAAGCCTGCATCCTATCGATCCAACTAGGTGTTGGATTGGTTGGACAGTCTGATAAGTCCGACTAGGTCTTGGTTGGAATGTCTGTTAAAACTCTGGCTGCATGTGAGTCTATTGTTCCCTAGTTTCTTGTGGAATCATGCCCAACGCGAGGGTGTAAGTGGTGTTGAGAGATTAAAGAACACACTGGACTATGGTTGGGTGGAACATTGCAGCTACATAGCTAGTTGCAGGACAACTTCATCCTTCAAAGATAAGTATTCTTGTTATGTTGTTTATGCAATGCATTTTCCTATAAATTGTTCTGTTCATGTTTAAATTCTTATCGATATTGATGAAGTAGATGTTTACTTGTGTATATTTCCTACATTTTATCTATGTTTTTTCCATAGATGTTTTTTTTCTTCAATTTTTCCTAATTTTATGGAGGTTGGAAGCTTGTTACAGAGGTTAGAATTCTTATGACTCAGTGTTTTATCCCTTTGAAATACACCTAGGAGACGTGGAAGGAGGAATCTAGAAAGGAGAGGTTGAGCATGGCAAAAGGTTGTGTTTTTGCATACTGAGATCTGCAGCTGAAGGAAGACTGCCGAAGGCGGGAGAAGGAAGTTCCATCAGAGCAGAACATGAGATTTCCAACTTTGGGGATCCTCCTCTGAAAGGTGGAAGACGTAAGGTAGAAATCAAGAGAAAAGATAACGAAGAGAGTGGGCTTCCGACTTCCTATGTCTGAGGTCGAAAGGTGGAAGTCAAAAGTGTAGAAGGATTCTAAGGTAGAAGGGTGACTTTTCAATTCCCGCGATCTGCCTGTGAAAGGTGGGAAGAGGAAAGCAAAAAAGGAGTATAAAAATTCTAAGGAAAATTAGTGTTTTGATTTCTAAAGTCTGAGGTTAGAAGGAGAAATTTGGAAGGATAGAAAAAGGTTAAGTCAAAAGTGTGAGTTCTTGATTTTCAAGTTCCGTAGGGGAAGAGCAGAAGGTGGAAGATAGGAGAATGAAAGTTGATCAAGAACAAGTAATGGTTTTCTGTGATCTGCATTTTCTATTGGAAAGGAAAAAGGTGGAAGGTGAAAAGTGAGCAAGTTTTGGTATCGTCTCGTTGGTATTCTGATTCCCAAGTTTCACATTAGAAAGGCAGAGGGCAGAAGGCAGAAAGTGAACAAGTTCAAACATCGTGTCGATGGTTTTCCTATTTCCGAGTTTGAGGCTGAAAGGCGGAAAAAGGAAGTGCAAAAGTGCAAAAGGAGGAAGTTGAATCTTTTGCTTCGTTATAATGTTAGGGTTCCTATTTTCTAGTTTTGGGGCTGGAAGGAAGAAAGAGGATGTGCGGAAGTGCAAAAGGTAGAAGTTGAATATTTCGCTTCGTCTGATTGTTGAAGTTCTGATTTTTTAGTTTCGAGGCCAGAAGGAGGAAAGAAGATGTGTGAAAGGGTTGAAGGCGGAAGTTAGACCATCCTCTTCATCAAAATTTTGAGGTTCCAATTCCCGAGTTCTGAGGTCGGCAGCGTGGAAGCGGAAGTGTGGAAAGGGAAAGGTTAGTCCAGAAATGGCCATTCTGGACACAGAATGCATAAATGAAGGGCAGAATGACTGGTATAGTGGTTCTGAGCCTGAGATGAAAGTTGGAGAAAAGGTTGACATCCATACCTAGTGTTAATTAGAATAACAAAGAGGTTCTTTAAGAAAAAAAATTAAATTATCCACATTATGGGGTATGGGAACGTGACAGTGTGGTATCAGAGCTGACAGTTGCACTATTAGGCCTAGATGGGTCATGTGAATGGTTTCCAAAACTATTCGTTGTAACATTACAGCTAACTATATTTTTAGGTTTTTAAAATTATCATGCATCTAACAAACATGTCTGTTAACACATTTTTGCAGAGTGATAATGTTGTTTGGAAAAGTGGGTTTTTGGCTCAACCATGAGAAAATACAACATGTATGACATGCATGATCCCTATGGTCATGGGGAAGATGTTATGGGTGAGATCATTAGAGTTGGAAATGATGAAAGGGATACCTTGCCATATTTTGCAACCATAATGAGGAGCCTAAGGGTGATAATGCAGAGTTACAGAGAAGAGAAAGAAAGATTGTTCAAAGCTCAAGAAGATCAAAATCATCTGAACATAGCCATGCTACAGAGATTGATATAATTATAAAGAAAAACAGGCTTTAGACATGGGACAGTAAATCCAGAAGGAAGAAAGAGAAGCACTAGAATAAGGAGAAGGACTTCTAGTGGGTCATCTGACTTGGAGGAATCCAATGGTGGTTCAACCTCTTCTTCTCACAAGAGCAAGAGAAAGAGGCACCAAAGGAATAGATCATGAGATGAATTTAAGAAGGGTAAACCTCCTACCTTTCATGGTGAGATAAATACTGGTCAAGAAGCTGAAGCTTGGCTTCTTGGGATGAAGAAGTATTTCCAAGTCTAGGACTATTCAAGAAACATGAAGGAAATGGTTTCCATCTTCAATATGAATGGAAGAAAATCCATTTGGTGGGAGCACCTCAAACAAGTAAAGAGGATCAGTGAAAGAATACTTAAGTGGAAACAATTCAAGAAGTATTTTAAGAAGAAATACCTCTCTGACAAGTATTATGATGACAAAATTAAGGAATTCCATGATCTATGATTGGGACAGTTTATATAAAAAGACAATAGAAGAATATGCCAATAAGTTCTTGGATTTGTTAAGGTATGTTAGGTACATCAAAGATGAGAAGGTGAAGATACAATCTTTTTTGATTGGATTACCTCAGTGTTACAAAGAATAGATTGAGTTTTATGAGCCTAGAACATTGGAATAAGCCATCAGAAAGGCTAAGTACTGTTATGACCAGAAAAAGGAAAGCATGGTCATCATAAGGCTCAGAAGGAAAAGAACAATGACAATTTTTAACAGAGAAAGAAAGGATTCAAAACTTCCAACTTCAGGAATCAATAACGAAGGAAACCATCACAGACTGTAAATCATCCAGCCCAAGTGATGGGGGAAAATCCAAGGGATCCTAAAGACATTAGAGAACCCTTCCAATGTTGGAGGTGTGGAGGACCCCACACACATAGGAACTGTCCTCAAGAGGAAGGGTATGTAAGGCCAGCTTACAACGTTGAGGAAGCTGAAATGGTTGGTATGGTGGAAAGGATAGTCCCTAGGATTTATGCAGCATTAGAGGACCATCAGGAAGATTACCAGTTGTCACATGCCCCAATTTTGCAAAAACAATTTTATATCATTTGATTTTATTTGAGGACAATATGTTAAATTTTATGCTAAGTTGTAATTGATGACTTAGCAGAGTCAAGGATATTTAAAGCAATTCTGAATATTTTAATTATAAATAAATAAAGGAGGAGACAACAACTTAGGAGAGCTATTAAAAGAGTGTTTACTGGTCAAATTGGTGGAGGAGACTAGGTGGAGAGCAAACTGACATGTGGCAGCATCCTCAAACCACTTCCAACTATTGCAGGTGGAAACCTCCCTACATTTGGGGTCATGATTCCCCAAGAAAGTGGAATCAAAGCAGGTGGTTCAATTAATGAAAAGTGACCCAAAAAAACCTAGGAAATATTTATAAAAATTCCCATTGAAGAGAGCTGATGCTGCTCATTCTAGAGAAGTGATCATTCAGGTGAATGAATGTACTTTAGAGAAATTCAATGGAAGGGAATTGTGGAAAGTGTTTGAGGGGATAACTACTAATTGATCTAGTGCAGCTTTTAAGCTGAAAGATCTTACTGTTGAGAGCAACATGTTTTTACTGAGATATTGGACTAGTCTACTATTTTCATTCTCCACCAGTTCTCAGCCAAGAAGACCACGAATAGGATTGGGGGTCCTGAGGAAGCATTGTTTGAGTGATCTCCAGGAGATTGGTAGGGAGGAACAGCCTCCTAACGTTGTTGTTGTCTATCCTAAATAGGTTCTACATTATTTTGTTTTACTGTGTTAGTATCTGAGTCTGATTGATATATGAATGTT
The DNA here is from genome assembly GCA_001517045.1 of Pseudotsuga menziesii. Taxonomy (NCBI): domain Eukaryota; kingdom Viridiplantae; phylum Streptophyta; class Pinopsida; order Pinales; family Pinaceae; genus Pseudotsuga; species Pseudotsuga menziesii. The sequence continues at coordinate 32,189 of LPNX010330591.1, forward strand.
AAAGATTCAATTTGTAGAATGTTAGAATCTAGTAGTCTTTTTAAATGATTGAAGAAATGAACTTGATTAGAAAAGTAATGTGTTAGAATAAAAATAATTTCTAGACTGTGTTTTTCCACACCTAGAAAACCAGGCAGTACTCCAGCATAGGTAGAATGTTTAAGTAGATAAGAGAATGTTTTAGTAGATAAGAATGTGTATTTGTAGACAATAGAATAATTTTATTTATGTTAAAATATTATGAAAGCTAAACAGTGTTATGAAATATTTATATATCTCTGTTTTCACTTAGTAACTGATTGCAACAAAAAATCCACATTAGAGTTACAATGATTACATACAATAATAGTTACACGAGCTACTAAACACTTAGTTTAATTTCTGACAATATCAACTACATTTAAGACTAATATTTATTATAAAACTAAATAGGGTTATATTAAAAGTCCTTAAATTGCAAAGAGTACACTGAGTTACAGTGTCTCTTTCATATCTTTTCCAGAACTCTAAATAAATTTTACTTAATAGTTTAGTAAATAAGAACAATGTAAATATAAATAATAACTAGTATGAAACTAAAAATTTTACATATGTAAAAACTATTTTGTAAATATGAGACAAGCTTATACATGTGAAGGAAAAACTTTAGGGTTGAGACCCTAATCAATTTATTTAATTATTATAAGTCAAAACATCTAAATTGTAATCCATTTTCCTGGATAATTATATCAACAAACAGTTAAACTATTATAGTCTGGTTACAATCCTTCCTGAAAATATATCTACAGTTACAATTTAAAAATATCACAACACACCTGTATTAATAGTTTAACAGAAATAACAAGTAGGATAATCCTATTATTAATGAATTGAAGAATTTATTTAGACAAGGGTTTCATTTCAGGAAAACCCTAGTCTGTATATTCCGAACAAGTAGGTTAATATTATAACTTACACACTATGGTTGGGTTACAATCTTAAATAATAACAATATTCTATTTACAAAAGATATTAGACAGTAATATTCTTCATTAACAGCCGATTAGGGAAAACCTTAACGTACACAGAGTCACAATATACAATATTACTGCAAAACGAGACTGAGCTCGAAGAAAATATTTTTTTTAAAATCCAATGTATTACATTGACAGGTCGTAAGGCTGGAAATTTAACTAGTTACAATACTCAGTTCAAGGCTAGGACTACCCAACAACATAGCAAGGGTTTGTAAGCAAGATAGAACCAACAACTTTAAAAAAACAAAAACCATGTATCTAATGGAGAAACTTGACAAGCTTCCAAGCTCGGGGTTTCACCATCGACAACCCTATTTACAAGCAGGGTAAGAACCCATTCTTTGAACCCAGGGCTTACCAAATTGGAGTCGTGAGTCCTCGAAGCCAACCAACATTATTTTCGTCACTGTTTGCAAGAGTTGTCATAAGTTCCTGCAGAGAAAGCACAATACTGTGTGTTATTTACAAAGCTCAATTTTGATTAAAAGAATAACTGTAAAACAAATTTACTATGAGCCTTTCATTTTAGAAAGAAAACCAAACATTTTACCTTTAATAAAAGAGTATCAAACAATCTAGCAAAGAGACCGTTACCAGCTGCGATTTTTCCATACAAAATATCCAAACCCTATGACACCGATGGAGCACAACTAGTAGCAACGAAGCCTTAGCTACTCACAGCAGTGATAGGCCACAAGGAAAGCAAGATGGAGCTAAGGATGGGCCGCGAGCCAAATGCAAACAAAACCAGTAAAATCTCGCATAGTAAAACCCACGGCTAAGAAGGTTGGCAACAAGACTGAACTCAGGAGACTACAACAACTTTAAAACCCCAACAACTTTAAAACCCAAGTTTTGGGAGCAAGCTAGTACAGGAAGAACCATCACGGCCACCATGAAACTATGCAAAGAATCCCGAAGGCCAGCAGGAACTTCGAAGGAAAAATGACAAAGCAAATAGGGTTGCAAGATTTTATATTGCCAATACATGGACAGGAGGTGACCATGTGCCCTCAAATATTTCTAACCATGCAAGGGTCAATTCCAAAGTCCACCTACGGTTCATTCATCAAAATTATTAAAACAATGATTTTCATCAAACTATGCATAAACTATAAAGTACGCATACGTATATCACATCGATATTCATATATAATCTATATCGTAATGTTTGATAGCTTCAAATTTGGTGTTTGGTTAAACAATAATTTCTTAATGTTGACCCTAGTGAAAGGTGGTAACCATTTAATCTTATGGATAATCTCGAAGTCGATCATGCTTAGAACCTTTCTATCTACAAATAGATTTACATACTTGCAAAACAATGTTAAGAATGTATGTATTATAATCCAAACTTATCACTTATAAACCAACGGCTCGGGTGGTTATAATATATGGAGTTGAATAGCATAGTATCAGATTATAAACATGACTTTTACAAAGTTCGACTTGGGTTTAAACTTTCATAGACACTAGTTGCTTCTCGACTTGTCAATACTAGTAAAATACCATAACTTTTTATATTGGGCAAGATAGTTTGTGATTGTTCAAGATAACCTGTACTTAGCATAGGGTAGAATTTTGATCATAGTAGAAAGATCTACCATAATAGCTATTATACACATTAATGTAATATAAGAGAGTCATTATGGTAATAGTAAATTATAATGGAATAAACATGCTCAAGTCTATAATCATTGGAACGACACTGATTAACTTAGATTTAGGAAGTAAGGGAAAATAGTATTCCATCTTGAAACGATGCAAATTATTTTTACAATAATCAAGCTTATAATTTCAAGGAGATTTCCATGTAGTAAGATCCCTACAGAATGCAAATGACGATCAGATTGGTACTTTAGTAAATAATACAATAATGTATGTGGTTACAATAGTACATGCAATACAACATTAATGTAAGTAAGAAAGTTGATAACTTGTTAGTGAACAACTGGTTTTTACATACAAGTAACAGGTTGATAACTTCCATAACTAGTAAGTTAAAAATGAAATCGAAACATATATTCTATTGAGAATCTTTACTATCAGTATTGATAGAAGCTCTTTCATGAATAAAAGCAAATAGTACAAATAAATATAACATTTGCGAGATAAGCATGTTAAATAGAAGTAAATATACGACAAAGATTACGGGCTTAGAGTTCACAGTAAGTATCTTTGGTGTCGCTAAGCTTAAGAAAGAAAGGAACCCATATATCTAAACTCTGGTTACAAGAAGAACTAGAAAAGGTAAATTGCTTTACCTCATTGAAGTTGCTTGAAAATTATCAACTTATTTTACTAGCATAATGGTTTTGCAAACAAAAATACTTCTTGCTACCATAAGAATTTAAAATGTCTACTTGTTCGATCGTACCTGTGAACCTGTAAGAACCATCAATCCATCTGCATTAGCATAAATGCTAAGTAAGCCCAGGATTCAAAGTTAGATTCCACCTACTTGCCATAAAGTAGACTTATTAGTAAACTGAAAGAAGACAGTATGCAAGTAAATCTTATTTATGTTATGAAAAATAAGCTACTTTAGTTAATGTAATTTGAAAATGTATAATACTAACTGTTGAATTGTTTCATTTTCCACTAACCATTAGCTGTTAGTAAACCGCATATTTAGCATTTTATGTTATCTTAAATTTTTTTATTTTTTGTGAAAATTTGGGGTTTTGACATGAGTCAACTGTGGTTGAGGTTCCACGTAATATTGTTGAGCAATCTGTCTCTGTTTTGATTGACCCTGGTTCTACTCGCAGTTATATTACTCCTAGGATTGTTGAAGTTTGTGCTTTTAAGAAGTTAAAGCATAGCAAGTCATGGTTAGTTCAACTAGACACTGGAAACAAGAGGAAGGTCAATGAGATTGTAGAAAAATGTCCATTAGAGATGAATGTGTCAGTGACTTATGTAGATCTGAATGTTCTACCACTTGGTTCCTATGACATTCTCATTGGAATGGATTGATTAGAAGCTCACAAGGTAAAGCTTGACTGTTACAATAAGATTTTTGAATGCATGGATGAAGAAGGACACCCAAGAGTGTTAAGAGGCATTCCAAAAGTGGTTTCTTTTAGGCAGATTTTTGCCATGAAGCTGAAGAAGTTCAGTAGGGAAGGTTTCCAGTTGTATCCATCCCATGTTTTGGAGGCAACAAAATAGGAAACTCCTAAGTTGGAGGATTTTCATGTGTTATAGGAATTCATGGATGTTTTTCCTGATGATGTTCCAGGACTTCCAGCAAAGATGGATATTTATTTTAACATTGACCTTGTTCCAGGATTAGCACCAGTGTCTAAGGCACCCTACAGGATGAGCACCCTAGAGCTGTTAAAGACAAAGATGCAGCTTCAGGAATTGTTGGAGAAAACGTATATCAGGTGGAATGTGTATCCTTGGGGAGAACCAGTTCTATTCGTAAAGAAGAAAGATGGTACACTTAGATTGTGTATTGGTTATAGATATATGAAAAAATTCACAGTGAAGAACAAGTATCCTTTACCTCTAATTTATGATATTTTTGATCAAATGAGAGGGGAAAAGGTATTTTCCAAGATTGAATTGAGGTTTGGTTATCATTAGGTAACAATTAAGGATGAAGACATTCATAAAAAAACCCTTAGAATTTTTTTTTGGACATTATGAGTTTGTAGTGGTACCAATTGGTCTCACAAATGCACCAGCTACATTTATGTGCTTTATGAATAGCGTTTTCAGTAGGTATTTGGGAAATTTTGTTCTTCGCTTCCTCGATGGGATTCTTATCTATTTTAAGAATGAGGAAGAGCATGAAGAACACCTAAGAATTGGTTTGCAATTGTTGCAGGGGCATAAGCTGTATGCCAAGTTGAATAAGTGTGAATTCTATAAAGATAGAATTCATTACTTGGGCCACATCATATCAGAGGATGGAATATTTGTGGACCCTAAAAATATTGAAGCCATCATGAACTATCCAACTCGAAGGAATGTGATATATGTAATGTCTTTTATGGGACTTGCAAGATATTATAGGAGATTAATTGAATGATCCTCCAAGGTTGCACATCCTATCACTTCCTTGCAAAGAAAGGGGATGAGATTGGAATGGACATCTAAATGTGACAGAAGCTTCCAGCAGTTGAAGAATCTTCTCACAAGTGCACCCATTCTAAAAATTGAAGACCCATAAAAAGACTTTATGGTGTGCACTGATGCATGCGGTCAAGGACTTGGAATATTTCTTATGCAAGACAACCATGTGGTATGTTATGATTCTATAAAGTTAAAAGATCATGAGAATAATTATGCTACTCATGACTTGGAACTTGTAGCCATAGTACATGCTCTCAAGATGTGGAGGAATTTGTAATGTCTGAAATTTTGCATTGGGTCACAATGGCCAAATCACATTTTCCATATTCATGAAAGTTGTCAAATTTATGCTAAAGGTCAAATAATTGCCAAGGAGAAAAATCACTAGTTTCCTAGGTTGGGGGTGGAAGCTTTGAGATTTGGAATAAGGGGGAAAATAAATGATGTTTGAAAATTATACTAGCATAAATAATTAATAAAGGAGATAAATAAATAAATACAAGGGAAAATAAAAGTGGCAATTGATCATGAAGACCCATGGAGGATGTGGGACCCAAAAAAGCTAGAATTCTTATGTTAAATGGTATCCTCCTCTTGCAAATTCGAATCTATGGGAAGCCTAATGTTTTTAGATGGATTATAAGGTTAATATACTTTTCCCTATAATGAATAGGTATAATTTTGGATGAACTGTAACTTACATAAGCAAGGAAGATCCAAATGGGGAGTTTCATAGACACTTGGCTAGATTCCCCTTACACATATGACATCTATGACACCAATGATGGAGATTCTATGAAAGTTATGACAAAATTCAGATATGAAGGCTGAAATATAACATATATGAAATATCAGGTCGAAATAGAGCATCCAATAGAGCTCTCATGTGATCTGGAGAAGCCCAATGGGTTCCTACTCAATTTGGGAGAAGATGGAAGGTGAAGAGAGAGGCCACATGGCATATCTTGAGCAGCCACACCAATTCGAATTTGATTTAGTTTATGGATGTATTTGGAAGCTGAGGAGACCATTAATGTTTATAAAATATAGGGAGAATCCATGATAAGGATATTTTTGTTCAGTTGTAAAATTTGTTGTTGTGAAGAGAGAGCTAGTGAGTGACTAGTTCATGCTTGAGCCAATTTCGAGGGTGAAAGATTCCCATCCTAATTGGTGATTGGAGAGTCCACTCATGTATTTAAAGGATATTAAATAGATTTATAATATATAGGTGCAGCTATATAAACTCATGGACACTTCAGGATTCAACTCATTCCCACTCTTATCTCACATTCTTTCACCATATTTCAGCCCAATGGAGTGAGGCGCACTTGGTGAGCCATTTATATTTTTTACGGAGCTCCTCTTGCTCTAGAACTTTGCATTATTATGTAAATAATCTGATATATCTGTTAAAAAATTAATTAGGTCTAAATTCCAATATATTTTATGTATTATTGATCAATAATAAAGAAATAGTGCCATTTCCCCACCTCCTTGTTGTAAACTCTTATAATACTGATAGATTTGAATGGATGCATAAAATATTGATGATTTATAAATGCATGGATTGTAATTAAAGAATATTAGGGGTTTAATATTCATTAAATGATAATTTTTTGACATTGGGTCTATTTTCATGGCAATTGAAGCAAACTACATGTCATTTCCCCAAGGGTCCAAAACTAGTTTTTTATATTTGATTGAAAGAAGTGATAACATCCATGGGAGTTTGATTGGTTCTGAATATGAGTCTATGATAATGTATTGTACACATTCTTTTATTCAATTTTATAATTCAAGTGATTTTATACACATTTAGGAAGCCATTCCGGCAATTACCCAGGGGGTATTTGAGCCCCAAAATTGCTAGTTAAAGCATCTATCTTATTCAGAATTTTATATAGACTTGAAGAAGTAATTGGAAGGAAATAATATACCCCTTAACATTATAATTAATTTATTATATCACTAATACATCTTCTGGTACAATTTGAGAGCATTTGGCTCTATTTGGAGTCATCTACCATTCGGGGTTGGAACCTCAAAATTACTAGTAAATTCATGGAGTTCCCTTGGATACCTATTCGACCCCAAAAAAACATATTATGATTCAAATATACTTTAATTAATGTCTTATAACATAGCTAAGTATCATACCCACCCTTAGTGAAGGTTTTACAGTGTTTTGAAGAGATTTGTTCCAGGACCCAAGGGGGATTTCCACCTCCCAAATTAACTAGTCTTGTCCCGAAACTTATTCCCTTGAAAATTGCAGACCATGGTTGGGAATATCAGTTGATTATCTATCTGATAGATGTGCTAATATGTCCCATCACCCCTTAGGACCTTCCTCGCCAAGTTTGAAATCAATTGGAAGAAAGTTTGGTTCAATTGAATCCATATAACTAGAGTTGTAAGAAGATGAATTTGAGTACATTGTGAAAGAATTGAAGAATTGGCCATTTTGATAAAATTTTGAAAAAGGGGACATTACATCATTACTTAATGGGTAGAAAAATTGAGTTGAGAACAGACAAGCTAGATGGCTGGATTTTTTATGTGAGTTTGATTTTGAAATCAAACACATAAAAGGGAAGGAGAATAAAGTAGATGATGTACTCAGCAGGAAAGTGCATGAAATGCATGTGGCATATCTTAGTATTTTCCAATGAGATATGAGATAGCTGATTATGAATCATACTACTAAACATGAGTTGTATGTGCAGGTCAAGGATAAATTGCAGCAACAGAATCTTGAGAAGAGATATGAGGGATATAAATTGGAAGAATATGGGATTCTTACCTACAAGAACATAGCGTATATTCCACATGTAGCATATTTGAGGAGAGTTGTTATGGATGATATCCATCAAGCTCCATATTCTAGTCATTGAGGATATCATAAGACAATTTCTACAACTAGAAAGAGGTAATTCTCGCAAGGAATGAAAAAGGATATTGCTGAATACATTTCAAGGTGCACGAAATGTTAGCAGGTGAAGGTTGAGAATCAACACCCGGTAGGTTTGATGGAGCCTTTTCTAGTTCTAGAATGGAAATGGGAATTTGTTTCCATGGACTTCATTATAGGTTTCCTAATGACTTGGGGACAACATGATTATATCATGGTTGTGGTGGATAAGTTGACAAAAGCAACTCACTTTATACCTATTAATTCCACACATAATATAGATGACATTGAAAAAATATTCATTAAGGATATTTTCAAGTTGTATGGATTACCTAAGGCAATAGTTTCTGACAGGGAGTCCATCTTCACTTCCAATTTTTGAAAGGGGTTGTTTGCATATTTGGGTACAAAGTTCAATTTCAGCCCTAATTACCATCCTCATACTGATGGTCAGATAGAGAGGGTGAATCAAGTGTTGGAATACATGCTTTGCATGTATGTGATGGAAAAGACAACCAAGTGGGAACACTACTTACACTTGTTAGAATATGCATACAACAATGGACACCAAGTATCCTTAGGGGTAAGTCCATATGAAGCTTTGTATGGAAGAAGGTGTAGCACACTTGTGACTTGGGATAATCATGTGAACAGGATTGTGCTTGAAACAGAATTGCTCAAGCAGATGGAGCAAGAGGTTGCAAAGATCAGCAAGAATCTGAAGGCATACCAGGACAGATAGAAGAGCTAAGCTGATAAGCATAGAGTGCACAAGGAATTCTATGTTAGGGATCATGTTTATCTAAGAATGAGGGAAAAGAAGAGTTCTTTTAAGCTTGGAAGTTGTGACAAGTTGTCCCCTATATATCGTGGACATTTTGAAGTGCATGAAAGAATAGGGCCAGTTGCATATAGACTTGCATTTCTAGCTAGCACTAGGGATCATGATGTTTTTCATGTTTCTTTGCTTAAGAAATATGTACATGACCCTAACCATGTGATTAATTGGGATGCGATTAAGGTGGAACCTGAGGGAGAGTTCCAAATCGAGCTAATGCGCATCCTCGATAGGAAGTTCACCATGCTACGGGACCGAGCAATAGGGATGGTAAAGGTGAAATGGGAGCACTATGGTCCTAAAGAGGCTACCTGGGAGCTCAAGGATTCCATGCAATTGGGACATCCATTTTTGTTCAATTCTATAGAGCACTGAGGATAATTCCAGTGTAGAATTTTTGTTCAATTTTGCAAGCATTGAGGACAATGCTAATTGATGGGGGAGGGGAATGTAACAACCTATTTTTGACCCCATGATATTTTGATTGTACATGATGTATATATTGTATTAAAATCATGACATGGATCTCAAGGCCAAGGCTCTGCCATCAATCTGGTAATTTGTATATAGGTGATCAAGGTCAATGCCTAAGGTTATGGTTATTATGTTAGTCAAAGCACAACGAATTTTAAATATCATGTAAATTCCCAATTTAATAAAATACCACAACCAACTATGGAACTGCAATGTGAAAGAGAAGGGAATGATTTTACAAGGGATAGGGTGTGGATTTAGTCAAATGACCTGAGCTAATAGGGTTTGACTAGATGTCAATGGGAGAACCCATGAACCATCAGCTACCTTTTGTCCTATGTCCTTAATCATGTATTCCTTCTAAATGGTGGTTAAGGAAGTTAATGCCTATTCCAGTGCTCGGCATGGCAGACTGTAGTCTGCACAGGCCTGCATCCTAGGGGAGGATGCACTTTTTCTTTTGTAGGAAGCAAGCACATGATTCATATCCTGCCCGTTAGAGGAAATCGTGTTTGGGTTTTTAATAACTCCTTCTCAATCATTCATTCATTCATTAGAACCATTCCATCATTCATTCACTCCGCCGTTCGCTCTCTCTAGACTGCTCATGGGCACTCTGTGTTTAACCTGAGAACCGTTTTGATCTGGATTTTCCATCCTTGATCCCACCTTCATGTTGACTCACTTCCGAAAGATGTGGAACACATTTTCTGCAAGTATTTTCCTTTGCCAAGCAAGGGATCAGGGGTTCATGGTTCAGACAGTTTGATTTCATCGTGAGAGAGAACCATGTTTTGTTTGGGGCCATTCACTTGTTTTTACCATCCTTAGGCATGCAAGGGTCAGGGGACTGAGAATTTTGCAAGTATTTTCTATTGCCTAGTAAGGGTAGGGGAGATCCTTCAATTTTGTAAGAAAGAGTGTCCTCTATGGACTTCCCAACGTGGGTGTTTTCCTGTAGTAGAAATCCTATTTTACAGTGTTTTACATGTGTATAGTGAGAAGCCTAGTTACTGGTCTATAGTTTCGTTGTTGTGTTGTGCACCCTGGTTTTGGGTTTGATTTGGTATGTAAGATTGAGGAGTGGAAGAGAATAGGAATGGAGTTGTAAGCTAGTGCAAAAAGGAACCTTGGGAAAATATAAGAGTGGTTGTTAGATCCTTACTGCATGCCCTGAAGAGAACTAGAAGGGAGGCATGGCCTCAAGGACTATTGAGCAGAGAAAGGGATCATACCTTATGTTGGGATGCACGTAATGTGGATGCTAGACCAAATATATCTTGTGGAGTGTCCTTAGCTCCTGTGTGAGCCACTATTCAAGTCATTTTACCTTTCCACTTCCTTAGCAGGTTGTAAACCCAAGGGACATTGGCTTGGACTTGGGGCATGTTAAACTAATTGGACCTTGGTTTGGCCGAGTCTTTTTTTGCATTAACCTTGTTTGTAATCCTTGGCTGGACACCATGTTAACCCAACTATGAGAGATGGTTTGGTCTAGGGGCCTGTGAACCCATATGTTGGCTTGGATGGTCCTTAATTCAATTATTGGCTTGATAAGCCTGCACCCTATTAACCCAAAAAGGTGTTGGTTTGGCTGTATAGTCTAATAAGTCCAACTAGGTGTTGAATTGACTATGTGTTAAATATCAAGCTGTGCGTGATTCTATTGTTCCTTATTTCCTTGTGGAACCATACCCAGCTCGGGGGTGGCAGTGGTGTTGAGAGATTAAGGAACACACTAGCCTATGGTTGGGTGGAATTTTGCAGATGCATATCTAGTTGCAGGACAAATTCATCCTTCAAAGATTAGTATTCTTGTTATGTTGTCTATGCAATATATTTTCCTATATATTGTTTTGTTCATATTTGAATTTTTATTAATAAAGAAGTAGATGTTTAGTTATGTATATTTCCTGCATTTTATCTATGTTTTTTCCTTATATGTTTTTATGCATTTTTTCCTAAGTTCATATAGGTTTGAAGCTTGCTACAGAGGTCAAAATACTTCTAAATTAGTGTTTCCTCCCTTTGAAATCTGCTTAGGAAAGGTGGAAGGAGAAAGCCAGAAAGGAGCAGTCGAATGGGACAAAAAGGTTGTGTTTTTGCTAGGGTAATTTTCAGTGGTGAAATTTCTCCAATTGGCTATTTTTTGCGTTTTTTTCAAAAAACAAATTCTATATTTAGTGTCTAATATCGCCTATATTTACATAAAATGTGTTTTTTTTATCATAATATTCACCAAAATTTACACATTTCAAGGTTAATTTTATATTTCATATTAAATATTCACCTACCTCTATAAACATGTTTTTTTCAATCCAAAACAATCACCTAGAATACTATACTTAAGTATAATATTAGAATCCTTAAAAAATACCCTGGTTTCCGCATCACATTATCCACAGCGGAAGGGAGAATGTGGTAGGTGGTAGAAGGAAGTCCCATCGGAGTAGAACGTGGGATTTATGACTTCCAGGATCCGCCTGCGGAAGGCAAAAGAGAGAAGGTAGAAATTAGGAGAAAAGATAAGACAGAGAGTGGGTTTCTAACTTTCGATGTCTGAGGTCGAAAGGGGGAAGTTGGAAGCATTAGAGGATTCTAAGGTAAAAGGGTGACTTTTCGATTCCCGGGATCCTCTTGTGGAAGGCAGAAAGCAGAAAGTGGAAAGGTGCAGAAAACGTATAAGGAAAAGTAATGTTCTAATTTCTAAGCTATGAGGTCGGAAGGTGGAAGTCGAAAGGACAGAGAAAGTTTAAGTCAAAAGTGTGAGTTCCCAATTTCCGAGTTCCGTAGAGAAATAGCAGAAGGTAGAGGTTAGGAGAATGAAAGTTGATTAAGACTGAGTATTGGTTTTCTGCGATCCGAGTTCCACATCGCAAAGGCATAAGGCAGAAAGTGAACAACTCAGGTATGTTTTTGTTGGTCTTCTGATTCCCTAGTTCCTCATTGGAAAGGAAGGATGAGGAAGGCAGAAAGTGAACGAGTTCAGATATCATTTTGATGGTTTTCTTATTTTCGAGTTTCGAGGTCAGAATGGGAAAAGTGGAAGTGTGGAAGGTGGAAGTTGAATATTTTTCCTTTTTGAAATGTTAAGGTTTTGATTTCTGAGTTTTGAGGCCAGAAGGTGGAAAGCGAAGGTGCGGAAGTGCGGAAGGCGGAAGCTGAATCTTTCACTATGTCTGATTGTTGAAGTTCTGATTTCTGGGTTTCGAGGCTGGAAGGTGGAAAGAGGAAGGGTGGAAGGGCTTCATCAAAATTTTGAGGTTCTGATTCCTGAGTTTCGAGGTTATCAATGCGAAAAGGGAAAGGTCAGTTCAGAAATGGCCATTCTGGATGCAGAATGGATAAATGAAGGGAAGAAGGACTGGTATAGGGGTTCTAAGCCTGATATGGAGGTTGGAGAATAGGTTAATGTCCATACCCCGTGTTAATCAGAAGAACAAAGAGGTTATTTAGGAAAGAAAATTAAATTATCCACATTATGGGGTATGGGGACGTGACATCGGGCATGAAAGAAAAGCCTTATAAAACATGTGACACTACACATGCCACTACAAGCATTTTTCACTAAGAAATCAGACAAGTTCTTCCTTTTATGTGCAAGTTCTTTCTTCTGTTGATGCTTTCATATGTGACTGGTTTCTAGAAGATTCATTTGGATGTCAACCTACATAGGCTAGGAGACAGCAATTGCTTCTCTTAGATCATGATTAATACACTTCAGCAATTCTTTATTCTTTACCAAAAAAAGCATGGACAAATAACATTGGAAAATGAGGTTTGAGTATTTTGTATGTATACCACTCAATTGTGATATTGATTTTGACATGATTATGAACTTTGATGATGAACCTATCTCCCTCATGAAGGACTATTGTACGTCCCAAATATTTTCCATTGACTGTAATCAATGGCTTTGTATGGCAAAGACGAGTGACCTTCTTCATCCTTATCTACAGGCACAACCACTCACATTGAAAAACTAAACAAAACATGAAAAATCTAAGCGAATAAATAAATATATCTGATCCTCAAAGTAGTGCAACTTTGATCACAGCTAATAACAAAGGAAACAAAAGATTTTTTATACAACTTTCAGTTAGTATTTTGATATAAATGACTTTTAACAAGCATGATCCTTTGATTTCCATGCGTATGTAAAAACTCCATCGTGATGGTATGTGTAGCTCTTAACATAGAAAGGAATGGCCTAGGAAATGGAAATCAAATCCTCTACCACAATCCAATAGGATAGGGTAGTCAATATATGTGGCGCTCCAGATGACAACCCATGCCAGCTGAAGAGTTCTGCAACTGAAGGAAGAAATACATTAAGATATTGTTGAATTATAAGAGAATATATGTTTCCACAGTAACTCATATTCTTATGATAAGGTTTGGGATTAAATTTTTTTGAGTTAGATAACATTTTGGAGGAAATGAAAAATCAATTTTACAATCATTAGAGAGAAATAGTGCCATCAGTAGCTATTCCAGCTAGATTGCAGAAGATTGTTTACAAAGCTCCTTATGTTGAATTTTGGTCAAGTGATTGTGACAAGGCCTAACCACATTAATGACCTCAGTCCCATGCTTGCCTTTGCCTTTTCCATTTGGTTCTATTACAATATTAAGAATCAAAATCCGTCTTTCTTGATGAAAATCAAAAGTGTAACAAGGAATGATTAGAATGAAGTCCATTACGTCAGTTGATTTACATGTTTTTAACGCCCGCCTCCAATCACATTGTGTATCTCAAATGCTGTTATTGATAATTGATAAAAAAATGAAAATTGTTTGACACGATTCAGAGAAAAACCCAACGACCTTGTTTCAGTGTAGAAATTAATGTTAGTTAATTGAGGAAATTTGCAAATGGATTCACAAGTTTCTCAGACAATTCCAACAAACTTTTATCAGTGTAGTAATTAATTTAGTTACCAGTGAGTCTGGAACGCGTTAGTGTCTCAGAAAGACATGGTGGACCTATCTATCCTAGCAAGATCTATATGTTCACAGCACAAGTCTATTTGTGGTTGTAGGAAACATAATGATTTTTTCATGCCTACACCACTAAAACTTTACCTCCTTTCCACTACTTCACGTAGAGAAATTCTCTTCATTATTGAAGATGTGGTTTTCTCATAAGGTTGTGACCTTTTCCTAGCATCACTTTGGGAACGAACCTTGGCCCTTGAATATTCAGTGTTAGCCATATAGCTAGGAAAGGTTCAACGTCCATGCAAGTATCTCTCTACATATTCATGAATCTTAGATGGAGTGGATGGATCCATTTTTGTAGTAGTTACATTAGCCTTCAAGGAAAAGAGTAATTACATCCTACTTTGCATTATTGAATACTTGTAATCTTCACTATGAAATCCAGGTTCTTCGTTCGAAGTTATTGGAGTGAAATCATTCAGAGGGAACATGCTTATCTCATCTGAAACTGGGATAGGATTAGATAATCTTGTTCGTAAAGAAGAGGAGGTTATTGCTGGTGAAACATTATGTTCGTAGATATAGGTATAGCCTCCTCTGTTCTGTGAAGGGGAGCTTTATTGAAGAGTGGAGATTAAAAACATGCAGCGACCAATAGAGACAGTTGAAGAAATGCTTGGATCTGAAGATCCTATGTCTGAGAGTGAAGAGCCATTTTTCTTCCTCAAAGTTGATTCCTGAACTGGTCTGAATGTATCAATATCAACGATATTTGCATTGTCATCCTAGTTTATTCCCATCTACAGCTGAGGGAATCCATAGGAAAACGCCCTCTTACTTTGTGAGTATCTCATGTTATTCAGGACGGAATTGAAATTCCATCCTGTCTACACAAGGAAAGACACAGGATGAAAACTTGGGCAATGAGTTGAGCTACTAAGGTAAGAACGATGCTAAGATTTCAATTTTTTTCTTTACAATGGGTTTTTTAGGATGAGAATATTGTCATCGTTTCTGCTTCTGTTGCTTATGTTTCATCTGAGCTGATTTCCCAACATATTCTTCGCTCATCCTAAGATGACGGGCACGTACTCGAGCCTGAGATCTAATGAGGGCTTGCATGCAATGAAGAGTAGCGTCCACTTCATTTCCTAGCAAGTACCCACGAACCAAAGCTTGAAATTTCACCAAGCCCTTTTGGGCTCGCAATACTCTCCTTGTCTGCATAGGGGAAAATAATTCTAAGCCACTGGCTTTTGGAATCTCTCCAGCCTCAATCTTAATCAGGATTTAATATGCACTTAAAGGCTGTAAATTTTGAAGAGTATCGATTGAGTTCAAGTTCATTTGTTTCAGTTCCAATCATCCAACTGCACAATCACGAGCATGGGTTTCAGTTTCGTTGTCCAACCTCAGAATCAATACAAGTATATAGAGACTCGGTTTATATGGATCTAAATTAATGTTTGTATTCAATGCAGAATCAACACACGTAAGAAAAAGAATCCAATTATCAACCCCACATAAAAAAAGGATTCCATAGATCAACCCCACAAGAGTTAATCAATGAACCCCACCGCACCTGGGGTTTAATAGTCCATGGATGGACCCCACCTCAAAAAAAAAAAAAATTCAATAAATCAAACCCACCACACTTGATAAATCGGATGTTGATAGGGAAAAAGAGGTGCTCTTGTCACATGGATTCAAAAACTTATATGACCCATGGTTTTTTCTATTTCCTCATTTATTCATTTTGGGTATATAAGTTTTCTATTAATTTTATTTATGAGTAATCCATGAGTTTTCCCAATTTCTTGATAACAAGTCCATAGCTTGGACTTCAATAAAGATCCACCCAAATTGGTGGGCCTTGAAGATGAAGATGAGTAGTTTTATGTATTAGATATTGCATAGTATAATACCTATTCATTTTCCATCGTGGTCTTGTACCATAGTAAGTTTTGGATAATTGTCACTTAGTGAACAATATCCGTGTAATTTCAAGAATTTAATGGTACACATTTTTTTTTCCATAGATGTTTAATAATACATTTTTTGTTTTTCAGTGTAACTCATTTTTCTTTTGGAATTAGAAGGTTCAGCATATACTGGCATCCATTTCATATAGTTGAACAAAACATTATGAAACTTTTCAAGTTTGTGTACATTGTACCTAGTGGTTTTGGATTTAAGATGCTAGAAAGTGATTATCAAGTAGCGAATTTGTTAATCAGGTGTAATTTTAACTAATCATGTATTTGATGTCAATGTGCATATAAGGTTTGGTTGATATCTTTGTACCTTCACTTCTTAACCTTGGAAAAATGATAGTGCCGTCCTATTTTCCTATTTTAGTTAATAGATATATTAATGCAACTAGAAATTATTTTTTTGTTTTAAAATTGAATCTTGAAGCTTCAACACAACTTATTGTATCCTCGAATGATGACAACTCACCCACTTTACATCTATATGTTGATTTTGTTGATTAGTTGGCATTATTTTTGGAACTAAGTGAAATTCAGTTTCTAATTAATAACTTTCTTTTTCTTTTCTTCGAAAGTGTAGGGTTTGTGAAACACTTTTTCTCCATTTAAGGTATTCATTGGGCATAACATTGGTGAGTATTCTATCCTCTCAAACAAATTATATATTTTGATGGATATGTTTTATTCTATGAGATGTAGGTCTCTAATCTTCTTTTTGGTTGCATTTTGATTTGCATAGTGTATCTTATTTGTATAGTCATCAAATGATATACTCTTAAAGTTCCATATTTGACTTGAGGAATGCATATATGAAAAAATATACAGTTTATGCTACAAGATCCTAATCCTTAAGTCTATAGTGTTAAAGTTCCATATTTGATGTAAGGAATGCTATGTGCTATAAAAAAAAAATATTTCATTTTTATAGTGTAGAACTTATTGTAAGAAAGTGTAGTAGCCCTTTTTTACTAGAAAATTTGATCATCAATATTTAGAATGGTTAAAATACCCATTATCACATCTCAACACATGTTTCTTTGGTTGTATTTTTCTTAGTATGGAATGTATGGATTCAATGTACCATCAATGAGCATTGTATGACCATTTGAATGCCATGGGTCATCCATATTGCCTTGTCTTACCACATGCACCTCCTCTTCTCCTGGCTCTTTTGTGTTTTATGCTTAACTGTGAGCTAATACACATACAATTGATTCCACTAGTTTCTTTAGTGTAAATAAAACTTTGTTTCACTCCTCCATACCTTGAGCTGTTTCAACAAGGTATTTCTCAATGATCCTTGTGCTCATTGCTTAAAAGAACTCCTTGTATAGGAAGTTGCAGGGTTCTAGCTCAAAAGTAGAGCATTTGCAATATATAATGCAGAAGTTCGGTGGTTCAATTTCACTATTCCCTATCATAAATAGTTGTGTTTTATCACTATTACATAGAGGGGGTTATTAAGACAATATGTGAGAAAATATTTGTGTACATTGTCTCAACTTGAGAAAAAAAAAATTGCCTATTGTCTTAAGTATTGTCTTTAAGTGAGTATCTTAAACTATTGTCTTAAATTTAAGACAAGAAATTGTGTTAAATTTATGAAAATAAATTGTTTTAAATTTAAGACAATAGTTTAATACACCTACTTAAAGACAATACACAAACTTTTTTTTCCCTTAAGTTGAGACAATTTACACAAATATTTTCTCAAATATTGCCTTAATAACCCCCTCCTTGTAGTAGTGAAGGCTTTAAACCCTCAATACATAGTTTTAAAAACATGCATATAGTGTTATCCAAGGTGTAACCCACTATACTATAGTTAAAATGTATGAGTTAGGCTCAGAACCCCTTTTTCCTCCTTTAGCAATTGGAATAACATTGTTTATGTTTTGATAATTGTAGATACTAGGAATCTGTTCTGTCATGTTCGCAAGCTTAGGTTCATAGGTGAAGTCATCTTCAGATAAAAAGGAACACATGCATTAGTTCAGAATGAACTAAGTAAACCCCATAGCATATGAAACTTATCTTTCCAAGTGAAGCATTAAGGGACAGAAACCCTGCCACTCCACCCCTTGACATACAGAGTGAAACCAACCTCTTCATAATGAACAAATAAATAACTAAATACACAGTAAGACATAAAACAAAGTAATGATCAACAACGCCAGTAAATAAGATAGACAAGTAAAAGTAAATTACAAGCGCATCGAAGTGTAGAATAGTGACATGTAGACAACATCTTCATACATGAAAAAAACACAAGGAAAACAACAAATAAAACTTAGGATTAGTTCTTTAAACAACTGTTTTTTTTTTCTGCGGTAAAATGAAGATGTCCTTAAGATCTAGCAATTTGATTAGCCTACGTAAATTTTTTTATTTAATTATGGATTTTAGAGACATTACAATTGGTATAAGTGCCGAGATTCATGCACTAAGAGACCTAATGAGTGTTGATTTTGTACCTAGGAAAGTGTTCTCCTAGGTGACTTTAGCCTTAGTCACTTAAAAGGGGAAATAAAGTGACCCTTGCATTAAATGACTTAAAGGAATCATTTAATGTGAATTTAGAGATTAAAGTCAAGTTTGATCAATTTAAGTGGGCGAGGAAAATTAATTTTTATGAGAAATTAAATGGAGCATTTATTCTCATCCCTAGATCTAATCTAATCTTAGCCATTGGATTAGATGCTCTCTCACCTACCTAGGGTTTCAGAAAAGAGCAACGGAAAAGGAAAAAATGAACTCATTCTTGAGAGAAGAGTGAACAAGAGAGAGAGAAGAAAGAGGGCATGAGTTTGGAGGCACCCAACTAAATTTTTTACTATGGGCACAAAAATCAAAACAATATTAAATTGCTTACACAGATTCCAAGGAGAGTACGGCCTTCAGTTATTGTTGGCATAGAAATTAAGAAGAGTCTAGCCATCCATATAGTATAGATTCTGGGCACATTTTTCAAGGTAAACTCAAGAACATATTTCAAGGAGAAACTTAGGCACATTTCTCGAGGTAGTAGGAAATTTTGTGGCACAAATTTTGAGGTCGTATGGCTGCATTTAATGCGTTTTGTACAGTATAGTTTTAGTGACAGTTTTGGCGCAGAAATTGAGATTAGTTTTTTACTGTTCTGGCACAGAAATTGAGGGTGATACTTGCTAAGATTTCTGGAACACATTTTTCGAGGATAAAAAGCTCAGAAATCGAGGGCAGCTTTTGACCAGAAAACGAGGGAGCCTACTGGGTTGAGACAAGTTGTATTTTGACTATAAAAGGATTGTCTAAATTTTTTCCTAGAAGAAATAATAAAAATCTCTCTCTCTCTAACTTGTTTTCCCCTTGTGTGTTTTTCCAAGGCCATTGGCCAAATTTTTTTGACTACTGTGTGTTGAATGGTGTGCATTTTATTTACTTTTTGTCCACAAAAAGATTGAAGTTACAACATTGTTTTTAAGTATGTAAATTTATGATTATTTACAGCCTTTACATTTTCTGGGTTTGTTAATAAACTCAAATATTTTCACTTCTAAACCAGAGGATGAAACTTGTGAAAAATGTACAATGGGTGCTGCCAAAACATTCATTGTAGAAATAAACATTTTCAAAACTGTAATTGAAATTTTGTTAATTAATAGAAAATTATTTGTTACCAAATGTTCTAAATGCAAGATTAAAGAACAGTTCAGGTCATGAGTACACAAGAAGATAACAATTGGAAAAGAAATATGAATTCCCCAACACAGGAAAAAGAACTGGTGGTAGAATTAAATTCTGATCTAATGAAAACCATACAGAGTCTGCAAGAAGACTTACAAAGCTTCAAAGATGACAATATGAATGAGAGAAAAAAGAAGTAAGCGATCAATGAAGCTTTACTTTCGAACATGATGGGAGGAAACCCTTATGGATAGCCTACCCATTCAACCAATAAATCTAAAGAAAATTATCATCGCAATCAGGCCAGCATCCCAGGGGAAGAAGGAAAAGAAAAGCACACACATGGATTTCTAGAAAGAGATTATCACAGTCTTTCCAATGATAATTCACTTTCTCCTTGCAGAAAGAGATAGAGGAATGATGATAAAATCCAAGGAGAATTCATAAAGATAAAATCCCCAACCTATGGAGGACATATGAATACTGGGGAGAAGGATAAAGAATGGCTTCTAGGTATGAGAAAATATTTTTGAGTACACGGCTATTCCAGTGATAAAGTGTGACTAGCCATCTATAATTTAAATGGAAAAGAATCTATATGGTGGAGATAACTCAAGCATACCAAAAATGATTAAGTAAAAGAAATCAGATGGAGTGTTTTTAGCAGAATATTTCAAGAGAAATTCATGTCTAAAAGATTCTTTGATAGGAAGATACAAGAATTTCATGAGCTAAGGATGGGGTCCATGACCATGGAAGCCTTCATTAAGATAATTTTGGATTTGTTGCATTACGTACCTTACATAAAGGACGGGAAGGTAAATATACAACAATTTTTGGGATGTCTTCCTCCCAATTTTCGAGAGAGAATTGAGTTTGACATGCCTAAAACTTTGGACAGTACCTTACACAAATCTAGGATTTGTTATGTGAATGGAAAGCTAAGGAAGGAAAACATAAATAGAAGTCAAGAAATGTCTAGGACCTTCTCGAAAAAATAGAAGCTTGGTTTTAAACCACCACCTTACATGAAATAGAACAACCGTTTTCTATCCAACAAAAACTTCAACA
Organism: Pseudotsuga menziesii; assembly: GCA_001517045.1. NCBI lineage: Eukaryota > Viridiplantae > Streptophyta > Pinopsida > Pinales > Pinaceae > Pseudotsuga > Pseudotsuga menziesii. The sequence goes on from LPNX010330591.1 coordinate 53,186, forward strand.
AGATAGGTACAAATCCAAATATTCCTGCACGAAATACCAACAAACCACCAGCAAACAGAGGATTCAATGCTACCCCACTACAAATTAAATGTTGTAAATTCCAAATACCCCATTATGGCAGATATTATACAAACAAGACTAATGGATTTGTCACTTCCCCTCCCCTCTCGCCTATGGAAAGGACATGATAGACTTCTCTATCAAACCAAGTAATCTATCCCCATGAACATAAACATAAATCAATGCATTGAAATCAAATACATGTACATATGCATAAGACATGTAAATAAAATGAAATAAAATGCATTCAATCAAGCAATCAACATGTTCCTAAAATATATTAGACAAATTATATTGTAGGATTAATACAAAAAACACAAGAGAGCGCTTATCTTGTAAATGAGTTGTCCCGCAACTAGCTATGTTACTACAATGTTCCAACCAAATATAGCCTAGTGTGCTCATCAATATCTCAGCATTAATGCCACCCCCGACTTGGGCATGATTTCCACAATGAATAAGGGAACAACAGGTTCACACCTAGCCAAAAACACACCAAGGTTCAACAAAGCCAATCTACAGTTGGGTTTATCAGGATGCTAAGGAAGTGGAAATGAAGAATTGATAAGCTAGTGAGATAAAATACAGATCTATGGACTCATGCACAGGATATCTTTGTAATGGACTCCACAATACCTACACACCCATCACAAGGAAATATTCCCTTCATTGCTACATAGTCCCTCGGGCCATACTTTTCCTTCGAGTTCTCTTCAGGGTGTGCATAGAAGAATAGCCATCCCCTCTTGATATTTTTGTGAGGTTCCTCTCTTCACTAGTTTTATCAAGTTAATTCTAGTCCTCTTCCACTTCTAAGTCTTTCAGACCAAAACAAGGGTGCACATAAAAACAAAATACAAATCCTAGGTATGAAGAAAAGCATCCTAGGAACCAAAAACAAAATGGTAGATGGGGGAAAATGACCCTTTGAGATAAATTACACTTTAACAAACATTCTTGGGCATTGCAAGGGAAAACACAACCTCCCTATACACCCAAATTAGAAATCTCCTTTCCAAACCACTGTGCATTACAAAAAACGAGTTTTCAGGTTGGATAACAATGAGGAAAATGCAGAAAATCGTGAGGGAAATGCCCACCTTACTCCAGCTGCATGAGGAAGAGAAACACATGGGTGAATAATGGAATGGGAAACAATTTCTAGGTATTTACTTGCCCCATAATAAAAAACACTTTTTTCAAAAATGATGGCTTTCCCCAATACTAATTTTGCCTTCCATACTCTTCCATTCCCAATGCATTAATTTCCCAAACCAAATTATGGAAGAAATATATGATTGGGTTGATAAGATAAAATGGGTAGTTGATATTTTTATAGGTTCTCTCATTGAAATTTTGGCTTTACACTATTGGATCAAGGGTTTGAATATCCCCCCTTCCTTTTCCTTGTGAAATCATGCCCCCATCTCTTGTTGCATTGCATAGCTAGTTGTCGGTATTTTTATTAATATTGCATATTTACATAATGTCTCAAAATATATTGTACCTAGCTAGCATGAGAACCATAGGTATTGATTTTAATTTTCGATATATAAAATTCTAAATCCATTGTGGGGCTTTGTCCTTGAGCTCCATGCCATGATTAAATAACGATATTTACATTATGTACAATTTTAATGCAAATGGGGTCAAAATCGGGATATTACAGGATTCTTGCACAATTTATAGGAAGACCCAATGTTAGAGTACATGGATAACAAACTGAGAATCTATGCAGCACTTGATGGCATACAAGTAGACCACCAGGCCACTATGGTCGAAATAGAAGGTAAGGTTTCAAACACTTCTATTTCAATTTTTATTGATCCCAGTGCTTTTCAATGCTATGTATCACCCAATATTGTTGAAACATGTAAACTAAACAAAGTAAAACATTAGAAACCATGGTTGGTAAAATTAGCCACTGGTACAAAAAGAAAGGTTTCGAAACTAGTAAGAGACTGTGAGGTAAAATTGAATGGTTTTTCAGCTAAGATAGATGTGAATGTCTTACCCTTAGGATCATACGATGTACTTATCAGCATAAACTGGTTGGAAAAGCACCACATCATGTTAAATTATCTAAACAAGTCAATCATGTGCATGGATAGCCATGGGAATCAGACAAAGATTCAAGGAATACCGAAGAATGTATATGTTAGACATATATATACCTTACAAGTGAAGAAGTGTATTAGGAAAGGATGTAAAATTTTTGTAGTAAATATCCAGGATGTAGAAGTTGAGAGAGAGAAGCACATCAAGGAATTTTTAGTTCTCGTAGAATTTAAAGATGTATTTCCTGAGGAGATAGCAAGATTACCCCCAAAATAGGACCTAGAATTTTTCATAGATATGACACTAGGATTAGTACCGGCTTTGAAATCCCCATACCGTGTGAGCATGCCAGAATTGGTGGAGCTCAAGTTGCAATTACGGGTGTTGATTCAGAAAGGTTATATCTGACCTAGTGTGTCCCCTTGGGGAGCACCTATACTTTTCATAAAGAAGAAAGACAGTACGATGCGAATGTGCATTGACTACGTCCAACTTAACAAGACGACCATCAAGAACTGTTACCTGGTCCCTAGGATCAATGATTTGTTTGATCAAGTCGGAGGAGCAAATATATTTTCAAAGATCTACCTGTGGTCTAGTTACCATTAGGTATGGATCCACGATCAAGATATGCATAAAACAACCTTTCAAACGTGATACGACCATTACAAGTTGTAGGAATTCCTTTTGGGTTAACCAATGCACTGACAAATTTTATGTGCATGATGATCAATATCTTCAGTAAATACCTAGATAAGTTTGTTTTGGTCTTTATAGATGACATCCTAGTTTACTCGAAGATTAAAGAGGAACATGAGGAGCATTTGTGCATAGTACTACGGGTGTTACAGGAACATATTTATGCTAAGTTTAGTAAATGTTATTTTTACAAACCATAGATACAGTACCTAGGTCACATCATCTCCGAGAAGGGGATAGACGTTGACCCAGAAAAGATTAGAGCCATAGAAGATTATCCTACCCCTCTCTGTGTCATAGATATTAGGTCATTTTTGGGATTAGCGGGTTACTATCAAATGTTAATTGAGAAATTTTCGAGGATTTCCTATGCCATGACTGCCTTACAAAAGGAGGAAAATAAGTTTTTTTGGACGACCAAGTGTGAGGAAAGTTTTCAGAAGCTTAAATAGCTTTTGATTATTGCACCACTATTACAAATTATGGATCCCGATGGGGATTTCATTGTTTGCAATGATGCAAGAAAGAAAGGAATCAGAGGAGTCCTCATGCATAATGATTGTGTGATCTGTTATGATTCATGAAAATTAAAGGAACACAAACAAAATTACCCCACCCATGATCTTGAGCTAGAAACCATTATCCATGCCCTGAAGATGTGGAGACACTACCTCATGGGGAAGAATTTTATTTTGAATAGAGGCAACATGAGTTTGAAGAATTTGTTCAACCAACTAGATATAAATGTAAGGTAGGACATATGGTTGGCCTTCCTTAGAGAGTATGAATTTGAATTAAATCATATAAAGGGAAAGGAGAATAAAATTGCTGATGCTTTAAGTCGACGAGCTCATATTTTATGTGAGGTAACTTAAAGCCAAACCGATTCACATTTGCACGATAGAATCAAAACGACAAATGGAGTTGATCGTTTCTATGTTGAATTCCTCGGGAAGATTCAAGAGGATTGGTTGTTTCGATAACAAAAAGAGTATAAGGTGGAAGAGGCCAGACTATTGTGGTCCAAATCTAGATTGTACGTTTCAGAAGGAGGCCCATCAGGCCGACAAGAAGACCATCGGGAAATTAAATAAAATTTTGAATCTACTTCTCATCGAGTACTGAAGAACTACCACAATACATGACTTAATCCCACATGCAAGGAGGTTTAGAGTTTCCTAACTTAGTTGACCAATTCTACCTAAATGCCTTGACAAGAAATATGTTATAAGCTAACAAAAGCACCATGTAAATGAGATCATGTTATATGATGCATAAATAAATATTAAACGATAATATATATAGTTTATATATATTGTAAATAAAAGGATAATTATATATATTATATATATAAGAAAATAAATAAAACTAAAAATAATAAATAAAGAGTCTATGTATTTATTATTTACTAAAATGATTAAATAAATATTCAATCATAAAGACAAAGTTAGGAACTAGTAAAAAATTTCTAAGTCGCAATAATTATTAAATACGCATAAAGACCCAGCGAAGGGAAGGCTTAGGGATCTAATCATTATTTTCCTAAGTAATTTTGGAGAGCATTTCCAATAGACAAGTATTGTTGTGACAGAACATGATATTTAAAATAAGAAAAGCCTCACCTTTAGGATCTCTAGATGACTTGTATGTTGGAGCCAGCTCGAGGGGATTCCGATTAGAACCAAGAACGGTTACAGACCATGATTGGGAGGAAGGTGGTAGTTCCCAATTTATCCAGTTAACATATCTAAGGTCGGAGATAACTAGTTTTTTATTAATCCCGTGTTTTTAAGTTTGCAAGGTTTTTAGCCATTAAACAAGTTGAATAGGTGCAGGTATGAAGTTTCTACCTTCTCAAGTTCTACAAATCATTCTTACAAATTTTACTTATAATTATTATGCTATGGATTTAAGATATTCATTTTAAATACATGCTTCAGATTGATTTCATTTGTTTACATATGAAACTTAGCTTGTAAAGTCTTAGATAAATTCCTAAGGTAATTTTTATATTGGAGTTTGTTGCATTTGTTTAAACATAAAACTCAACCTTTAAATTTCTTACTTAGGTTTTTAAGTCAAAATTCTCTTAACACGTTATTTAAATATTTTTTAGAATATTGATGTCAATAGTTTAAGTTACATTTAAACCCTAGTTTTTAGATATACTAGTCACTAGATCTCTCTCAAACATTTTGCTAAAACTAAAACCCTAAGTATATTTTCCTAAAGAACTTACACTCGTCTATGACCTTATTATAAATTAAAACAAAGCTTAAAAAAAATTAAACTAATTGAACCCCGTGATAAAAAAACACATTTTAAACATTGTTCCAACATTAATATATTTACTAAATAAATAAATTATAAAACATTCAGTTGAGGGATCGAATCCCTTTTAATCCAAGATCAAAATTATAAACCAAACTAAGTACTGGCACATTTCATTTTCCAGCAAAACACATACTTAAATCTCAAAATACCCTATCTACATAATCAAACATTTAAAGTATTAAAATCAAACAAATAGAACATTATATTTACCCTGGAAACAAATCTACAAAACAATTACCAAAGTTATCAAATTACCATAATGTGTGAAGGCTGAGAGCTTATCCATGATTTCAAATATTATGCTAATAAGAACCAAAAAACACAGAGTTCCATTCCCATATGCTTCGCGTTGATGGAATTCAAATAATAACATGATAATCACTACATCAAACATATTGAAAGAAATGAAGGATTAAAACCTTTAACACAGTCAAAGTATCCACGAGACCCAAGGTCGAATCCATTAAAACCCCTTGTCACATACCCCAATTTTGTAAAATTATGTAATTGTTTTATTTTATTTTCTGAGACATTATGTTAAACTTAATCCTAAGTAGGGATTGATGACTCAGCAGAGTCAATAGTTATGGAGTGTAATTGAGAATATTTTATTAATAATAAATATATTATGGAGACAACAGCATGGGAGAGCTGTTAAAAGAGGTTACTGGTCAAACTGGGTATTGGAACTAGGTGGAGAGGCAAAGGACAAGTGGCAGCATCCTCAAGCACTTCCTAAGTTGCAGGTGGCAAATTCCCTATATTTGGGGTCATGATTCCCCAAGAAAGTGGAATGTGGGCAGGTGGCTCATTAAATGACAGTTATCCCAATTAAGACCTAGGAAATCTTTAAAATTACTCAATGAAGAGAGCTCAGGCTGCTCAGTTTTTACTCCAGGAAGAATTCATTCAGTTGAATGTGATTCAGGAGTTTTCATTTGAGGAAAAGGGAAGGTAGTAAGGAAGTGATTGTGAGTGAATGTTTGCAGGAACTTGAAGCTGAGTACAGCTAGTTGAGCTGTGGGAACTGTCTCAAAGATTCTGAGTTATTATAGAGCTGAAAGACTGTATATGTTTTGCTGCACCTAGTTCCAATCCAGGGAGACCAGATCAAGCTCGGGGGTCCTGAGAAGTCGCTGTTTGAGCGCTCTCCAGGAATTGGTAGGGAGGAACGGCCTCCCATTGCTGTTGTTGTCCACAGCGGTTTAACAAGTTTTTCATTCATATCTCTATATCTATCTGTGCATAAATAGATAAATAGTATGATTGTTTAAATATCTGAAAAGAATTGTTAGTACTTTGAACTGTTAGTGTAAAAACTTGTTAGTATTACCATGTTTTTCCACACTTGATATCATCAGGTAGTACTCTAGCATGGTATCTCAAAGCTTAGAAGAAGTAATCTCCTAAACAGAGTTCCCTAGTTTATTTTACTTTTATTACAATTGTTTTACTGTGTATTTATCTTTTATTTAAACTACCTCACTTGCAGCTTTTATTTAGATCTGAACTGTACTCTGTTCTTGGAAAAGATATAACTGTGCATGAAAAATAAAGACTAAGTATACTTGAAATACAAGTTATATTCATTCTCTTCTGTATAAAGTAAATACATTCAGATTAAAGATTTAGGTATTATCAGTAGGGTTTAGT
>LPNX010330609.1:0-52257 GCA_001517045.1 Pseudotsuga menziesii
AGATGATGAAGCAGAATGATCAAGAAGGAGTCTACCCATGAAACAAACAAAAGATAAGTATTCAATTGTCATTTAATGATATTGTTTTGTTATGCATTTTATTATATTTAGTTGATGTGTTATGCATGATAGATTGTTTGCATTAATGACTGTATACTAGTAATATGCATGTGATGGGTAAGTAGCTCATGGTGCTATACAACTCTCCATTGCTACTTATGAAACCTCTTTGCTGACATATTGGATTAGTGCACAATCTCAATAATGTCATGGTGGAGATGGAAGACATCTAGAAAGTTTATGTGAGATATGGATGAATTTTGTATTGACTAAACAGTTGCATGATGCATAAGAATTTTTCGTTACGCATATGTTTTATGAAATAGTTCTAACCATGAAACTGGTGCATTTGAATTGTAGGAAAGGTCATGTACAACCTCCTACAAGAAAAGAAGGATGAGACTTGTTCCGAAGAACAAGTGATGACAATTCAAGATTCACTCCAATAGACATGAATTTGAATCTCCCAGGGTCAGATACACCATGACGGAAGAAAGAGCTTCAGAGAGTGGTAGATCCACCTTGAAGGATGAAGACCACCATGGGTACAAGAGATAACTCAAGATGAAGAAAAGAATGTTATGAAAGAATCTATGATCAAAGAATAACAGTTGATCATGGGGAATGATGTATACGATATGATGGAACAAGTGTACAAAGAAAGGTTCGTGATTCTCCCTAGAAAGAATAGACTATGACATGACATACTCTATTGACCAGTATATATCAAGCATAGAACCACCTGTACAGAATGAAGAGGGAAAATGATACTCCACTTCAAGGGGAGTTACTACAGAAAATTATATCTGAGTTCGACATGGTATGACATGATGAATAGCTTTGTGATGGATCGAGACTTTACCACAAGTAAAGTGGGTTCCAACCTTCAAGGTTGAATGTAGAAGACTAGGATATGTTGATGACCTGAGAAGACAAACTCATAGAATATGTTATGATACTAGAATGATGTTTGGGATATAGTACTCAAACCAGAAAGAAAGAATGTGGTATCTTCCAAATGGATTTGCAAGATAAGATATGTGCTGATAGAAGTAAGGTAAGAGTTGTGGCTAGAGGTTTCTATTAGAATTAGGGAATTAATTATGAAGAGACACTTAATCCAGGAAGCAAGGTACACTTCCTTCAAAACTATCATGGTAGTTTCTTCCATGATGAAGTAAAGACAAGCCTTCCTTGATGGTATGGTTGAGGAAGAGTTTTACATCGAATAGTCATGAGGATTTGAAGTTGAAGATAGATGGAATCAAGTATGCAAGTTGAAGAAGGCCCTCTATGGCCTGAAGCAAGCTCCCAGAGCTTGGTATGGAAGAATAGATAGTTTCCTAATGAGCATGGGATTTTCCAAGAGTAAAGTCAATCCTAACCTTTCCTACAAGTTTGTAGAAGATGTACCTGTCATTCTATTACTATATGTGGATGACTTATTCTTGACAGGGAATGAGAAATAGATCATGGAAAGCAAGAAGAAACTAGCAGAAGAATTTGAGATGAAAGACCTTGGGTTAACGTATTATTTCCTAGGTCTGGAAGTTTGGCAAAGTTCAGAAGGAATCTTTCTCAACTAGGAAAAGTATGTGATGGAGATATTGAAGAGATTCAATATGTTGGAATGCAAAGTCATGGCCACACCCATGGACTCCAACCTGAACTTGTTAGCTGATGACTCATTAGAGTTAGTGGATATGACTCACTACAGATAGATCATTGAGTCATTGATGTACTTAACAAATACCAGACCAGACATTTGTTTTGTTGTGAACATCTTAAGTCAATATCTTGTTCAACCAAGACAGGTTCACCTAGTAGCTGCAAAACATGTGATGAGATATCTGAAAGGGACTATAGACTTTGGTCTATACTATGATGGTATCCATGAGTATAGATTGTATGGCTACAGAGATGCAGATTGGGCTGGAAGTATCTTAGATAGGAAAAGCACATCAGGTAGATGCTTTTTTTTTGAGGTCTGCTATGAGTTCATGGTTTAGTAGGAAACAGTCCAATGTTTCTCTTAGCATGGTTGAAGCAGAATACATAGCAGATTGCTCTACTAAGTTGTGAAGCCATATGGCTTCATAAGCTGATATCAGGTTTCTTTGACCTGAAGATGGACACTACAATTATTCTATGTGATAAACATAGTTGTGATGACAAAGAACCCTGTGTTTCGACGTAACACGTAGAAATTCGGTATTTCTACATACAAGATAAGATGCAGATGAAGATACTGTAGATGCATATCATGGTGATTCAGTATTTCTATACTGAATATAGAGATGATGATGTTTCAGTATTCCCATACTGAACATATAGATGATGATGATTTCAGTATTCCCATACTGAAGATATAGATGATATTTCAGTATTTACATACTGTAGATATAGATGATGGTGATTCAGTATTTCTATACTAAAGATATAGATGATGATGCTTTCAGCATTAACATACTGGAGATACAGATGGTGATAGTTCAGTATTCACATACTGAAGATGTAGATGACGATGGTTTGGATGATGATGTACTAATGAAGCCTCTGCCTCAAGTAGAGTTTGAACACTTTTGAGACAAGATTGGTGTGGTTCGAAAAGATCTTCCCCAAAAGGGGGAGTAGTGATGTTGCAGTGGGATTGTATCATCCCTGGGCACTTTCCCTAAAGTGATCCATAGACCTCGGTCTTCGAGAATGAAGAGGGATTGTATCATCCCGGGACATCTGTCCACAATAGATCCGATGACCTTGGTCCTCGAGAACGTGGTGGGATTGTATCATCCCTGGGAACTTGCCCTAAAGTGATCTGGAGACCTTGGTCTTCAAGAATGAAGAGGGATTGTATCATCCTCGGACATCTGTCCATAATAGATCTGGTGACCTCGGTCCTCAAGAATGTCGTAGGATTGCATCATCCTTGGACATTGTTCTAAAGTGATAGGGACTGATTCTCCCATAATCAATCCGGTGGCTTCGGTCCTCAAGAATGTGATAGGATTGCATCATCCTTGGACATAGTCCTAAAGTGATAGGGACTGATTCTCCCGTAATCAATCCGGTGGCTTCGGTCCTCGAGAATGTGGTAGGATTGCATCATCCTTGGACATAGTCCTAAAGTGATAGGGACTGATTCTCCCGTAATCAATACAGTGGCTTCGGTCCTCAAGAATGTGGTAGGATTTCATCATCCTTGGACATAGTCCTAAAGTGATAGGGACTGATTCTCCCGTAATCAATCCGGTGGCTTCGGTCCTCGAGAATGTGGTAGGATTGCATCGTCGTTAGACTTAGTCCCAAAGTGATAGGGACTGATTCTCCTGTAATCAATACGGTAACTTCAGTTGTCGAGAATGTGGTGGGATTGTATCATCCTTGGACTTTAAGTCCAAAAGTGATCCAAATACTTTTTGTCTTTGAGTTGTGGATTGCAAGTTGTTGCTGATGATGATGATGCCGTACTGATTGAAAGATCAGAGTATGATGATGATGACGTACTGATTGAAAGATCATAGTATGATTATGATGACATACTGATCGAAATATCAGAGTATGATGATGACGTACTGATCTAAAAGATCAGAGTATGATGATGACGCACTATGATTATGATGTTTTTGATCGAAAGATCAAAGTATGATGATGATGTTTCTATGTTGATGATGTTTCTGATCGGAAGATCAGAGTATGATGATGATGTTTCTGATTGAGAGATCAGAATTTGATGATTATTATGATCGACAGATCAGAATATGATGATGATGATGTTGTTTTTGATCGAGAGGTGAAAGTATTGAAGATGTTGCTGCTGATCGAAAGGTCAAGGTGCTAAAGATATTGTTGCTGATCGAAAAGTCAAAGTGCTGAAGATGTTGCTGATCAAAAGGTCAAAATGCTAAAGATGTTGTTGCTGATCGAAAAGTCAAAGTGCTGAAGATGTTGCTGATCGAAAGGTCAAAATGTTGAAGATGTTGTTGCTGATCGAACAGTCAAAGTGCTGAAGATTTTGCTGATCGAAAGGTCCAAGTGCTGAAGATGTCGTTGCTAATTGAAAGATCAAAATACTGAAGATGTTGCTGATCAAAGACTGAAGATGTTGATGATGATGAAGACTGAAGATTGAAGATGAAGACTACATGATGTTGAAAAGCTTCCAATGATTTATAGATGTGTTACCCTGCTGATGTTGATGATGTCCCCTATCTCTACTCTTGTTGTTGTTGATGTTACTGTAGAATACCCTTCTCCTTAAGGGGGAGTGTTGAAATATTGTAACTTCGAAGAATATTCTATATGTATCTTTTTGTGGTCCCCGATGGTCCTGCCGGGAGAACCACTTGTATTACATTGTACCCCGATGCTCCTAATCTAAAGAACTAATAAGAGTCATGAGGTAGTCCCCTATAATTGTAAAGGTGGGTCATCAGCACCCTAGTGTGCTTACTTGAGCCTACATGAGTAACTCGAGCATACATGATTTAACTCGAGCCTACATGTCAAATGAGTTAACTTAAGTGAACGGATGAATATAAATAGAGGTGTAGTGCTCCTCATTTGGGATACACACACTCTCAGTTGTGTAGCGCATTAGTGGAGAAGAGAAGTAGCTGGAGAAGGAGGAGGATCAGGCTTTGATCTCCTTGCTGGTTTTATCTTTTATCTTTTTGGGGCATCTATATTGAGGAATATTTTGTTGGGTTTTTCCCTTTAGGGTTTTCCCAAGATAAATCTTTGTGTTCCTTTTGTATGGTTATGCTTGTCTATCTTTTAGTGATCCTGTTTATATGCTTTTGTTATGAAAATGAAATGAAATACTGATGTCTTAGCTAAGCATATGGAAATTTAACAAGATAAGTACTCTTTTCCAACTTGTGTCTGCAATTATATATTAGCATTAATGAATTAAGATATACATGTTAAATGCTGATCTATATATGCATGAATGCTGATTGATATGTTTTTCTTCCGTTGTGTATATGAATGATTATGAATCATAATTTGTTTTATGATTTTAAGTATCATGCTTTAGCACTATATGCATGTATCTTCATGTTCATCGGGCTAGATGCCTAGATGATTTGATGTATAGTAGCGTCCTCTTCGTCAGTTGGAGGGTTGGAGACATTACAAAACTGTTACCTCGCAGGTAGTTACATGGAAGAACTAGTCCCACCACTCCACCCCTTTATCCATTAACCAAGTTAAGTTAGAATCATATTTACGACATTAAAAACATGTAAAAATCAGTGAAGAACATAATCAAAGTATATAATATACATAGCATGGCATAACCATAACAATATCATCTTAATCAACATTATGATGTCATAATTAAACATAGTAATAATCATATCATAAAGTAAGGAAGAAAGACATAAGACCAACTTACGATGAAACAAGTAGTATAAATAGAGTATGACACATTCCACAAGTTCAATATTGTACACAATAGGTAATTTGACTAGACTACTAAAAAAATAATTATTTTCAATTTTTGGAGAGATTACACATCTTCTTCGATAACAATTCAGCCATAGCATTATCAAAGAATCATGTGTTTCATAAGAAAACCAAGCACATCCACACAAGGTTTCATTTCATAAGAGAGTTGGTTAACAACAACGAAAATTGTTTAGAATTTTGCAGGTATGAAGATAAACTTGCAGACATCTTTATAAAACCATTGGCAAGGGATACATTTTAGTATCTATGTAGTTGTCTTCGAATGACAAGTTTTTCACAGTGATCTCTGTCATGCATAGAGAAATTCTACGCTCTGAAACATTTTGTCAATTTTGTTTTAAAAATCCCCATCTGCTCATAATTAAGGTGGAGTGTTGGAAATGTTAGTTACTTTCAGATCTGTATCGGAGCTCAGCCGAATCTGCCAGAGTCCATATCAGTTCATATCTTGTCTATCAGTCTGACAAGTGTGAAGATTCCATGATTCGCCAATGTAAACTAGTCGAATTGATTTCCGAACCTAAGTTTTTCTAGGTAGATAGTTATTACATCCATTAATGTCAATATTGTAGATTGACGGAGAAACAAATTCTAGTTTTCCTATAAATAGAAGACGAACATTCTAAATCAAGTGAGACACAATAGAAAAGTAGAGAGAGAAAGAGACGAACATTCTAAATCAAGTGAGACACAATAGAAAAGTAGAGAGAGAAAGAGAGAGCTCAAAGGATAGCAGAGAGTGAATAAAGAATTGTTTGGAAGATCGAGCTTCTATGTGTTTGAAGATGTCAAGATCCAAAGCTCTGTAAAAGGTTAAATATCTCTATAAATTTCAACTTTGCATTTACAATAATATAGTTCTTTGTTGAATTGTTTCGAAGATCGAGCTTCTGTGTTTTTGAATATGTCAAGATCCAAAGCTCTGTAAAAGGTTAAATATCTCTCTAAATTTCAACTTTGCATTTACGGTAATATAGTTCTTTGTTATGTTCGGATAAGTTATATATATGAAATAGTTTATGGTTGAAATTCATTTTTACTTAGCCGACATTTTCTCTAGAATTATTTGTGTAAATTTTGTTTACATTTACCCTTTGAGTGAAAGATCAAAGAATCCATAAATTTCTCATCCAATGAAAAATATAGCTTTTACCGTAGAGTGGTCGACACAAGTCTCCTTAATATTTGGTTATATGATTTTGTAATTTTGTAGAATTGTTGTTGTGTGAGTTTTGAAAAACATTTGTAATTTCTTAAGTCTTTTAAACTAAGAAATATCCTTTGTAAATTTCAACTAAAATAAACCAGTCGACAAGTGGTCGAAGTAAAACATGTCCATTAAGTTCTGTCTAGGTTGTAAAACCAGGTTAAGTTCTGTCTAAGTTGTAAAACCAACAAGTTTTCGGTTACCGACAATTTGTTGAAGTCAACTTGTTGAAGTAAAACCCCTCGGTAAAAATGACAAGTTGTCCATAGAACGGACAAGTAGAGGTAAAAGAGTCAGGTCCATAAGTCTGACCATATTGGTAGACTTGTCTAGTCGATGTTAGACAAGTTTCACCTAACAATTAAAAATAAAATAAAAAGGTGACATAAATTTTTTATAACTGAGCAGTAACTCAAGTTTGACGGCTCCATTTTTGCTAAGAGGGAAAGGAACGATAGCCACAAAAAAAATTCGAAGTCCAACGATTTTTACAGTAATAAATTTCGGTATAGCCTAAAACGAAAGGAACCAAAAATTCAATACCATGATCAAATTAAAGTAAATTTGAAATTATAGGCCTGCATGACATGACTTCCATATTCATCTCTTTGGATAAGGTAAAGTTATTCCATGGTTCATTTGGTAGTTGCAGAGGGTTGGAGAATTCCTCTACGCTAGTATCATTGTGAAATATTTCTTCCAAAATATTTATGGGTTCCAGAAATTCCAAATTGGACTTGTGTTGACTTAAAAAACCACTATTTTTCATATATTTTGACAGCAACAGGTCTGGGTTTTGGGGTTCCATCATTTGACGGTCATAACATCTCCATGCCATTAACATATTTCTTTTATATTTCAAGTTTTTTTTTTAAATTGTAAAATTTTATGAAAATTTTCCTTCTTACATGCAGGACGCCGACATTGAAATTGATCCATAGCTTAACTGAGGAATGTGTAAGCCCCTACCATAACCCGTGAACTATCTCATATCATGTCAGGTGCTTAGATGTTAAATTCTTCGGTACAACTAGAGGTGATTTCAACTTTAAACAATTCTGAGTGAGTAACCGGTTTCCTCTCAGTTAGGTGTCAAACGCTGATATTTTAAAATAAGTTGCTTCAGAAATTTTTTATGAGGAAGCAGGAAGAAGTAGCGCTTCCTCCTATAATATTATTTAAAAAAAAATATGTACTCCTAAGTTCCTTGATTTTTAGCGAAATCGGCTAAAGGGTTATTTACATTTAAACTATTGTGGTTATTCTAGATGATGAATCCAGGAATGAACCAGTAAAGCCCGTGTGATCTGTCACGCTTGTGCAGAACCGTTTGTTTTGGTAGACGATTGCAGGCTATGTTGGTTATTCCAAACTTAAAGTAATTACAATGTAAAGGATCCTTAATCAGTTTATTTTTGGGTTAATTTATGCTAATCCTTCGTTTCCAGAACTTCATGAGCCCCGATCTTATGCATATTTCTATAACTCGGTATTATTTTAAAAGGAAATGCTCTCATATTTTGGGAGAGTTACCCGTGGATTGAAATTTTGATTCTATTGATGGGATTTCTTCCTAGAAAGACTAAAGAATCCCGATGATATATATTTACTCTGTATTCTCTATTATGTGTCTTTGAGAGAAGCCTGAAACCCTAATTTCTTTTACCATGCTCTATTTTATGGTTATCCTATAGATGGGGTAGATTTAAATCCAGTAAAACCAATGATCTATTTAAGAGAAAACACACATACAGTAACTGAATAAAATTTTTACAGTAATTGAGTAAAATTTTCAGAAAACAAACATACAAGAACTAAATAAACTTTCTTGATATTATATCCAGTGAAACTACAATAATTGAGCAATCCAATATTAATTTTAAAACTAATAGTAAGGATTTACCTCTTTGACCACGAGCTCCTTTAGAAGATGGATCCTTGCTTGAATTCCTTCCTTTCTCCTTGTAATGCAATTGGATCCTTTCTTCAACATAGGATTTTCCTCCAGCTTTAACATATAATTCGATCAGCCATTTGACATTTTTTCAACATTCACTTCATATTAACTTTGCATTTATATGTCTTGAATGGAATCTGAAAAATCTTGACGTATGTTTTGAGATGGAGGCAAACTGAGTTATTCTAGCTTTTTTTAGTAAGTTTTTTAATCATATATTAACCAATGTAAGATATCTTTTTTGAAATGGAGGGAAAAATATTTGTAAGATATCTTTTTTGAAATGGAGGGAAAAATATTTTTTGTTGGTTTTTTAAAGTTTGTTATTATTATATTCAAATTATTAGAAACTAATTTAGTTTTTTTTTATTGTTTTTTTTGAGATGGAGGGAAAATAAGGTTTGTCTTTCTGTTGAAATGTGAACCCATTTTTTTCAAAGCTTCCAAACCATTCATCAATCATTGTATAATTTTTCTAAATAAACAAAAAATTTAATACATAAAGAAAATGAATGTTTACACTTTAAGAAATAAAATCTAGTGAATAATTTAGGTAAAAACTTTCAAGCTATAATGTGTGCAATAAAAAAAATGACAATAAATATATAATTATAAATTTACAAGTTATAATTTATAAACAATGGAAGGAATGGAAATACACCTATATAGCAAATGAAGAATAACTCCTCCTCATCACTTTCGATACATCATCTTCATCGCTTCATATACCTGAACAATATGTTTAATGAAGAGATGATCATCCTCAAACGCAATTACCCCATTACGTTAATCTTAACTTAGGTAGACAATATCATAAAGAATTTTAATTTTGAGTATATATTAACATATCCATCATAGGCTCAATGATATTGATGCATGTATTATGATGTAGTTTTATTCACATCATGTACAATAAGAATCGTCACACAAATTTATACATGTAAGTGTTAGATTAGATATCCTAGACATGATATCTATGGAACTTTGAATATTATAAGTATTTTTAGTAGGTATTGTCACTATGGAAGAGGAGGCGATAGATTACACTATAAATACATATGAAATATGTCAAATATAGTTCTTTTCTCCAAGCCAGATTGGCTTTTTTCGACAATGTTGAAAAACATTATTAGTCGCATTTAGTAGGCTCAAAACCCTTGGATACACAAACCCTTAATACTTCAAATGAAATGGTAAGGTTCCTATGAATATATTTTCCACCTCGATAAGTGGAATCTGATTTAGGCTCCCATCAAAATTCCCCTCAATAAAATTTTACGTCCAAGAAGTCCCTGATTATGACATGACTGTGAGAAAATCCCTGGATCAAGAAATCATGAATAGAATGAGAAGGTTGTCCAAGCGTGGGTATAACTCATGAAAAATGATCCAAAATGTTGTACATAAGATCCATTAGGACAAGCTTTAGATTAGTCTACCTCATGCCTTGGTTCACACGTTTTTGTAGGAACATCCCCACATAGTGATGAAGGCCTTTTGATGTATGTAGATGTTTAAGTATGCTTTAGTATTGTACTACAGTAGAATCATCATGGATAATATTGGTTAGAACTAACTCTATGGTAAAAAATAATCTCACACTCCTCTACATACTCAATCCATAGATACACCATCCAAGAGCAGTGGGAATTTGTTAATGTGACCTCCCCCAAAAAGAAAACATGGTGAAAATAAGTAAATCATACATGAATTTGGTAAATGGAGCTAAGATTAAATTAAACAAAGTATTAGGGTAATAATTTTCCCTCCAACTACGGTCCAAGTCCCACAAAAGAAAATATTTCCACTCATATCCAACTTTAAGGGTAATAATTGTGCGATCAATTCAGAGGTTGAAAGGGTGGTTGGATTTGTTTGTCAAGTTCCTTAGAAGATTGGAGAGTGGTCGTGAGAGGTCAATCTCACAGTCATTCCTCTTGATGGATTTGATGTTTTTCTTGGAAAAGAGTTCATGAAGAAGAAGGCAGGTCATATGGCTCACTTAGATAGTTTAGTGTTTCTTGTGAGAAGGGATCTCATCTATGTGTGGACGGTAAAGAGGTTACCAAGAGAATGAAATGTGACTATGTTGGCAGTATCCCCTCCCATCACAACAATCACATCACAAAAACAAGGAAGGTTGATGGAGAACAGTGCAGGTAATGTGTTGCATAGAATAAGTGACTCTGTTGGAAGAGCGCCCTGCTTTTAAGGAGTTGGTTGTTTTGCTGGAGCAGCAACTCGCAAGCATGGAAAGGGTTGTGGAAACAACCATGATGAGTTTAGAGAAACTAACCAAGATCTGCAAGGGTGCGGAATAATGACAACATGATAAGGAGGTTGAACTACTTGCAACGCTAGTTTAGAAAGAGAACACTGCAGTCGCATCATGTGCATTGCTAGACGACAGGGATAATTTTAGGGGCGAATTTTAGCCCAGTGGGCTATTTTTCCATGTTTTTCTCCCAAAAAAGATTCTCCATTTTGCATTTTTTGAAGCCCTGTTTCACCCAATTTTGATGGGGTAAAATTTTTTCACCCTAAAAGCCGCCAAATTATTATATAAACGATATAAAATCCTTGGAAATTAAAATAATTTTTGAAAAATATCGCCAATTATTGTATAGTTGGCATTTTAAGAATTGGTAATATTCGCCAACATTTATAAACTTTTAAATAAGTATGGTTCCTTAAAATCATCCCTTCTAGACGACCCCAAAGCGCAGAGACTTTTTGAAGAAGGGAATGGAGCCATTGGTGGAAACGTGCCACTTCTCCTCTACTTGAGCTAGGAAGCATAAAAATGACAGAGAGATGAAAAGAACATGGGAGATGGTCAGGAAAACCATCCTCCTAAATCTCTTGGTTAGATGCTAGCATGACTCAGCCCCTACTCTTGGTGAAGGTAGGTGGACTATAGATAGTTCTTGGGAAAGTGCACTAGGAGAAATAGAAACTCCATCCTTAGATGAAGCATGCAAGATTCGTTCAAATAAGAAATAATTCATAAACTGGGGAACTTATGCAGAGAGGACTAGAATACAAATACCAATAGAGGCTCAGCAGATGAATTGATCACCTAGATGGTACAGACGATCGAGGGAACTGTGATAGGTGTACTGGAAGAGCGATGCACAAGAAAAGGGGAATTAACATAAAAAGTCTTATGTGGTTAGATGCAACATCATTTGAAGACGTGGATCATTTCAAACACATTTCCTAGGACACAAAGTACTTTGGTGGGGGAATTTGTTACATCCATGCACTAGGTGACATGTTCTCCATGCTTAAGAGGTTGTCTTGGGATCCCATGTGGGAAAGACGGTTTGGTCGCTAAACTTAGAAAGTGGTTCCTTAGCCAAGTGACGAAACACTTTTTAGGAGCGTGTGGACCCAACAAGGATGCACTCCTGAAAAACAAAACTCATGCTCACCCCTTGGATCTTGGAAATTCCAACTGTTTGGCACCTTGTCACTTCATCGGTTCGTAGCATACATGAGTTGAGCACATTTTGATGGAACATGAACACCTTTAGGGAGCTGGAGGAATGACGCCACATGATACAGGTGCATCTCTTGGAGTGCACCCAAAAACCACCTTAGTTTCTCGGTAGACACGCTCATGGAAGCATCTGGTTAGCGGGGTCCGTTGGACTTAGCGATCGTTGGAAGGCGTGCCCTTGCACGATGATGCCCAAAATTTGAGTGCACTGATGGAAGATGCCTGCGGAGGAACACTCGTCTCCCAACGACAACTCCACCAGAAAAGAAAAGCGCACACGGATGTGGAAGGAAGTTGACCTTGGAAGGAGAGATGCATCATCAAGGAGTTCATGTGCGCACTAAGGAAACTAGCGTGCCCACCTAGAAGAAACACCCTCCCACTTTACTCTATAAAGGATTGACGCTTAAATGGAAGAAGGATATATAATCCAAGCCAAGTGAGAAAAGTGGCTAGTTGCTAATGTTGACGAGTTGTGGAGGTTTCCAAGCTCAAACGTAGTGAAGTCACTAATATAGGATTTCCTCAGAAAATGTAGTGGTTGCGAAGAGAAGCGTCGGTCTAGAAAACTGGTGCTCCTATATGAGTTCAGTCCAGAAGAAAGTTGATGGTAGCTACAGGGGTTAGCGAAGTTTGGCAGTCTTGAGAGCTAGACGCTCAATGAGGGGTTAGCTGAACTTGGTGTATTTTTGTAACAGAGGTATGACATATAATTGGGCACACACTTGGTGTTTTGTTAAAATGTGGAAACTCCACTTTTGTAATATATTCATATAATACAAGTTAGCAGAGTTGGTCGGTTTGGAAACCCCACACTTACATTGTGTTGTGTTTTACTTGATTGCACTGTGTAATGAAAATTGTCCAAGTGTGGGTAAAATCATTTAATAAGTAAAGTTTTGAAATGATACAGTGTTAAGGAAAGGTTTCTGGAGGTTAGCCGTAGTCCGTTGGAGTTCATCTAAGTTGGTATTACACTCAAAATGCTTCCAGATAGTGCTGCAAGCCCAATAATACCACACGTAAAAGTGGGTGCATTATTCTGGCTATGACAATAAAATCCTAGACAATGCATGATCTCCTTTGTCATACGTTGAGTCATCTCTCTTAGCCCAAGATGCATGAAACTTTCCTTTAGATCCTAAGTACCGTGATACCTCCAGTGACTATGTTGAAGTTTCTACGACCCATACCTGGTGTAACTTACCTCAACACTCAAATACCAAGGATAGCATTGGGAATTCATAGGTGTTTTTCAAAGCTTTCGGTATGGCCTAAGGCCCATGTTTCTTCCTATAACATTATACAAAAATGTAATACTCATAAATACTATAAGAAACCTCATAATGGTGTCATTGTCCTCACTTAGAGGTAAATAATACCTCGAATAGGTCATGTGTAGTGGTTCAAAGTGTTTCTTTTTCCCTTGGATTCCCAAAAAAATATTAGTCGCTTAGGCCTCAATTTCCTCCCTCAAACATTTCAAGGTTCTTTAGACCGATATATAGTCCTTAAATCTTGTTAGTGACATTGATAACCCCAATATTAGGCCAAGGATACCTTTAATATGTATCATGTTGTAGTTTGAGGTATACTTGTTAACATTATATGCCTATAGGTTTCTTCTAAGGTACAAGTCCCACGTTTCCTCCCTTAATCATATATATTCCCCAAAGAATTATACATACTTTTATTTTCTCTGATTCCCCACTATATCCCTATTATCAGTCCATGAATCCTTTCAAAACGTCAATTTTGTTGGCTAAACACAACATTACTATCACTACATTTCTAGAAGCTTCTTTTAGGATTTAAGGCCTACATTTCTTCTCTTAACCAGCTTGGTTGAGGGCTAGCAAACCCATCACTAAGTAATGTAACATTCAAATAGAATCAATGCCCAAATATAGAGGCTAAAAATACTCTCAAGAAGTTATGTTCATGGTTATGTGTGTAGACCATCTTTCACAGTCCTAGATTATTCAGATCTTATATTATGGTTCAAGGTAGAGGTTTCCTACCTCGCTCATGTCCAAGACTTAGAGACCCGTGCCTTGAGCTCAAAACCTAATAATGACACCAATATCAATCAACAAATTAAATAAGATAAAAAATATAACAAATTAAACAATGAGGTTTTAATTCAACTCACTTTTCTTACTACTTTATAATAATAATAATAAATAATAAATTGTTATATTTAATTATTTGTCAATATTCAAGAATCTTATGTATTTATTTGCTTAAATAATATTATAGATGGAAAATTGTTTTATTTAAGAAATATTTTTTTCCGAACTTTGTGTGCTTCTCATGTAAATTGTCATACACAAATAATGAGGATTTATTTGTTTAAATAGTTAAAAATTGAAAATTAAATTTGTTGTGATTATGGTGTACAACCTCACTTGAGCATATTTAAATGGAAATGAATTGAGTCATTTAGAAAATAATTATTTTTGTTGTTTTTTTTGCTAATCATGAGAATTAAATACTATTTCTATATGTCCATGCCACAAATAAGTTCTTACCACCACTATATGGTACACCCTAAGATGACATTTCTCTAGCCTTAGGATTAATAATTAAAACCTTAGCATCACTATATGGTACTTTCCAAGATCAGATTTGGCTAGCCTTAGGATCAGTGATTAAAATATTATGATAGTGTCAATTCCCACACATCAAGGATAGGAATACTCTTTGGGAGACATTTGGTGACCTTTGAAGTGTCTTTCTTAGGCCTAGATTCCTAAAATTTTATTTTAGGGCCAAAGGTAGATGTTTTCTTTGTCGACCATGTATATGGATGTGAGATCCATGCTTTGTGCTAGAAACTTAATAAGGACACTAATTTCCATCAATTAATTTAATGAGATCAATAAAAAATTCCCAATTAAATAATCAAATTTTAATTCAAATCATTTGTATTGCTACTTTACAATAGTAATAAATTAAAAATTGACATTTTTAATTACTTGTCAATATTAGCAATCTTAGCTATTTATTTGTTTAAATAGTATTAAAATTGAAGAATTGAATTAAATTATTTAGAAATAGATAGTTTTGTGAACTTGTTGTGTTTGTTGTGCAAAGCCTCATAAATAAATCTTGTGAATTTATTTTCTTTATTTGAGTGAATAAAATATAAAAATAGAATTACATTATTTACAAAATAATGATTTGTGAAGTTCTTGTGTTTATGGTGCAAATCATCATAATTAAATCATACATGGACATTTCCATGTGGAAAATAATAACTTTGGACCATTTATGGGAGTTGCCAACTTGTCATTTCTCTTAACATAGATAAGGAAAAACACAATTTCTAATAATATTAGCAAATTTTCACACCATCTTAACACCAAAAATTATAAGTGGTGCTAATAGCACCGGTTTAGCACCACTAAAATTAAGTAATCCTAATACCACCACCTTAGCACCAAAAAATTGTAACTGATCCTATTATCACCACCTTAACACCATAAAATAAAAGTGATGCAAACTTGTGGTACTAAAACATGGTTTTTCTTGTTGTGCATGGACGAGTCTTTACACACAATAAATTGTGTATAAACAATAAACACAGAAAAATAATTGTATGATAGACCCATCTTTACACATAATGAATTGTGTATAAACAATAAATACGTAAGAATAATTCTATGATAGATCGGTCTTTACACACTGAATTTTGTAGGAACCATAAATAATGAAAAATAAATCTATGATGGATCAGTATTTAAGCAATGAATTGTATTCGAGCCATAAATACAAGAAAATAATTCTATGATGGACCACTCTTTACAGTGTTTACACAATGAATTGTGTCGATTCATTGTTTCTTTACACAGTGAATTGTGTTTGAACCATAAATAATGAATTGTGTCTTTACACAATGAATTGTGCTTGAACCATAAATACAAAAAAAATAATTCTATGATGGACGAGTCTTTACACACTGAATTGTGTTTGAACCATCAATATAAAAGAATAATTATAAGATTGACTAGTCTTTACACAATGATTTGTTATGCCGAAGGTTTATATATGTTAGAATTTTGGGGGATTGCCATTTATGCTTTTTCATCTATGGACAAGAGTGAGACAAGTGTACTGTCCAGATTGATTCTATGGGCGTCGTCCAAGATTAAACGAGAACGAGACAAGTGTACTGTCTAGATTGATTTTATGGCTATTGTTCAAAAGTAATAATTAATAATTTCAACAAAAAAAATTAACTTAATTAACATGTGCTAAGTACAATTAGTGATAGTTGTAAAATTTAAAATTAGTCTTCAACTATTTGATTATTAGATACAAGTACGATCTTAACTCCATCAATTATTAGATACAACTATTACTTTAACTTCAACTCTAATCACTTAAGGCTTACTCCAAGTGCATTTGACATCTAGGAGTCTAGCTAATGTGATTCATGTAATATAAACTTCATATTACATGTTTAGGTTTTTCATATAGATATAATTTGGTTTTCGATTCTTTTAAAAGGAGGTTAGTCTAACTCATAATTAACAATTTCAAATAAATTAAAACTAGCTTAGTTAACATATGATAAGTACAATTCGTGATAGTTGGCAAAAGCAAACTTCAACTTCAACTATTCAATTATTGTCTTAAATAGATTGATGATAACTTCAACTCCAATAATGACTTTTATTTAAATTGCATTTGCCAATATATTAACTTTTAAATTAACTATTAGATACAACTATTAACTTAACTCCAATGATTCTACAATTATTAGTTTAACTTCAACTCTAATAACTATTATATTGCGTAAATATTAGATTAACTCCAATGATTCTACAACTATTAGATTAACTTTAACTCTAATCGTGTTTATATTGGATAACTATTAGATTGTTCCAATAGTGATACAACTATTAAAATAAATTTAGATGAACTCCATCTCTTAGCATGAGGAGTTGACCTTCATTGTAGTGAAACCATGCACCAAGAACAATCACTTATGTAATGTAGAAATTATGTGATAGTTGAACTCCATATGGCATTAGGGAGTCTAGTTAATGTGCATAAGGCATAGTTTAAGCTTTATATTAACTTTTAAATTAAATATTAGATACAACTATTAGCTTAACTCCAATGATGATACCACTCTAATCCTAGCTTCAACTATGAGCTTAATAACCATAAATTAAGTTGTTTTTATATTAGCTTAACTATTAGATACAATTAATTGACACATTCTTTAGTAAAAAAATCATTATCAATATGTCAAATATATACCTCTCTGCCTATTTCAAACATATTAATCTTAGCAATATGTTTGGTGCTAGTTTATAAACATTATATACAAAATGATAATTGAATTGGAGGGGTGAACACAAAGAACTCAAGCTGCAACATACTATGGAAAAGATCCTGCAACATGCCTCTTCTTTTCACAGACGCTTGAAGTAAACTACATCAAATTTATCAAAAATATTGCTACAACATATAAAATATCAAGTTGTAGAAGTTAAGAGAACAATGAATATGATTGGAGAAGAACTAGGAGCAACCGTATGCAATTAGAAGTCATCGGAAACCATTGATAAAATAGCTTTCACATGTGCAAATATAAAAGAAAACACACACACACGAAACAAGTGAGGTTAAACAATTCTTTTTCGATTACTGTTTTGAGATATAACTCACCTCATGCTGATTCTACATATACAAAGAGGAGGAGAATAAATAGCATACCATGAAATACATATCTCCATGCTCCAGACTTGTGAATACAAATTCATTCACTAGCACATGCTCGCTAGAGGAATGGAATTAAAGTGCATTATCGCCAAATAAATCCCTTAACTTTATTGGCCCTAATGGGACTGTTATTTGGGCATCATCTAGCAATACAAATATTCATGGTTTGTTGGAGTTAATGATCGATCCATGTTGCGCGGTTCTGTTCCTCCACACCAAGATTAATATCAGGAATGGCCGAGAGAACTGTATATATAATGACGACAATGCAGAATTGTATATATATTGATGACAATGCATGGGTGTATTTTCACGTTTGAAATTTCATGTCAAAACTTGAGAATAATATTATTCTATCAGTACTAGTGCATGTACCTTCATTCAACATGCTTTGGCCTCCTCCTGCTGCTTTGGTTCCTGCTTCTTGCATGCTATTGAGTTCATCAGAATTAATCATTTGTTCAAATAGCCTGTCCAAATCATTAAGCTCCTCGGCAAGTGAAGGAACCGGAACAGCAAAGGATGAGCAGTATTGAGCTTGAACGCTACTGTGCATGAAATTGGGTAGAGTATTAGGAAGGTCATTGGTAGTTTGAGAGTGAACTGGTGTTGATTTTTTACTCATTTCTTCGAACCAACTCTCCAGATGCTAAAATCTTCCCTTCAGATGAAGAAACTGGGAGAGCACTAGAGGAGGAAAATATTGATCTGGAATGTGACTTTTCATGGGATTGGGTCGAATATTAGCAACATTGACGATAGTTTTACACCGATTAAATATCATCAGCCCTGCAGTTGAAGAAACTAAGAGAGTAGAGGAGGAGAAATATTGATCTGGAATGTGACTATGCATGGGATTGGGTCGAATATTAACAATGTTGGCGATAGTTTTGGACTTATCAAATGCCGATGCTTTACTCATTTCTTTGTATAGTGTCTCCTGACCATAAATATTCTCGGCTGACGAAGCAATAGAGGAGGAGAAATATTGATCTCGAATGTGACTCCACAAGTAATTGGGTGGATTATTCAGAAATCCAGTGAATGTTTGAGACAGAACATGCTGCAGATCATAATTGCGTGGATTATTCAGAATGCCAGTGAATGTTTGAGACAAAACAACCTGCAGATCATAATGATGCTCGACAAATGAAGGAACCGACATAAAAGAATAGGAGGAGTATTGATTTTCGTGGTTATTATGCATGGGATTGAGTGGTCTATTAAGAAGTGCAGTGAATGTTTGAGGCGCAACAGATGATGCTTTATTCATTTCTTCATACACGCCCTGCATATCATAATGATTCCCTACAAATTATGAACTAGGCACAACAGAAGACCAATATTGATTTCCAATATTGTTGGAATTCAGCAATTACTACACAGATGGCTGTAACAAATTTTGAAGAGGAAACATCAACTGCCGGAGTTCTAAAAAGCCATCACCGCCCCCGAAATATGATTGCCAAAATTTTGAAGAGCTGTTACACCACCACATCGCCTCACTACCTGACAAATATGAGCTTATTTATATTGTCAAAATTAGTTTTGATGCTAAATCATTAAGAGAGAATTATGTTTTTTTATAAACCAAGGGTCAGTTTGTATTTAATGACTGACTTAACTATAATCCTATATATACCTATCTTCTAAATCATATTTGGTACGCTGAAAATATACATCAGAGAGTAATATAAACATAGTTGAAACTATGGAGTTTTCTATGTAAATCTTATTTTACTCTCTTTTTAGTTGAAAAACTCAGTTTTATGTTTTTTATGTTAGTTTGCAGTAACAACTGATTGAAACAAAATTTATTTGATCTGAATGTTTTTATTGAATTTGTAGAACATATGTGTTAAGTTTTTGGAGCAGGGTTATCGAATCATTGAAAACTAGTGAGCTTTGAGTATGTTGTAGGTGATTGTCAATAGTCACAGATAAGTTGAATTAAGCATGTTAATTGATGTTAGCTGTAACAGCTAGTTGGAATATCATATAGGGAATACTATACGATGTAACAGCCAAGCTGTTACAATCATGTAGGTACTAGGTTGATATTGTGAGATCTTTCAGTGAAGCTGTACATTGTTGTAAAGTTTTGACAGAAAAGCTATACATTGTCTGTAAGTTGTATTTTGAGTTGTATGTGAAGTTTTTAGTGCTGCTAAAGGAAAGAAAAGCCCTCCCTTTCCTTCCCCATAGTGGTATTAGCACGTGGTTAATATTAGTTTCTTGTCTAAAAGCTTGGTTGAGTTTTCTTGCTCATTTTTTTTTAATTTAATTTGAGATGGCTACTAACATCAGTGTAGTGCAGCCACAAATTCATGTGTTGTCTAAAATAAATTAAGACACTTGGTTTATTAAAATGAAAACTTTCCTATGTGCTCAGGATCTATGGGAATCTATTACGATTGGCTATTCAAAACCAGCTGATCAGGTTGCTGAGTTAGCTCTCTCAAATGCTGAGCATGTTTTGTTGAAGGAAAATTAGAAGAAGGATAATAAATTTCTTGGTCTTATTCAGCAAGGCCTGAGTGAATCCATTTTTCCAAAGATATCAAGTGATGAGTCTTCAAAGAAAGTTTGTGACACTCTTGAAACATGCTATCAAGGTGTGACCAAGGTGAAGAATGTTAAGTCACAGAATTTGAGAAGGGATTTTGAGAATATGAAGATGAAGGATAGTGAGACTATTGAATTTTTATGACACATGTCATGAATGTTGTAAACCGGCTATGGTAGTTTGGTGAAGACCTCCCATATCAGCGTGTGATTGAAAAATTGTTGAGATGTTTGCCAAAGAAGTTTGAAGCAGTGGTTCTTCCAATTAAAGAGTTTAAAAATCTCAATCAAATACAAATTGATGAGCTGACTGGTTCTTTGATTACTCATGAATCAAGAATGAAAATGTATGATGATACCCCATTAACAAATTCTTTTAAATCTCAGTTAAATGTTACTAGAGGTAGAGGAAGAGGAAGATCTAGTAACAGGGAAAGAGGAGGATGACGTATTGGTCATAGTGACATCAGAAATGATTTTGAAAATGAAGAGAAGTTACAAAATAATACTCCTAGCATAAGGGGGAGTAGCAGCAGAATATGAGGAAATTTGAGGTCTGATAAATCTAAACCTCAATGTTTTTATTGTAAGAAATTTGGGCATTTTGCTAACAAGTGTTGGAAGAAGAAAGCAAATGCGAGTAAGTTGTCTGCACACATGACAAAGGAGACTGAAAATTAAGAGAAACCTATGTTTTTGACATCTAATGTCACCCAAGAAAGTTCAAAAGGTAAATGGTTTTTGGATAGCACATGCAACAACCACATGACTAGAAATAAGGAATTATTTTCAAGTCCAGACACCAGCATTCATTCTAAAGTAAAGTTGGGTTATGACTGTAAGGTAAAAGTTAATGGTAAATGTGTGATTGTTGTGTATGAAAAAGATGGTAAAAAAGGAACAATTCATGATGTTTATTATGTTCTTGGTTTGGTTTAATGTATAATTTATTGAGTGTTGGACAATTGTTGGATAAATGATATAGAGTGTTCTTTAAGAAAAATGTATGCACTATTTATGATAAATATCCAAGTAAACAATTGATTGCCAAAGTAGAGATAACAAAGATTAGGATGTTTCCGTTGACTATAAGAAATGATTTGACTAGCTCTTTGAATGCTTATATAAAAATAAGAGTTTAGATTTATCATGATTATGGAATTTGTGATATGGCTATTTACATTTTGGTGGTTTATATTTTTTACAGAAGAAGTAGATTGTAAAAGGATTCCCTACTATTGAGAAGCGAGTAAGGTCATCTGAGAGTTGCATATTGGGAAAGCATAATCGAGAGAAATTTATTTATGGAGTCTCATACAGAGCAAAGACGCCATTGGAGCTGGTACACAAATATTTGTGTGGACAGATGCAAACACCTTATTTGACTGGTTATGACATTTATTGATGATTACAGTCGAAAAACTTGGGTGTATTTGTTGAAACATAAATCTCAAGCACTTGATGTGTTTAGAAGTTTTAAATCTATGGCTAAAAAAGAGAGTAACAGATTTATTAAAGTCTAGAGATCAGATAGAGGAGGTGAGTATATGCCAAATGATTTTATGGAATTTTGTAAATATTATGGAATTAAAAGGAAGTTTACTACACGCTACACTCCACAGCAAAATGGTGTAGGAGAAAGAAAGAATTGAACCATTATGAACATGGCTCGAAGTATGATGAAGGAGAAGCATCTTTCAAATGAATATTGGGGAGACGTTGTTACTTGTTCAATCTACATTCTGAATTAAAGCCCCATGAAAAACACGACGGATCAAGTTCCTCAGCAAGATTGGAGTGGTAAGTGTAGCAACATATCTCATTTAATAATTTTTGGTTGTGTAGTTTATGCACATGCACCTGAAGAAATGAAGAGAAAGTTAGATGACAGAAGTTGAAAATGTATTTTTGTTGGATATGCTAATGAATCTAAAGCATATAGACTTTATAATCCCCTCACCAAGAAGTATGTCATTAGCAGAGATGTACTATTTAAGGAAGAAGAAGCATGGGATAAGAGCATTGGTAAATTGGGTGGTGAGGACACTATTGCACCTCAGGAAGATGATGAAGAAGATGAACATGGCACACATGGAGGACAATCAACTCCACATACACTAGCAATAAGGACACCTGCCAGAATGCCCAGAACTCATGAACAAGGTGAACCATCAAATGTTGGTGGATGACAAGAAACATGATCAAAGGTGAGCAATGAATCAAATCCTACATTCGCATCATTAAGAAACAAAGTCAAAGGTGAGAAGACTAGAAGTTTAAGAGAATTGTATGATCAAAATGAAGAAGTAGATCAAGTTTCAAATTTTGCATTTATAGCATGTGATCCTATAGATTTTGATGAAGAAGTTAAAAACGATGTTTGGATAAAAGAAATGGCTGAAGAAATTGATGCCATAGAAAGAAATAATACTTGGGATCTTGTAGATTTTCATGAAGATAAAAATTGTATTAGTGTAAAATGGATTTATAAGACTAAGTTAAATGCTAATGGCGATGTTGAAAAATATAAAGAAAGACTTGTAACTCAGGGGTTTAGTCAACAACCTGGTATTGATTATAATGAAACATTTTTACCTATAGCTAGACTTGATACGGTAAGGATGGTATTAGCTATTGATGCTCATAATAAATGGTATGTACATGAAATGGATGTAATGTCTGCATTTTTAAATGGATCTTTAGAGGAAGAAGTTTATATGAGACAACCTCTAGGATATGAGGTTGATGGATATCAATACAAAGTCTACAAACTAGAGAAAGCAATGTATGGATTTAAGTGGGCACCCAGAGTTTGGTACAACAAAATTGTTGAATATTTGAATAGTGAAGGATTCAACAGAAGTCCAAGTGAACCAACATTGTATAAAAAGGTAAACCAAGAAGGTAAAATACTAATTATTGGCTTATATGAGGATGATTTGATATTCACTAGAGATCTTTCTGTAGATGAGTTCAAGAAAGCCAAGAAAAAAAAATTGAAATGATTGATTTAGGAATGATGAAATATTTCCTTGATATTGAAGTAAATTCAATTTGAAGATGATATTTTTATATGTTAATCTAAGTATGAAAATTATGTATTGAAAAGATTCAGAATGCTGAACTGTAACCTAGTTGTAACTCCAATAACAACTTCCACAAAACTCAGTAAGGAAGATGATGGGTCAAAGGTTGATCCAACGTTGTATAAGAGACTAGTTGGAAGTCTCATGTACTTAACTACAACAAGACTTGATATAGAGTTTGTAGTAAGTTTGATTTCAAGGTTTGTGGAATCGCCGAACAATACCCACTGGCAAGATGGAAAGAGAATCCTAA
The DNA here is from genome assembly GCA_001517045.1 of Pseudotsuga menziesii. Lineage (NCBI taxonomy): Eukaryota > Viridiplantae > Streptophyta > Pinopsida > Pinales > Pinaceae > Pseudotsuga > Pseudotsuga menziesii. Next base: position 23,839 of record LPNX010330609.1, read on the forward strand.
GATATATTTCCGTAACAACAAATTTTGGTATCTAGTATACATCTAATTCAAATTTTAAGTTGATTGGATATACTAACAGTGATTTTGCAGGTTCTATAGATGATAGAAAGATCCCATCTAGATATGTGTTCATTTTTGGATTGGGATCAATAGCATGGGCATCAAAGAAACAACCCATAGTAACACTATCCTCTGTTGAGGTAGAGTATGTTGCAGCAACAACAGTTGCATGTCAAACTATATGGATGAGAAGAATTATTTCTGAGTTACAAGATGAACAAAATGAACCAACTCCAATTTTATGTGACAATAAATCAGCTATTGCACTATCAAGGAATCACGTCTTTCACAAAAGCAGTAAGTATATTGATACATGGTATCATTTTATTTGACAACTAATAAATAACAATTACATCATTGTGGAATTTTGCACATCATGAAATCAGTTTGCATACTTATTTGCAAACCCATTGGGAAAAGAATTGTTTGAGCTTCATAGAAAAAACATTGGATTTTGTAAGCTGTAACAAAAACTTAGCGTTACAAAAAAAAATTGTGTAGTAATTAAGGGGGAGAATGTTGGAAATAAATAATTACTACACCGATGGCTACAACAAATTTTGAATATGCAACCGCAATCGCCAGAGTTCCGAAAAGGAATCACTGCCCACAAATATGATCGCCGAAATTTTGAAGAGTTGTTACACCGCCTCACTACCTGAAAAATATGAGCTTATTTAAATTGTCAAAGGTTGTTTTGATGCTGCAAAATAGTGCCAACGAAGCACATCTAATTTCTGAAGAGTCAACGCACTTCTCAAATCTGTCCGACTAACACAGACTCTAAATCATTAACATAGAATTTTGTTTTTGTATGAAGGAAGGGTCAATTTGTATTTAATGACTGAATTAGCTATAATCCTATATATACCTAACCTGTAAATCATATTTCATACGCTGAAAATGCACAACAGAGAGTAATACACACATAGTTGAAACTATGGAGTTTTCTGTGTAAATCTGATTTTAGTCTATTTTTGAGTTGAAAAACTCAGCTTTATTTTTTTATGTTAGTATGCAATAACAACTGAAGAAAACATAGTTTATTGGATGTGAATTTTGTTTATTGAATTTGTAGAACATACATGTTAAGTTTTTTGACGCAGGAGTCATCGATCATTGAAAAATAGTGAATTATGAGTGTGTTGTAGGTGACTATCAGTAGTCAGAGCTAAGCTGAATTAAGTGTGTTAATTGGTGTTAGCTGTAACATCTAGTTGGAACATCATCTAGGGAATACTGTAAGTTGTAACAACCAAGTTGTTACAATCCTATAGGTGCTGGGTTGATTTTGTAAGCTATGTCAGTGAAGTTGTACATTGCTATAAACTTGTGACAAAAAAAATGTACATTGGTTGTAAGTTATAGTTTGAGCTGTATATGAAGCTTTTAGTTTTGTTGAAGGAAAGAGAGGAACTCCACTACCTTCCCCACAAATATTAGTATATATAGAGTTGGATGGACTATTAGTAAGGTTCGGGATAGTTTCAGTTTGAACCGATGTTGATCTCGATGTCGATGTAGATGAAATTGAAGATTAAGTCGTAAATTGGGTCCTAGCTTTATTTCTCTGCGTAGCTGGAAATCGTGGCTTTCACTTTGATCCCGAATTTCTATTTTGGAACTAGTAAAACACATTAAGGTATCCAACTTGTCAAAACACCTCCAACTGAGCTCTGATTCTTTTTATTTCCTCTCTTGGAGGATTCACTGTGCCAGAAGTGAAAATAGCTTCCAATATCTGGATTTTCTGTGGCTTAGGGTTCCATCTTGACTTTTCTTTAGGAGGGTTGTTTTCCCTCTCCCATGTATAATTATGAGGTAATTCACCTATTGCATGTATAATATATTAATCAAAACAACTCTCAAAACTCTATTGAGATACATACACCCATATGTAATATCCGGAATTTTGGACCTAACACTTATAGGCATGTGCCTATTGATTATGATGATTATCTTGATGTTTTTTTTTATATATTGAGTTGAAGACCCTGCTGCATATGAACATGATGATTTGTTTAATATATTGGGCATAAGCCAATTTTTGATGATATATATATGCTTATTTGTGTTGGGCATGGACCCTAAAGCACATGAGTTATGAGATGTTTTGTGTTGAGCGGGAAGCTCTGGAGCACTTGAGTGATTGATGATTTGTGTTGAGTGGGAAGCTCTAGAGCACTTGAGTGATTCATGGTTTGTGTTGAGCGAGAAGCTCTCGAGAACATAAGTGCTTACCTTTGTGTTGAGCGAAAAGCTCTGGAACACATGAAAAGATAATTAGAAGTGTTGGGCATAAGCCTTGGAGCCTTTAATGTTGATGTTGAGCATAAGATCTATAGAATCAGATCCTTGGCCATTGTATCCCTAGGTGTATCGTATAAGTAAATCCTACCATTAGTGTTGAGCGAGGAGCTCTGGAATTGCACTGAATTGTAACACCATGTTAAAGCGTTGAGTATGGGCTCTGGTAAGTGCTAGGTTTTACTAAAATGAATTTAATAAACTTTCGAGTGAAAACGACTCAAGAAAAATATTGATCTCATCGTACTTGTTTATAAGCGATTAAATGAAATTTCAAATTTCTGTATTCTCATCAAAGTACTGAAGAGCCACCATGCTATATGAGGGAAATCCAACATGCAAGGATATTTAGAGATTCCTAGCCTAGTAGACCTAAACCATCTACCTACTTGACCTTAATGAAGAAGTATCATTAAGTCTAGGGATCATGGTATATGATGTGCAAAGACATTTTTAACAAAATGTTATATTATTATGTACTTTATACATGGTATGTATAAAGAATTAAATATATAATTAATAATATAAATAAATGAAACAAAGAAGCTCCATCAATTATTATTTATTATGAAAAGATAATAAATAGTCCAAAACCTAAAAGTCTAACTAGGAACTATAAGAAAGTTCCTAAGTTAAAATATTAATAATTACCCAAAGTAATTGAAAATGGTTAAATCAAGAAACCAAGGTTTCTTGATTTAACAGTCCGTATGAATGAAAATTCCATATATAAAGACTCAAGCCAAGGAAATGATTGGGATTTTGATATATCATTAGGGGAGTTATTTTTCTGCCAGTTTTCTCTCAAGTAAATTCTTGGAGAAGCATTTTCTTGGAAGGAAAAAGTAGAACTGATCTAGATCTGATATACCAGATAGGAAACCCTACATTAGGAGCTCTAAGCTACTTAAATGTTGGAGTCTAGCTCGGGAGGATCCGGATTGAAACCAGGAATGGTTCTGGGTCATGGTTGGGTGGAAAGTCGTAGTTCCCAAGTGATTTGGTCATCAAAACAAGAGGTCCGATCCGTCTTAATTGGTTAATGTTGGTTATTTAAAGTGTGCAGGTTCAGCCATTAAAGGAGCTTCAGAAAATTACATGTATCGATTCTTTTTATGTCTAATTCATTTTAGCATAGATGGTGGCTGCTTTAGGTAAAGGTTCATATTGTATTTCTAATGATTATTCTATGTATATCATCTAGGGTTTACATTTCTTAAATTGTAAGCCTAGGATGCAAATTCTACCTCATGCTGTATTCACTTGGGATTTGTTCAATTAAGTTAGTTTCTGTATTTATCTTCATTACTTAAACTAGGTTTTGTTTTAGATTACTATACTGTTGTACTTATAACCTTGCTTACTTTATTGGCATATTTCATTTGTTAGTAGAAGACATGTTATAGATTAAAATTGGTTAATCTTATAACTAACTTTTAAATACATACATTTATAAACTTAGAAACTAGATAACCTAAGGTACTATCTATAACTGAACTATTATATATATATATATATAAACATATAAGGACATCTTATATAAACAAATATGAAATCTATCTATAAATTATCTACATTTAAATCTAAGATAAATAAACAATTAAAGACCTTTCAAGGTCTGTCTCGGTGAATACAGACTAAATAGTAAATCATTTCATTTAAAAATACATCATCATATCTAAATGAACATAGTAATCATTGTGACTATCCATTTGGTCCAAGATCGCATCTCCATTCACATATATAAAACTCACAGTCGTAACTAAACCTTATCATAATCGCAAGCATAGATATTTAAAGGCCTCTCATAACTATTGCTTATAAATTACCCAAGTAAACAATTAAAACAATTAAATAACTCTTTAATTATAATAAGAGGTCATGGATTTGATCCATGTTGGTTCACAACCCAATTCCCAGGCTTAATTCAAATAACCATTTCATTTATGCATAATTAATAACCAAAATTGCAGAACATACATCTCATTCTATATAACGAATTTAACAAATATATCATTACACAGGAATTTCCTCTCGTATTAAAATGACATCGAAATCATATCACAGTCAAAATAATTACAATGGGGACATGAATCGATTCCTTTAGGCATACAAGCCCAACCCTCGTCCATATCAAATATACAACTCATTACATCAATCCACGAATAGGGTATTAACCCTGTGGGTATTAAGTCCACGCTATACAAAAAAGTATGTGGCTACATTAATATAATCAACACTACTACAATAACAAACCATTACGCTACAACAAGGTCGTAAGACCTTGGGTTCTTCCCAATACTGTAATCACGGCCTCGTCCAAACAAATACTACATAGTCCATCTAAAATTGTAACTATAGCAACAAAGGCTATCATGGGTTTACACCCCTCGCTTATATATAATCCACATTAATTTTTCAACTAACGAAATCATTAAATAGTAAAACAACCATCTGAAGCTGCGTAGCATTCACCCAAGCCATATATGGCATACCAATTAAAAATGCATAGTATGGATTTAATAACAAACTAACTCTATTAACGATTTCACCCCATCAACGAAATGTAAAACAATAATAAAATACATTGGGAACTATCGCAGCCACTAAGGGAAAGGCTCAAGCCATATACGGCATGGGCTTACCCCATGATGTCATACATTACAACCATATATATTTACTCCATACACAGACCATAAAGAAAGGCGTATGCTTGTTGATAAACCATCATAATAAACAATTAACATAGCATAAAATCCATCCACACACTGTAAGCATAGAAAACAAGGTCATTTCATAAAACACAAAGTATTTACATTATGCAAAGAAATGCCATCTTCATAATAGGAGTCCACACAGGCGTTCCAATGGGATATGGAACCATTGCAAGCAATGGTGCAGCCCATGGATCAAAATCCAAAATCCATTTATGGTTTACAAAACCAAAAATTAAATACATAGAGCCCGTGAGAATGAAAGTCTACTCCATGGCCAAAACACCACCCATTAATTTAAAATCCGAAGTCTGTGCATTACAAGCCCAAAGGAAAATTCAAACCCGACAAAGTACCCCACAACCAAACGACGAAAAACAATGTAGGTAGGCTGAGATACAACAAGCGTAAGATTGTTAGAAAGGATTACCTTGCATTTTTCTCAAAGTCAAAATCCTGACAGAGCTTGAGCCATGCTTGTCTTCCTCATACCTCGACACCTGCAACCAACCAGCAAAACCACAAGTCAAAAGTATGGCAACGACGAAGATCCAAAACAACACGAAATAGTAGGCAAGAAAGCCCAAGAAAAACTTACGTTCCAAGTCTGGAGGTGGCCTCCATTACCCCTGCGCAGAGCCAAAACCAAACCCCAATTGACAAGTGCAATGACCAAACCACCATGATCCAAGCCTAAGTAATTAGGGATGCCACAAAAACCAAGGTGCATTAATGGCACTATCTAGTTTCCAACATCAAAGCCAAAAACCCACTTTTCCATAGTTTGAAATTGTTAGCAAATGATAGTCTATACCACCATGCAAATCGTTAAACCCCAACATATAAGGTCCTAACCATATGATATGTCACCACCCCAAATCACATCACAAGGTCAATAGATTACAATGTTTATATGATAACAAGGTTATTGTCAGTACATAGTCCATGTTTATCATCCGCTACTCCAAGGTTTAAGCTACAAGGATTATAACATATAAATGACATTTAAACCATATGCTTAAAGTCGTAACTTAATACATTGTGATTGTCCTAGGATTAAGGCTTAGTGAACATGGCATATGGAATATGCCATGTTAACAATTAACCCTTATACAAAAATAAAAGGTTGGGTTTTAAGCCAAGATAATAACCTGCAATTAAGAAAACATAGGAGATGTTAATAGTTTTTAATAACATAAACATAGAACGTAAAATGTAGTAAGTTATCAAAAGAAAAAATATAAACCATAAGGAAGTATAAGTAGTGGATAGGAAATTTAGTTGTGATAGCTAAATTGACGAAACAACCCTTACTATGTTATGAATCTGAGTCGGTAAGGAGCCATAACAACTAGAAGCAGGTCCTTTAGGATCAAGAATCTCAGTACTCTTTAAATAAGACCCCGTCACCAAAACTATGAACTGCATGTGAAATAAAATAGGTGCCTTAGTTCATAGAACTAAGTAAGCCTGCGAACAAGTAAACACCTTTACTTCTCAAACCGTCATGGGAGAACGAGTCCTGCCACTCCTCCCACTTTGTTTCCACAAACAACGTTAAGTTAGGACTTTATACATAAGAAGTAAGACTATGCAGAAATGACAAAGCATTTAAAATTCAGTAAGGACACATATGCGACAGGTGTATAAACATAATACTAAGCAGTACACAATAGTACGACATTGTAAGTAAAATAGATTAATAATAATGAGTGAAGGTAAATGATAGAACGTAAGAATAACTTACGAGTAAACAATGGTACATGAAGTGTACGATTTAGTTCCGCAAGTCAATAATGTTGCGTCTAGGTAGTTTTTACTAGCCTATAATTTTATTTTATTTTTAGATTTTTGGGGACATTACAAGTGGTATCAGAGCCCAGTTTCAGTACTTCCAGGAAAATAAAGTCTGATATTAAATTTGTTACTAGCAGGAAATTTTTCTGTTATTTAAAATTTTTGAAATTTCAGGAAATTTTTACTCAACAGTTCAGTTTATGAACATTGAGGAAGATAAAAGCTGACAAGGAAGAATGAAAACCCCCACCCCAGAAGGAGAATTGGTGGTGGAGCTGAATTCTAATATTTTGAAGACTATATATAGTTTTCAAGTAGAATTGTGAAGTCTCAAAGAAGACAGTCTAAATGAAAGAAAATAACAAGAAGCTATAAATGAAGCATTACTAAAAAATATAAAAGGAGGAAGCCCACAACGTATACCTACCTAGTCCATGTACACTTCTAGAAGAGAACCTTACCATAAACGAGGAAATATCCCAAGAGAAGGAGAAAAAGAGGAACGTACCCCTAAAGCACCAAAAGGATATCATCACACTCCTTTCAGTGATGACTCTCTTTCTCCTCGAAGAAATAAACAAAGAAGTAATGACAGTCTTCAGGGGGAGTTTTTAAAAATAAGAGCCCCGACCTATGAAGTTGAAGTAAACACCGATCAGAAGGATAAAGATTGGCTGCTGGGCATGAGAAAATACTTTCAGGTTCATAACTATTCAAGTGAGATGAAGGCTCGTCTTGCCATCTATAACTTGAATGGCAAGGCAACCAGGTGGTGGACAGATGTAAAACACACCAAGAAATATGAGCTAAGATAAATACGATGGGATACCTTCCAAAAACTTTCCAAGAGAAATATATGTCAAAAATATTCTTTGACAGAAAAGTGAAAGAGTTTCACAAACTATGCATGGGATCCATTACTATGGATGCGTTTAGTAACAGATTTCTAGATATGTTGCATTATGTACCATACATCAAAGAAGAAAAGGTAAAGATCCAATAATTCCTAGGTGTACTCTTCCCAGTTTTCAGGAGAGAATTGAATTTGACATGCCTAGTACCTTGGATACCACACTGCATAAATCTAGGCTCTATTATGAGCATGGAAAGCTAAGGCAGGAGAACATGAACCGAAATCGAGACAAGTCTAAAAAATTCTCTGATAGCTGCAAACCTAGGTCAAACCCATAGCCATACAGAAAACAGAATAACAGCTTTCAAGCGAACAAGAACTTTAATAAACCTGGTAGGAAGCCTTATGTACCAATTGTTAATGTTAATAATCCAGTAGAAAGGGGATCCAATTCTACCCTGATACAGATCAAGTGCTGGAAATGAAGCAGGCCTCAGTATGCCTGATATTGTAAGAACAAGGCTGGTGGGGTCTTGCATAATTGGCAGGAAGAACCAATTGTTGAGGACATAGCTGGAACACCGGAAATCTATGCAGCATTGGATGGCCGATAGGAAGACCATGCTCCAAGCAAAACTTAGAAACTTGTGGTGGAGATGCTTGATTCACAAAACAAGATTGTGTAAAAATATGGTGAAGGAGATAATGTTCACGCACTGTTTGTAACCTTAATTTGCATGCGGACTGTCAAACCTGTGAAAATGTGTTTAGAGTGTTTCTCAGACAATGACTGCTATTATTTATACAAAGGATAAACATGCACACATTATTTTTAACAAAAACGGGGGCACGCTTTGGATACATAAAACGTGTGCACGTTTTACTCTAATAGTTTTCCTATGAAAGTAAACTTGAACATCCTACTTGCAGGATCGTACAATGTACTTATCGGCATGGACTGGATGGAATAGCACCATGTCATGCTCGATTGTTTGCACATTTCTATCTTGTGTACTGATATCGTAGGGAACCAAGTCAAGGTTTAGGGAATTCCAAAGAAATTTTATGTAAGAGAATTATCTGCCTTACAAGCAAACAAATGTGTTAGGAAATGCTGCAAATTGTTTGCAGTAAAACTCTGAGCCATACAGTCCCAAATGCACCCGTGAACTTAATGTGTATGATTAAAAAAATATTTAGTAGGTATCTAGATAATTTCGTTTTGGCCTTTATAGACAACATATTGGTTTATTCAAAGAATATAAAGAACACCTTCACATAGTACTACAAGTGTTGAGAGAACACTAGATTTACGCTAAGTTTAGTAAATGTGATTTTTACAAACCACATATGCAGTATTTAGGTCACATTATCTCCGAGACAAGGATAGCTGTGGACCCAAAAAATATTAAAGCTATAAAGGATTGGCCTACCCATACTACTGTCACTGACATTAGTTCCTTCTTGGGATTAGCCAGATATTATCGAAAGTTCATTGAGAACTTATCGAGAATGTCTTTCCCCATGACCACTTTGTAGAAGAAAGAAAGTAAGTTTTTATGGACCACTAAGAGTGAAGAAAGTTTTCAAAAGCTTCAGCAGCTTTTGATGACCGTATCGGTGTTACGAATTGTGGATTGTGATGGGGATTTTGTCGTTTGCATGGATGCAAGAAAGGAAGGTGTTATAGTTGATTTTACCACTCCAGGAGAATCACTTTGATATGGCCTTTCCCATGTCCCTCTGCAAACCCCTTAGACCCCTTGGACCATTTTTTTGTCCTTTGATGTTTCCTTGACCATCCCTAAAAACATGTGAAAATGATACACGCGACTTTTAAACTGTTAATTGCGTATATACACAGGTTTGAACACTAAAAATGCGTACATCGGGATGTGTACAAAATCTAAATCCTTTTGGAGTTTTCATTGACATGGATCCGACTCACTTGACTCTTGGCCTTCCCTATGCCTTGAGATCACTCAGATTTGACCTTTCATTACCCCTTTGAAAATCTATATAAGGAACTCTATGGTACATTGAAGGCATATGAGATAATTGAGAGCAAAGAAACTATAGTCCATTGTTTCCAGAACTTATGCTTGAGTATGCATCCCTTTGTCCCTTGGAGCACTTGTGTGTTCTTCCCAAGCTTTCCTTTTGCTTGTGAGCTTGCTATCGAGAGATGGAGAATTGAGGTGGTGGAGGCCCAAGTGAGGGATTCAGTTTCTCCGATTTGCAGACGTGCCGATAGAGGTTGTACCATTGTAATCTCTGGTTTTTATTAATAGAAATATCTTTTCCTGTCCAATAATGTATGTTTGAATGAATATTTTATCCATGGGATGTTTTCAAATGCTTATACATTGTTGATTATATATGCTATAATAGATCTAACACCAATATATATAGTATGCTTGCATTGTTTACATGTTGTTGAGGAAGTAATCTATCAATTGAAGCTAAAGTTGGAAAGCTCAACAGGGATCTACTTCAACTATCTGGAATAAGGTACAAGGTCTGATCTTTTAGTGTTAGATGTTTAATTTCTATTGCATATTGGAAAGGATTGATTTTTGGAGTCAAGTTGTCTATTGTGGTACCCCAAGCCATAGGAATTTCTCTCCGTAACAGAATTGGAAACTCCGCTGGGGAGTTCCTAGTAGTTGTCCTTTGGGGGTTTTCTATTGGCATTCAATGACTTTGAATTTCTCTTTCTCTCTTGTTTCTGTGTCGCGTTTCGGGGAATTTTTTTCTGGTAGTGTCTGGTTGGTGTGAAGTTTGTCTCATCTTGTCTGTTTGCCTTTATTTTTTATGCACTTTTCTTCCTGTACGTGAGTTTTGAACTCACAGTCACGTATAGATGCGATTTTCTCTGCTATTTCCACGTATACATGTGGGTTTACTGCGAACAGTTGCGTATGCCCTTAGTTTATCGTTTTAGAGGAAGTTAAATGGTTGTTGGGTGAAGTTTGATGATTGTTGAGTCTCCTTTGATACTGCTAGAGTTTGTATACACCTCTATTTCTGACGAGAGACGTTTTTTTTAGGGTAAATTTCTTTTTTAAGAAAGTTCTTGTCATTGCATTTTCGATTTTTTGTTTTGGGATTAGTGCATTAGATTTCTTTTACCTTAGTGCTTTGCTTGAGTGCTGCTTGAGTGTGCTTGTAGAGTCTGGGGGTTGTAGAATCATTCTTTTGTTTTTTATATCTCATTTTATTTCAAAAATCCAAAAATATTTGCTTATCATCATGCATTTCATTTTGCATTTTGCATAGTACTTGCACTAGATTTGCTTTGGAGTACTAGTTAAGATTTCATATAGGAAATCTTGCATTTATCATTTGAAGAAAATTGTGCATTTCACATAGTAGCATACCCTGTTTTCATTGACGCAATGCATTTGCATTGATTGTTAGGTTTGCATTTTACTTCATGTTGTGTCATAACACCATTAGTTGCACGGCCATATCCCTCTTTTGAGTAATAAAGCCAATTAAAATCAACGCTTAATTAAAATGTACTACACTATTTTATTTGATAGGGTTCACCAACAAGATTAGGTTTTAGGGTCTTGGAATAGTTCATTGTGAGTAAATTCTCCAAGACCACTAAACAACAACATGCATGTGTTTGTCCAGGTGAGTGTGTGAAATCCTTGGTATAACCAGTGTTTCTCAGGATCCTCCTCTCAAAAGGGAGTTAAGCACGAGGCAGTGTGAGCGGTTATTGATTGGGATGACCCCTAGTCATAACTGAGTAGTACCAGAGATATTTCCAGGATTGTATTCATATCTAGGGGCTCTTTAGAGAGTTTTGGGCTTTGCTACCTTACCCATACGGTCAATCCTGCCTACGACTGTCCACCTGAGCATTGATTATATTGAGGTGACCTTAGTGGCCTTACCTAGGATATCAAGGGGGTACTTTGTAGGGGTTATTCTGCAGGTGTCTCGGCCAGGTTGGGGTTGGAAAACATAGTCATTTTACGTGTTGAAGCTGAGGGCCACAATAATTGGTTACATACCTCTGCTTGTTGTGTATGGGAGTCTCAAGGCTCTCCTAGGCGAGACATACCTGCTTCATTTGGGAGCTCACTTATCCTACCCTTGATTGCTTGTATTTAGGTTTATATTTTATTGGTGATTGCTCTGTGCATGTTATCTTGCCTAGGGTTTGCGTAGATAGAGATTATTTTTTATTTTTTTTGAGTTTGAGTGTGGCTCCTCGCCGTTCTCATCATTTTGCAGGACTTCTACCTTCTACATCTCCTCCTCCTTTAGGAGAGAGAAATAGATAGTCCAGGAGGACTACTTTGCACATTGATTCACACACCATGGGAGACCATATAGAAGGTATTCCGGAACCACCTTCTCCCATTCTGATGGAAGACGGGGAGTTTACTCCTACCTATGATCCTTCACCCGACTTGACTGAGTTAGGTTCTATGATTTCTGAGATAGGAACCTTTCATGATAGACCTACTTACTCTAGGGTTGATTCCCCATTGACGCATCGTCGGTATGGAATGTCGGAGGATGATGAGACTCATTTTTAACCCACGAGCACTAGTTGTGGTAGTTATGGTATGTCTAGTTTTCCCACACATGATTTGGAATTTCATGTCAAATTTGAGTTCAAGCCTAACACTATGCCTGGGGGCACTCTCATTCCTTACCATGCGGAGAGGTTTGGGAGCACTAGTCACATTGTACCTTCCATCCCGGTGGTGGAAGCTACATCACATATTCCTCCTAGGTCTAGGGTTAGTGATCCTATTAGGATACCAGATCCGAGACGAGTGACTATAGGGAATAGTACGTACATAATTACACAGATCCCTTCTTCCTCTGTCCCTAGTTCTTCGAATGTTCACCCTCCACCTCATTCATGTGGTCCTTCGGGCCAGAACGTTGCTACGAGTTATGTCCATACTGCGATTAATAGACCGGTAGTGTCTCAGCTTCATGCACCACCCGTTGTTTCAGGAGGTCATGTTCATACTTCTAGAGGTCACATTCCTACTTCCAAAATGTATATTCCTACTTCTGGAGCATATGTTCCTACTTACAGAGTGTCTCATGGGGCATCTCATGTAATGAATTATGGACTTTATTATGGGATGCGGTAGGGACAGGGTTCTTCTCCAAATTACGACTTTGTAGCTCCTAATATTCAAGGTCCACCACATTATGGTGCTTCCATGTCACCCTATATGGGTCAAACGGGAGGAGGGCACTATGGCCAAGGCCATGGTGGTAATCAAACCTGTGTGAATCAGAACTATTAGGGAGTGGTCCATTGACCTCGTCATCTTAGGCTCCCTTTCCTCGCAACGTTGAATCTTCCTGACTTGTCGATATTGACGAACGATACTATAGCTCATGACCCGGCTTAGCCTGCTGTCCCTACTAAGCTTTGCTCGGACATACCTAAATTCGATGGCAAACCGTGTGAGGATACGAGCGAACATGTTACTACCTTTCACCTATGGTGCTCTTCGAATTCGTTACACCAGGATTCCATCCGTTTAAGGCTGTTTCAATGCACCCTTATAGGGCTTGCCATGAAATGGTATATAGAGCAACCTAGGGGGGAATTCTCTTTGTTCGATCACCTAGCGATGACTTTTCTTAACCACTTCTAGTTACCAGTGCGTTATGACATTGGTACTGAACTCTTGTCGACATTTCGGTAGGATAAAGCCACACATATATCGGATCATATCCAAGAGGGGCGTAGACGAAAGAGGTTAATTAAAAACTTTATACCGCCAGAATTCCTCCTCAAATGGTTCCTTAAGTCATTATTTCCATATATAGCGAAGGACATTTCTACATCCGGAGTGCAAAATGAAGAACAAACGATTTATGCTCAGTCCGGTTTGTTATATGAGATCATTCCCAACGCTCCGCATTCTAGTTTCGACCCCAAAGTTAAACCTGGACCACATGCCGATGGCATTGTTGGTTGTGCAAGTGCTAAACCTATGGATTCGGTTGCAAAACAAGTTAGTCAATTGTCAATAAACCAATCTGCTTCGGGATAAGCCATGGCTTCATCTCAACCTGCCCAAACAACAAGTGTACTTTTGGTGCTATCGTTGGACCAGAAGGGTAACCAACAGCCCGGACGAAATAAAAAGAAGGGTAAGAATAATCGTAAGGGTGGGAATAGGAATGAGAATGCTAATAATGACAAGAACTCCAGTAATGATGGGGGGGATAAGCAAGCTAAACATAAGGTTAAATTCCCTTGCAAGTTGTGTAAGGACGATCACCTTACTTACTTGTGCCCTCGTATCGATGAAGCCTCGAGATTCTTGGCACAGGGCCGAGCTATGCTGACTAACCCTTTACCTCACAATCAAAATATGAACTCGAGGACCCATGATCAGTCTAGTGGTGATCAAAATCCACCAGAGGGTAGTGGTGATGGTTGCATTAACATGGTACGTGCTATGAAAGTTGTGACCCATGCAAAGGACTATGGTTTGTCACAACCCAGCCCAGGAAAGGAACCTGATCCACTAGGGTCTCCTTTGCGTCCTGAGAAACCTGTGGACAAACCTAAAGTTGCACCTCGCATTCCTAAGGAAGTCCTTAAGCATTTGGGGCACAATCCTCATGCTTGAGCCGCCAAGAACTATTTAGTTGTCAAGGATTTGGTCATACTCCTTGTGCGATGTCTGCATTAGAAGTGCTTCAGAGTTGTCCTTCGCAAAGGAAGGCTTTGCTTCTTTTCCTTGGTGTGAATGATGATGATTCTTCCTCCGTGATTAAATTTGAAACTGCGGGACTTCAGCCTCGCTTGCCTTACTATGTGTCTCTTTTGATTCACGTAGAATGTCTTAACATGACATTCAAGCACACTATGATTGATGAAGGTGCTGCCACTTCTGTGATGTCTTTATCATGTTGGAAGCATTTAGGTTCCCCTGAGCTGTCAAAATCAATGACCATGTTAACTGCGTTCAATGGGAGATCGTTTAGGCTGCACAAGATCCTTCCTTCCCTTAAGGTCCGTTTGGGAGGGAAGAACGTTGCGATAGAGGTCGAGGTGGTTGATGCGCCCCTTGACTACAATCTCTTGCTAGGTAGGAATTGGATGTACAGTATGCAAGCTGTTGCTTCTTCCCTATTTCGCATTGTATGCTTTCTATTTAATGGGAAGATAGTCATGATTGATCAAACGTCATTCAAGAATCCGTCTTTTACCGCATCTTCGGGAGCTTCGATCCCAATCGTTGAACACTCTTAGCTGGAAACTAGGAGTGTGGGTGTAGGCATGTATACATTTCTCATGGGAAGCTTTAGTTGTCCTGCACCGATCCTTATGATAGGGTCTAGTTCCAATGAGGCTTCGACATCTATGAGATCGGTGTCTTTTTGCACGAGTCATATGGAAGATCCTTGGATTATTCCTACACCGAGTACAGTGAGTGATCCCGTCGTGACGGACATGTCATTTCCTACAACTATGATAGCTTATCAAGCTAATCTCAAGTGTGTTTCAGATCCCATTCCTTCCTCTTCGCAGATGGAGGAGGAGGACCCTTATGTGTTGCCGGCATGGGCAGTGTAGTATTCTCACGCGCATGACTGCCTTGATAATGTTTTCCCTTCATATGAAGCGATCATTGAGGCCATGTCAGGAGTTGAGCCATCATGGGAGGAACTCCATCATACATCTTACTTTCTTCCCGAGCATGATCGCTTAGAGCATGAGGACTTTAGGGCATTTCTTAGTGAGAGATTTGGTAGTCCTATGGATCCATTAAGCTCTCCTAGTCCGATGGCTGATGGAAACATGGCTAACATATCTTCAACGATTCCTATCAATATCTCTCGCGATCTTGGCAGGATGGAGAATGTCTATATTAGGGTGGAATGTTCCCATGCTGAGATTCAAGAATATACCGAGTTGTTTAAATAATTCTGTGATATCTTTGCTTGGTCTTACGACAAAATGCTAGGAATCAACCCTTGTATTGTCCAACATGATATTAATACTTACCCCAACGCTAATCCTGTTCGACAACACTTGGGTGCGGTGAATTGTAGGAAAGCACCCGCGATTAAGGCATAGATAGAGAAACTATGGAAATTTGGTTTTATCTATCCCGTTCCCTTAACGGAGTGGGTTTCAAACCCCGTTTTGGTGGATAAGAAGCAGGGATCGATCTGCATATGTACTAATTTCCATGATTTGAATCGTGCCTATCCTAAGGACAATTTCCCGACACCATTTATTGATCAGATTTTGGATGAGTATGCGAGTAGTGAGGGTTTTTCCTTTATGGACAGATTTTCCGGATATAATCAGATAGAAATGAAACCCGAGGACCAACATAAGACTGCATTTATTTTTCCTTGGGGAAATTTTGCATATCGGAAAATGCCTTTTGGCCTTAAGAACGCCGAAGCTATTTTTCAGCGGGTAATGACCTTGATCTTCCACGATCTCAAGTCAATTATCGAAGTATTTTTGGATGACCTTGCTGCTCATTCTTGTATGAGAATGCATCATTCCTATCACTTGAGATTGGTATTCGAAAGATGCCGCCATTATTTGGTTAGGTTAAATCCTCACAAGTGCATCTTTTGTGTGAAGTCAGGTCGCTTGTTAGGATTCATTGTTTCTAAAGAAGGTATAAGAGTTGACCCTTTGAAGGTTGAGGAAATACTTCAGTTGTCTCCCTCGAAAAATATTCATCATCTTCAATGTTTGTAAGGCATGGCAAACTTCTTACAGAGATTTGTTGTGAATTTCACCAACTTGACTAGAGGGTTCATGCATCTTTTGAAGAAGGACACTGCCTTTTGCTCGGATGAGTGAGCCCAGGAGTCCTTTGATGCACTCAAGCGATCCCTAGCATCAGCCTCGGTGATTAGTCCCCCAGACTATAGCTGTGATTTTCTACTTTATGTGGCCGCGTCCATGGAGACGATTGGTATGGTTTTGGTTCAAGAGCATGAGGAGCTCCAAGACCATGTCATATACTATTTGAGTTGGAACCTTATTGATGTAGAGATTCATTATTCTCATGTTGAGAAGCTTGCTTTAGCTACTGTACATGCAGTTCAACGGTTGATACATTATATTCTCCTTCGTCAGACCTTGGTTGTAGCCCATGTCAATCCATTTCAATTCATCCTCACTCGAAAAATGATTGGGGAAAATATAATAAATGGATTGTCATCCTGCAGGAATTAGATCTCGAATTTGTTTCAGCGAAATCAAAGAAATCGTTAATTTTTGCAGAGCTTATATTGGATTTCCCAAGCGAGGCCGAGGAGTTGGTTTGTGAAGATACGTTTGTTGATGAAAAAATATTCTTAATCTCAAATTTAGACCCATGGTATGGGGATATCATTATATATTTACAAACATTGAAGGTCCCTACTCACCTCTCACGGGATGAACGACAACGATTACGTCACCTGTATAAGAATTTCCTCATAGTGGATAACACTTTGTACCGCCGTGGGGTAGATTCCATTTTACGACGTTGTTTAACTCATGAGGAGGCTGAGGTAGTGTTGAATGATTGCCATGGAGGGGCGTGTGGTGGTCATTTATCTGGGCTTTCTACAGCCCAAAAAATCTTAAGAGCGGGTTATTTTTGGCCGTTGATCTTTAAGAATTGCATAGATGCAGTCAAGAGGTGCCACCCTTGCCAGGTGTTCACATGTAATATACGCTTGAAACCTTCCCCATTACATCCCATCATCACCATCGGTCCCTTCACTATGTGGGGGCTTGATTTTATGGATTGCAACCTAGCTTCAGTTGGGGGGCATCATCATATCATAGTGGCTGTTGATTACTTCACGAAATGGGCTGAGGCTATGCCTATAGTTAAATCTGATGGTGAGATAGCCACGCACTTTGTATTCAACCAGATTATTACTCGGTTCAGAATTCCGAAAGAGCTTGTCACTGACCATGGCTCGCACTTTCAGAATCGTATGATGGAAGAGTTGGCATCAAAGTTAGGGTAAAGGCAAGAGTATTCCTCCTCTTACTACCCTCAAGCGAATGGATAGGTAGAAGCAGTGAATAAATCACTCAAATCCATTCTCCAACAAACCATCGCACAGAGCAAGAAGAATTGGCACATCATGTTGTATCCTGCTTTGTGGGCGTATAGAACCGTTGTTAAGACTACCATGGATTTTTCTCCATATCAACTTTCACATGGAGTGGAGTCGATATTGTCGGTTGAATGCAAGATACCTTATTTGAAACTAGCTGTATAACTCTTACCAGACACTTCACCATTGGAGGAGTGTTTGGTCCACCTTGAGAAACTTGATGAGCAGCGTTGAGATGCCTTGGTGGCTCTAGAAGTAAATAAACATTGCGTAAAGGTCTAGTACGATAAGTCTGTCCGTCCAAGGAGGTTTAGTGAGGGAGACTTGGTCCTTTTGTGGGATCAACTGAAAGAACCCTTGGGGAGAGGAAAGTTTAACCCCATGTGGCATGGTCCTTACATCATCAAACGTGTGTTAGAGAAGGGCGCTTATGCGTTAGTGGATTATGAGGGAACGGCCTTGGCGAAGCCTAGAAATGGGCTCTATCTCAAGAAGTACTATGCATGATTTTCAGCCAAGGCTGGTTATTGTATATTATTGTACAGTTTTGCATAGTTAGGTTTTTTTCTTATCGTGATCGGGTTTGTGATTAGTTTCCATTTCTTTTGGAAGATGTCAATGGAATCTTACACCTACATAGGATTCGCGGATGGTGCGAGCCGTCACACTCAACACTCAACCTCTGCTGCTTGGGTGATTTATACTCCTATGGGTCAGGTACTATCTTCAGGAGGCGTATGTTTGCGGCCATCTTCAAACAATGTTGCTGAATATAGTGTCGTTATTGATCTTCTATGAGATGCCATTTCACATGGCGTTCTCTCTCTTGAGGTACGTCTAAATTCAGAGTTAGTAGTGTCGTAGCTTAATGGTTTGTACCATGTTAGAGATCTGACGTTATTAAGAAGATTCTTACGTCTGAGATTATTAGAATGACAATTTGACAATATAACATACATACATATTCCAAGAATTAATAATCAAGTTGCTGAATCATATGCTAACTACGTGTTAGATTGGCATTTGTTTCATACACAATAAATTCATCACAAACACAAATTTTTACACATGTAAATAAATAAAACGATCACCATAAAAAATTATATAACTTCCAAAGTGTGGTAATACATAGCGTCATGATACAAAAATGGGGCTCTTAAGACACCAAGATATAATGCACAGTAATACAAAATGTATAGCTCCTAGGTATCTAAGCCTATGGAGGAGGAGGGGGGTTCTGATCATGGAAGGTCACTACGGCTCTAACTAGCTGTCGGAATAATCACACCGATGCTCACGGTACACCCACCACCTGGAGCTGCATAGCCTTAGGCAAGTCCTTGACTTATGCCATGGGAACTCTATGTGTCAGCCTAACAAAGTTGGTATGAATGCTCTGGAGCGTCCGCTCTACATCCACACCCGTGATATCATCTCCTCTTACCCTCCGTCTGTGATGGGGGAAGCCTTCAAGCCGCCGTTGTCCCACATCTACATGCAAATGGTAGATGTCATTGTGTATTGTCACACAAAAATATGCCTTTTGATTCCATATAATCAGAAAACACAAAAAGATTAAATAACTCAAAAATTTAGAGAGAGGGTTGAGATTCGTTACCTATGTCAGCGTATGCCGATCCTGGTGGTAGTAGCATGTCTGGGTCCCCCCAGAAATCTATCCCCGCATAGGGGTAGTCATCGAGGGCAACTATCTATCATCGCCACCATGAAAAGAAATCAGCTAGATAGGGGTTGGCAACCCTACCTCCCCCCAGTCTGCGCATCGCATCTGCCCTACGCCATTGGGCTGGATCTCAAACCCTGTGAAGAGGAACGTCAACTCTGGGGCTCAATCCTGGAACACGCTCGAAGAAAAAATGTGCTCAATATGCTGCTGAACCCAAAGTTCTGTACCTTGCCCAACTTACACTCACTAAGCTGATGTTTCATGTTGCTCAGTAGCGTAGTGCTCCAGTCATAAACCGTGGGTCTCATGCACTCCACTGCATAGAACATCAGAGGACGCAAGGCCTGGTGGAGTGAATCTAAGCCTGCTATCCTACCCAATGACAATAGTATGGCCTTTAGGCCCAGCACCTGTATGGAGTTGGTTGGGATCTAACTCCCCACCTTCTCCATGTCTCAATAGCAGTACACCGCAATGTACTGATCGATAGTTACGCCACCTCCAAGCCCACCACGAGAACGAAGGTTCATTACTTCCCCCCATCGGGAAAGTCCCGTAATGAAGTATATGTCCTCCACCTCTATAGTGAGGGACATGCCATCTATCTGGAAGGACTCAGACTCTGGATCCCAGTAATCCACCAGCATCTGCAATAGTCTTGGTTTGGCCCTCAAACCACCAAGATACAAAAACTTGTAGAGTTCACATGCACGCAATGCTTGTTGAGCCATTAGATCGGCCCTTACTGCCTCCTCTACATCACCATGTTCATGCTCTCTCCATTTTAGGACCATCCTGCACAAAAAATTGCAAGTTTTCCCATTAGATTACTTGAAAAATATCATGCGCTGCCACATACGCGATTGTTTGCCAAACAGCCACGTATGTACATGACTGTGAGGACATTTTCAGGGTATATCCATCCCTATACGCGGAAAAACCATCGATTTCCATGTGGGATGTAGCGCCTTTTTTAGAATGGCTTAGAAACCTCAAATGACCATGCAGTTTGATCAAAATTGTATTGAAATGGAAGAGAAGAGCATGGGTAAGTACCTGGAAGAAACGGTAGTGGATTCCGCCGGCTGGATCTCTTGGAATTTGCTGTTGAAAATCTGAGCTCAATTGGGTAAAAATTTCAAATGTTTTATAATGTTTTGAATTTTTTACTATTTATAGAAATTTTTCAAATTTTTGAAAACTTTTACCCCCTTTCCTATAGTTTGGACTATTTCTAATCATTTTGGATCATTTTTGACCTAATTCATGATGTAGGAGACCTTTTTGAGTGTCGTTTCAACCGTTGGATTGACCCGTTCATGCCGATCTCAGGTATCATGTCTGAACTGGCATATAGGTTAGGTTTCATCACCGTTTGTATTTTGCATGACCTTATGACCTTTTCATCATAGCCTTAGGTATGAACCCACTCTATTATGTCATGGAACCTTCTTGTTCTTTTAGAAGTGGCATGGTATGAGTGGTAGAGCTTGACCTTAAATGGGTACCCTAGTTAGTGCCTTATATGCATTATGTGCCCATGCTCATGTTTTGTCCTTTAGGGTGTGGGAGTCCGTTATATAGTATTGCAATGACATTTCACAAGAGCCTCATACTCCTCTTGATCTTTTTGTTGTCCTATTTCCCTCAGGACTCCCTTATGTCAAGTTGTAATTGCATTATCATGATATTTTTCAGCCTTATTGAGCTTTATGCTGGCTTCCCTGACATTACGTTTCATCCATATAGCCCGAGCTTGTCTCATGTCTAGCCATGCAGAGCCATTTTATATATCCTTTGCAGCTTGATTCCCTTTTTACCGGGAGGGGATTTTCCCCTGAGTGTCGATATCCTACACATGTGTCCTTGCATTGAGCATAGGTATGTTCCACTACTTAGAACTAGTTTGTTTGCCCCTATGACACTCGTCTCCTCCTGGCTTGTAACTATAAAGCAGTTTTATTCTTTTTTAAGCTTTTTAAATATTTGAAAAAGTCCAAAAAAAATAAAAAAACCAAAAATCCAGACAAGGAAAGATGTTATCTTTGGTAGCTGTCGAGTCGTGTCGCCTTCGAACAGAGCACTATATATCACATCCATTAGTTGGGTTTATAGTTTTACTTTAGGAGCTGTACTCGTTTATCCGAGTTTATCTCCACCGACTGGTTAAGCTTCCAATCCCTATGGAGCCTCTGTCGATGCCTCTTATGTCGCAGAGATGTCCCAGTTTGTATATCAAGTCTATGATGCCTTTATTCAGTCACCATATGATGTTATGCTCTTTTTCAAAGGAAGTTGAAACCTGAGTCGACCATTCCTCAGTTATATTGACTTTTAATGTCGACCATTCTCGATACAGTTACCGGTTCATGCGCCTTATGATCGAGTCCTTCCACATTATACAGCTTTCCTGAGTACCTCATGTTGGATGATGGGGGATGCCTTAATTCCCTCCTTCCAGCGGATTTCATCCCATCGAATTCAGATCATTTCTTCTGGGATTGGAATCTAGAGTCATTTTTGAGTGCCTTGAGACTTGCATTCATTAGTGGCAGGTTCTCTTTCCATCGACAGTCTTTGGGAATACATCAATGTCCCCTTATCGATGGATCCTCTTAAGTGTTCAAACTCAAAACATTTATTCACACTTGTTAGTTTGCACTCTAGTACCTTGATTCCCATTTTCATTATCAGTGGGTGATCTCGTGTCTGTTAACGGTATACATCAATGACCGGTAATCAAACGATGGACTACTATGTTCGACCTCGACACCTCTATTCACATAGTAGGACATGTAATCGTAGCAGTTTGTGTAGAAGACCTTCCAGATTGGTGGCATCCCTTATATGCTACCTCCTTGATCGTGCCAGTGTTCATGAGATTTCAGCTCTCGTGACTTGATTCCAGTATATGTCAGACATTTCCAGCCATTATGGAGATCTTGATCCATTATATATCTTCAGCCATTATGGAGATCATGGTCCTTTGTATATCTTCATCATGGAGATTCTTATGTATGTATATTGTACGTGGCGATGAACACTTATGTGATATCTTGTATCATGCCTATTCATGGCCATTGTACTCTTATGTATCTGGGACTGCTATATGTACTTGCAGTTATGTGCAGAGTTCTATCATTGTACTATGCTGATTGGGTGGATGGTATTCCATTTGGTATCCTTCATCACTCCACTTCTGGGATGGACTTATAATGTATTTCAGCCATCGTATGACCCCTCTGACCTCACACATTAGGGGGCATCTGTTATAGCTAATTTTACCACTCCAGGAGAATCACTCTGATATGGCCTTTCCCCTATCCCTCTACAGACTCCTTAGAACCCTTGGACCATTTTTTGTCCTTTGATGTTTCCTTGACCATCCCTAAAAACATGTGAAAAATGGTACACGAGACTTTTAAACCCTTAATCGCGTATATACGCGGGTTTGACCACTAAAACCGCATACATCCGGATGTGTACAAAATCCAAATCCTTTTGGAGTTTTCCTTGACATGGATCTAACTCATTTGACTCCTGGTGCCTTGAGATCACTTGGATTTGACCTTTCATTACCCCTTTGAAAAGCTATATAAGGAACTCTATGGTACATTGAAGGCATATGAGAGAATTGAGAGCAAAGAAACTATAGTCCATTGT
This sequence comes from Pseudotsuga menziesii, assembly GCA_001517045.1. Taxonomy (NCBI): domain Eukaryota; kingdom Viridiplantae; phylum Streptophyta; class Pinopsida; order Pinales; family Pinaceae; genus Pseudotsuga; species Pseudotsuga menziesii. The sequence goes on from LPNX010330609.1 coordinate 47,018, forward strand.
TGCCAGAACTTATACTTGAGTCTGCATCTCGTTGTCCCTTGGAGCACTTATGTGTTCTTTTCAAGCTTGCATTTTGCTTGTGAGCTTGCTATCGAGAGATGGAGGATTGAGGTGGTGGAGGCCCAAGTGGGGGATTCAGTTTCTTCGATTCGCAGACGTGCCGACAGAGGTTGTATCCATTGTAATATCTGATTTTTATTTATAAAAATATATTTTCCTGTCCAATAATGTATGTTTGAATGAATATTTTATCCATGGGATGTTTTCAAATGCTTATATACATTGTTGATTATATATGCTAGAATATATCTAACAACAATATATATAATATGCTTGTATTGTTTACTTGTTGTTGAGGAAGTAATCTATCAATTCAAGCTAAAGTTGGAAAGCTCAATGGGGATCTACTTCAACCGTCCGGAATAAGGTATGAGGTCTGATCCTTTAGTGTTAGATGCTTAATTTCTATTACATATTGGAAAGGATTGATTTCTGGAGTCAAGCTGTGTGTTGTGGTACCCCAAGCCATAGGAATTTCTCTCTGTAATAGAATCACTCTGTTATAGATGATTTTACCACTCTAGGAGAATCACTCTGAGATGGCCTTTCTCCTGTCCCTCTGCAGACACCTTATACCCCTTGGACCATGTTTTGTCCTTTGATGTTTCCTTGACCATCCCTAAAAACAAGTGAAAAAAGATACACATGACTTTTAAACCCTTTATCGCGTATATACGCGGATTTGACCACTAAAACCGCGTACATCGGGATGTGTACAAAATCCAAATCCTTTTGGAGTTTTCCTTGACATGGATCCGACTCACTTGACTCCTAGCCTTCCCTATGCCTTGAGATCACTCGAATTCGACTTTTCATTACCCCTTTGAAAAGCTATATAAGAAACTCTATGGTACATTGAAGGCATATGAGAGAATTGAGAGCAAAGAAACTATAGTCCATTGTTCCCAGAACTTATGCTTGAGTCTGCATCCATTCGTACCTTGGGGCACTTGTGTGTTCTTCCCAAGCTTGCCTTTTGCTTGTGATCTTGCTATCAAGAGATGGAGGATTGAGGTGGTGGAGGACCAAGTGGAGGATTCAGTTTCTTCGATTTGTAGACGTGCCGACAGAGGTTTTATCCATTGTAATCACTGATTTTTATTAATAGAAATATCTTTTCCTATCCAATAATGTATGTTTGAATGAATATTTTATCCATGGGATGTTTTCAAATGCTTATACATTGTTGATTATATATGCTAGAATAGATATAACACCAATATATATAGTATGATTGTATTGTTTACTTGTTGTTGAGGAAGTAATATATCAATTCAAGCTGAAGTTGGAAATCTCAATGGGGATCTACTTCAACCGTCCGGAATAAGGTACGAGGTCTGATCCTTTAGTGTTAGATGTTTAATTTCTATTGCATATTGGAAAAGATTGATTTCTAGAGTTAAGCTATCTATTGTGGTACCCCAAGCCATAGGAATTTCTCTCCATAACAGAAGGACTTGGAGGAGTCCTCTTACAGAATGATCACACGATCTGTTATGAATCATGGAAGTTAAAAGAGCATGAGAAAAATTACCCTACGCACAAACTTGAGTTAGCTTCCAGCATCAATGCTTTGAGGATGTGGAGGCACTACCTCATGAGAAGGAAGTTCCTTTAGAATACAGGCAATATGATTCTGAAATATTTATTTGATCAACCGAATCTAAATGCGAGGAAAACCAGATGGTTGGATTTCCTTAGAGAGTATCATTTCGAGCTAAAGCACATTAAGGGAAATGAGAATAAGGTTTCCGATGCTTTGAGCCGATGAACACATATGATTTATGAGGTGACCTTAAGTCAAAACGATGCATATTTGCATGAGAGGATTAGAGTGGCCAATGGAGTTGACAACTTCTATGTGGATATTGTCAAGAAAGTTTAGGAGGATAGGTTGTTCTAGCACCAAAAAGAATACAAGGTAGACGAATCTGGATTGCTATGGTCCAAGGATCATTTGTATGTTCCAAAAGGAGGGGACCTTTGGTCCAGCATCTGTTATAAACCCGAATGGCACCTCTCTATCCGAGTGCCCACATCCCTCATGTTGGCACACAAAATGACACTTATGGATAGAGGTTTGCCTAAAACACTATAGCTTGGCTTGTCATGAAATACGTGCTTCCTCCATCCACCTAGTTACTTTGTCATTTACCTATGTTGAGATGTATCCGCGACTATCCTTATATACAACTCGCGCATCACTCGCGAGTCTCCTTTACAGCAAGTTGCGGATCCATGTACTCGAGGGTTGGGATTATACATAGTCGCGAATCATTCGCGGGTTTCTCTACTACAGACCCGCGAATGTATCTGAACATTAAACATAAAAACACTCGCGCTAATGGGAGATTAGTTAAGTCATTTAACTTAATTTCCTTAACTGCTGTAACCTCCCTAACCTTTGAGAACTGCCTTATTTCACCCATATAAATACAGGCCTTGGGGAGGGTGTTGATGACTAACACTTGGAGAGCAAAGTTATGCTGGTGGGGTTTATACAGAAGTCTTTGGAGCAGTGGAACTCAGAATCCTTTTGTTGCATAGGAGTCGTTGTCTCAGATGCTGGGTTGTATCTAAACTCTTTCCATTATTGATAATAAAGAGATTACTTATTCCATATGTGTTTCATGTGTATTGGTTTGATGAATGTTTATGCTTATGCATCTTATATGTGATTTATCTAACCTGCTTATACATATATGAATCATCTTGTATCTGGAAAAGTGTTTCTTGACAGGTGAAAGAGGAGCAATCTTGAAGACTTTGGAAGTGGAATAGAGAAGAAGAAGATTAGCAAGGATCGACCTTCGTTTAACAAGTAAGTCCTTTTAATCTTCCTATTTCTTATTCTGTGCTTTAGAAGTCAATTGTCTGCAAGTAATTGAGTATGTTGGTAACCCCAGACCTTAGGTTATTAGGTGTGTAATCCTGTACAACAGAACTGGCGACTCCGCTGGGGAGCCCAGACTGCTGTAGGTTGTTTTCTGTCCTCCTGACCAGTTTTGCTTGTGAGTCTGTTTGTGATTTGTTATGCTGTTTCAATACTTGCTTCAGCATTTGAAAGGCTTGGTTTTTTCTTGATTTTTTGAGAAAATTTTTATACCCATTCGTGGGTTGTCTTTATAGACAGCCGCGAATACTACTGTGCATTTGTGGGTTGTTATACTAGACAGTCGCGAGTCACTCTCGAGTTGCTCTGAGTGACAGTCGCGAATACTCCTGGAAGTGGGGATTTTTAAGATAAGTTTTGCTTGTTCTTCTCTTTTTTTGGTCCCTGTTTCTGAGTGGTCTTTCTTTAAGAATGCTGTGTAGTGGGTTTGAATACTGTTGGTGATCACATTTCTTTTCTTTTTCAGAAGCTCTTGAGTCTTTTGCTTGGTTTGTTTACTGCTTACACACTGAAGTGTTTTGGCCTGTTTGGGTTGTGGGTTAAAGTGTCTTAGTCCAGATCAGTGATCAGGGTCTTGGGCTCAGTTTTTCCAGTCTATCTTCTGACAGTGGCTGGTTGTCACTTGCATGTATAAGTCTGCAGTGATTTTTTGTGATTGGTAGCACCCAAGATAGGGTTCCTAGCCTCCCTTTGTTGGTGGTCTTTTGGTTCCTGTCAGCTTGTTTGTTTCAGTTTGTTACTTTTATACAGTTTATAAGCGTCAAGTTTGCTCAAGCATAGTGCATTGTAGATGCATAGTAGAGTTTTTTTTTTTTTAAAGTGAAAAGAAAACATAGTTAAATCTTTTGCATTGTGATTTTTGCATAAGTAGTGTTTATTTCAATTTAAAAATATTATATCAAAAACTACAAAAACATAGGCTTAGTTTCTTTCATCGTTGCTTTCAATTCATCAATACATATTTGCAAAAATTAAAAATAAGTTTGTTTTTATAATGGAAATTTTGCTTTGAATGCACCTTTACTTTCATTTATTTCTTGTTTGAGTCAAAACATCATACAGTATACCATTCCATTTTCTCTTGAGTAAAGAACAGCCCTTTAAAATGAACGAATAAATTAAAATTTACTAGTAAGTTTTTGTTTTAGGGGCCTTTCACCTACTAGCTTAGACTAGACTTGTGGGCTAGGAAGTGTGAAATTCCCACAAGTTATAAACACAGACGTAGTGGACCTTTCTTTAGGGAAATCCTTGACTGTATCACTGTATCTGGGAAGGTCCTCTCAAATGGGAGTTAAGCACTAGGCCGCGTGGAGGCATGGACAGAGGAGATAACCCTCCAAATCCTTGTCAAAACATAACCCAGGACTTTTACGCATATGGGGATTCTGTCCTAGATAGAGTTTCGGGCTCAACTACCCTGCCCATACATACGAGTTCGACTGACGACTGTCCCCCCAGACAGCTGGTATTGCCAAGGTAGCCTTTAGTCTCTTGTCTTTTTAGGGTTCATACCTAGGTAAACCGGAAGGTTATTTCTGGTTCACCTTGAATGGGCTTGGAAGGTAACCCTTGTGGAAAGTGTAGGAGGGCGGTGGGTGATTCCTCCGCTTGTGCCTAAGAACCACCTCAAGGAAACCAAGTAATCGTTCATCATCTTTCTTCGGGAAAGTATATCTTTTACCCTGGTTTGATTGCTTGAGACTCTAGGAACTTTTTAGTGTATGCTCTATGGTTTTTCCTGTGTTTAGTTTGCCTTAGGGTGTGATTTGTTAAATTTCTAATTCTGGATGACCAACCTGTTAGAAGGTCAAGAAGGTTGAGAAACCTTCCTCCTATCACTGCATTGGAGCCTCCACCATTACCTCAAAGGCGGAGATTAGACACAAAGGGTTCATTTGAACCTGTAGGAATAAGTGAGACTCTTGGTGAACCGAAACTCACTGCTAACCGTTTCAATCTTGACACAGTTGAGATAGAAGAATTGCAGACTCACTACTATATTTCGATCCAAAATCCCACAGTTTTTTCCAACGGCGCGTGGATTTTTTATTTTAACAGTGCCAAAAATCAGGAAAATTTTTTTTTTTTTGAAATGGTGGTGATCAGCGTCGCTTAAGCGATGGCTAGGCTTGATAAGCGTCGCTTAAGCGACGGCTAGGCTTACAAGCGTCGCTTAAGCAACAGCTATCCTCCTAAGCGTCGCTTAAGCGACGGCGCTTAAATTACTCATTCATTTAATAATGTCTTATCAATCATTTAATAATTTGTCGTAATTGGTTAATTA
>LPNX010330620.1:8556-41413 GCA_001517045.1 Pseudotsuga menziesii
TCACGCTTCCTCTTGTTCTTTCTTGAGGGTGACCCTGTAGGCTCAACTATAGGACCAGTGTGCATCTCTAGATCCTGCAAATTAAATATCAATTGTTAAATTCAATTAACTATGTACTAATACATTAGCTCAATAAAATACCATATCTAAATTAACTCAAAAATTATGAAAATGTTAATGGACATTGCATGAAACAATTGTTCATTAATGGACATCTCACCTCAGGGGATTGTGTTTCTTGTGTAGCAGATGGAGCTGTTGGTTGAACATGAATGATGGTCACATCCATGGTCGAACCAGAGGGGGTAGGACCTGGTGGTGGTGGTGGTGGTGGTGGCTACAATCACCAAATCTTGAAATAGTTAGAAATGTTCATGAATAAACAGTAGACAACAATAACACACTATGTCTATATCATGTTCAAATAGTTGTACCTCTGTGTGACTTGTTACCATTGTAGATGCAGCACTGATTGCTGCATCAACCATCCCTGCAAGGTTTTCAACAGTAACCTCTTGCTCCTGATGCAGTAAACATGCAAATAAAACATTAACAAAATATTTTATGCATTGGATTTCAAGTTAACCAAGAAATATCATCGAAGGATATACAAATTACCATGGTATCAGTATCTCCATGGTCGCGGACAACTTCACTCTTTCTAGGAGTAGGCCGTCTCATATACACTTGACCCTTGTTCACATATGGCCTATGGGGAGATACAACTCCAAGAGATGGTCTAGGTGTTTCGGTACCAGCCTATAGTCAACAAGAGTTCATGTAGCTAGACATGGATGATTCAACGAACATACATGTATTTAAAAAATGAGATTTTTTAAATGTTTAAAATGTTTACCTCCATCACTGCTTCCCCTCGTGTAGGATCTTGCATCTTCCCAGATATTTCCTCGGTCGATACGGACATGGATCCTACCTCCATCGCTGCTTTCCCCCATGAAGGATCCGGTATCTGCAAGTTTAATAATTGTAAATATTAGACCGTAGATAACATTAGTGAACTAACATGTACAGTATGTGGAAATTAACAATTTAACAAGTATTAAAAAACTGAAATTTTAAAATGTTTACCTCGGTGTGAGATACGGGATCAGTGGATGGAATGTCCTGCCCCTATGTAGAGTGTGGAACATGATACTCTGGGGCGTCGCTGCCGGCATAAAGCATCAACTACAAGTTCACAAAATTAATATATTAGCTCAAACTATACATATGTGTACAAAGAGGAAAATAAATGAAGAATTTATTACAATTAGCCATATACATACATCACTCAAAAACCCACTGAAGACAACATCTGACGAAAGACCATAGCATGGACGACCACACGATGTGCACTCATGAGGCTCAAAAGTAGGCTGGGAATGTGCTGATGGTGTTGCACTAGTAGATGGTCCTGCGGTAGATGGTCCTACACCAGTGGGTGGTACTGCACTAGAAGATGGTCCTGCACCATGAGGACCTGGTGTATGTACCACACAAGGGACAGATGTCCCTTCCTCACCCATATGTTGAACCATAGTGCTATGGTGAACAACGGCCTGTGCCAAACTCAAAAATTCCTCACGTGTCTATGGAATAACATGATGTATAGGTGGGACATCTGGCCCAGGGAACTGCCTGTGAGGTGCAGGGATAGGGCGATCAATGTCTCGAAGCCTGGCATTGGGTCGGTTTTGGGGCATCCCCCCACCGATCCCCTGAAACTGCAATATATCAAAATAGTTTACGTGTTTTCCCAACACGAACTCTGCATACATCTTCTGAAGGAAGTACAACGGGATTTCCCTGTTGTTGTGTGGTGGCATATCAAAAACCATATACCATCCAGTTATCAACAAATGGTTGATGTGTGCACCACTCGATAGAGATATGTGGCCTATTTGCATTTGGGTTTTCCCCCGTGCGAGGGTCCCTAAACAATGAAAATATATGCTCTTTGGTGATTTTCAACTTTTTTATTGCATTGTAGCTAAGCCCATCAGCGTACTCATGTATTTTTCTTTCTCTATATGAAGTAATATCATATAGTATGTTGTTTGACAATGTGGTAGTCTCAACAATTGCATCCAAAGTGGATGCAAGTGAACGTCGAATTCTATCACCACCACTAAAAGCAGTACTCAAACCTCTCAACTAGGCAAGCTCAATCAATATTTCCGCATTGGGGTCCATAGTCGCAACTGCAATAAAAAAATCAATAAGAAAATAATTAGAAACGTATACATGGTATATAATGACATCTCTTCAAAATTGAAGATGTAAATTAAGGAAAACATACACAAACTTAAGTTTGACTAATTTTTCAAACATAAAAAACTATAAACAATAATTAAAGTTTAACACTTTTACTTTTATTTTGTATCTTTATGGTATTGATTTTTTCTTACATAGGTGTTACTGGGAAAATATATTCAACATATCAATTAAATCATTGGCGTGTGGTGGATTCCCTAGCCCCACCAAATCAAATGTCCTTGAGAAAATTGTTAGAGAAGCACAAAATAATATGAAACAAGAAAACTTATTCAGTTGAGAAGTTATGGAATGTATTTACCTTGACATCATAAATCCAGTAAAACATGACCACCTCAAAAACTATTAAAAACCTAATTTCCATTATGTTTTATGCATAAACAAAACATACACAATTATCATTCTCTAAAGATTGAATTACATTCCAGTATGTTCTAAAAACCGTTTTAAAGTGATATTCAACCTCTACTTTCTTTTGTTGATTATACTCCTCAGTCCACTCTAGCATAAATTAAGAATTGTATGCACCATACAAATGTAATGGCTCCCACTCCTTAGCATCTACATGTACAAGTAATCATTATTTAAATCCAAATTTACAATATTTATGATTAGAACAATTGTTACAAAAAAATTGAGTATACCTCTTATCCTCTTTGAAGACCCTCCACCCTCTAATCTTTCTCCTTAAAAAAATTGATCTTGGTTATTGCCCCATAATCATGGAGCTTCAAAATGCAATTGAGGTAAGTACTCACTCAAATGAACCATTATTTGAAAGACCATGTACCCCTCAGCCATAGATCCTTCTAGATGAACTCTTTGTCTCACAAAATGTTTTAGAAACTTCATATATCTCTCCGCAAGCAACATTGTATGGATATGGATAGAACCACATTCTTCAATCTCTTCTACTAGGTGTATAAGGTAATGCTCTTGAGAATTAAAAAAGATAGGAGAGAAGTGCATTTGAATATCACACATCTAAAGTCACACAATTATAGGGTAAAAATTGACAAAAAAAAAATGCATTGGGTGATTGAATTACCTTGTTGGATGACAATGCACGAGTGAAATATCCTCCCCTCAACCTGAATTAGCTCCTGCAACAATCCCAAGCAATGGTCTCGCTCCAATGGCCCTTCCAATTCGCGTTCTTGATTGTGAAAATGGGCCGCGGGTTCGGGACTGTGTATTTAATTTTTTTTTATGATTTGCAAATCACGTACGCATTTTATAACTACATATCGCGAGCGCGTTTTGTAGTTATATAATGCGTACGCGATATGGTTTCCTATCCTACATGTTCCATGACATGTCAGGCTCGAGTTGAACCATACCAAGTGCTATGTCAGGCTCGGGTTGATGTATTTTTTGGTAACATGATCTTGTTTTTGAAAACTAGGATTGCATCTTAAAGGTCCCTCATCTTCTTGCATTGACCCTTATGAGAGACAAAAATTCTAGATGTATGCATACTTCAATTGACGTGGCATTCAAATTTTTGTGAATCACTTGAAGTGTAGATCAATGTCGAGAGGATAATAACCTTTTTCACAAATTTTTGACCCAAAACATAGTTGTTTAAGACATCTGATAGAATTTGGAAGTTTCAAGACCCCATATACCAAAACATGATTTTCCCCTAAAATGGGCTCTACAAGTCAATAGTTCCAATTTCTCCACTTATAAAGTATCAAATTTGATGGAGAATTATATAATGATCCATCTTAAGTCATAAAAACACACTTATCAAGATTGAAAACTCCAATGAACTTAATGTACTTATCATTTTCTAAACATAATCCTACTATATATACATATCCCATTAAAGAGACAAGACTTCTTGCTCCATTTTCATCAACCTCGCACAAGGAGACTCAATTTCTTCATCCTCTTCTATTATGAGCTAGTCTTCCCTTCCATTTATTCTTTTCGTATGGATTTCACTCTTTGCATAGTTTCTATTGCTTCACACAGTAACTCTTGAATGGGTCAATATCAAATTGTAATATCACCATCCAAACACTTCCTTGGTTCTAATTGTGAAATAAATCCCTTTAATACCAATTTTAATTTGTTGTTGACATAATATAACCATCTAGCCATAAATTCCTTGAGTTGGGGAATTTTTCATTATTGCCTTCCACACTCAATTAATGTTGTTGTGGGAAAAATGGCTCAATTGTGAGTAAAATTCCCTTTCCTTGTAGGTTGCAAACAAGAAAACATATCATGAAATGGTTAGTGTGTCAAGCACTAAAGTGTTGAAGGAAAGAAAGAAACAAAATTAACATAGCAGATACTTTAAAAACTAAAATTACTAAAATGACATAAGAGCAAGCAAAAGAGACAAGATTAAACCAAATTGCAATTTTTCACTAGAAAAACATGTATACAATTATATCACCTTGAGAAATATAGATTGCAATACAAAATCCAACACTCCCTTTAGGAAGGGTCCTTTAAGCTCTCTAATTTCTCTACAAAAAACTTGGGAATGATAAAGGAAAATCATTGATTTTTAGGTGAAGAAGTTAAGAAATCATGGGAGCTTATGGATCTAGCAATAACTTAGCTCTATTTTTCTCTTATGGAATGCATACCCAGGGCTCCCTTTTGTAGCCAAAGTGTAGGTCTTCAAAGAACTAGTTCACACTGTGAATGCTTCTCTTCATGAAGTGGCTTATAAGTACATGAATGGGGCTAATAAATGCCCAAGTACCTAGTAGATGAATCCAATTCGAATCCATTGGAACCCAAATATAGTTTTTGGATTTAAATGCACTGTGGAATTTACGAGTCTATATTTTTAGGTCGCTAAGATTTCAAAGAATATTCCATGGGGTGTTCCTTAGGTCGTGACACCATGAGGTCATGTCAGTTACTAAAATGTATTCATTTAGGATTTTATAGGTGGTAATCATTATTATGGAGAGTTTGGAAACTTGTGTGAAGTTTTGTTATCTCGACGCGTTTTAGACTCAACTCTGAAGTCTAAAACACGTCGAGATAACAAAAATTCACACATGTTTCCAAACTCTCCATACTAAAATGTAACTATGTGTTCATTCCTCCATTCTAGAAGTATATTATTGATAGAAGGAAGATTTCTAATTTTCAAAATGTATGTCAATGATTTCTTTGAGTAACAAATTGAGAAATGTCATAGGTATGTGAAATTTAGGCAATAACATACATCAACTGTATTCTTGTGTTAATACCAATAGATAAACCTACTCCAATATTGAAAAGCTTTGAGACCGATGTTGACTTCGATATGTAACACTACATTTTTTACCCTTGGATTATAGATAATTTTATATGTATATCTATGATAATGGCATGTCTAGAGCCTAGGGTTAGGTTGGATTTTAGTACGTGTCATGATACAATTGAATAATCACCATGAAAGTAAAAAACACCCTGATGTATTTTGGTCTTGTAAAGAGGCATATGAATGTAATGATAAAATTGACTGATAGGTTATAAACAACCACAAGGGAGTTTAGTCCACAAGAGGGGGGGTTAATGAGAAGATCATAGTTTTTTATAGGTTCCAGGTGTCTCTATAGTACAATTTCTCCACCTTTTGACCATAATAATTAAAAATTCTTCCCCATGTATGTCTTGAGTTGTCTAAGTGATAAGATATGTAGCCTTGTTAGAAGGCATGTGGTCTAATGAGGTTGGTAGTATATCACATGCAATCTTCTCCACTAAATATATTCTTCTCCGTTCATTTTATTTCTTAGATGTTACCATCCATATTTTATAACATGCACCCGTTTACTTGAGAAATGCCAAGAAACTATTGCAAAAATTCCATGATTGTTAATGAAAAAATAAACTAGGGAACATAGTACTTCCAATCCCTATGCATGTGTTGGAGTTATCCATATCAAAATCAAGGTCTAAAAGATGAGGAATTTTATAAATATACCAACAATAAATATTACCTTTCCCTTACTAAAGCATTAGATTGAAATGGATTCCTAAGGGACTATATAAGAAAGAAGGGGAATTCATTCCTAGTCTTGCGTTGGCTAAGAGGGAACAATTGTGGCTAGTTGAGGTTGATTGTGAGTCCCATAAGAGTTTTGGTGTAGACAATAGAGGTCGATGTCTAATTTTGATGGGTTTTGATAATTATGAGTTCTAGGTTATGTCTAATTACTAGATCCAAGAGGTAGTTGCATGCCTTTGTGGTCTCATTACCTTAGTTTTGGGGTGAAATTTAAAATAGGTGCATATGGTTGGGTAGAAAATGTTGGACCCTAAGTGATACTGAGATGAGGGGCGTGAATCAATATCATGTATTTTCATCCTTTCAAAAAAATTTCATGCTATACAATCTTTCATATAAACCATGTATCATAAGCAATTTTTAATACAAAGATGACTTCCCAACGAATGCATACCTAAATCTTTATGTTTGTGTCTTTTTAAATTTGTATAAAGTGTAGGAATTCACAAAAAAAATTATAATAAAAAATTTAAATCATAAAAATAATTCTATCAAATTGTATATTATTAGTAGCATTTGTATAATAATTATCAATTTTTTTAAAATTAAAATAATTGTATACTTTTACTACCAACAAATTAACTTATAAGTCATCTTTTAGAAAAAATATCAAAAATAGTTAATGTAACTTTGATGCATAGCAATCAACATATAAATCAATGTGGTCATAAGGCTATAAATCAATCTTCTTCTAGAAGCTCATAAAGAATTTCTAACTTGGCTATATGTTAGCTCGTTACTACTTCTATAGATCAGTTTTCTTATAAAAGCTCATGCATGTTATTTTCAATGAAGAATTTCTAGCCTCAGTTAGAAATGCACTAAAGAATCTCCAACCTCGACAAGCTGTTAACTATGGCTACTACAAGCTAGCAACAATATGGTAAACATAACAAAAAGATTCAAACAGATATTTTTGAAGAAAATTCCAATTATTATAAATTATTGTGTGGGTAATTTAATTTGATTAAAAGTTATAAATATACATCTAGAAGGTATATGTATATCAACATTTCTTCCCACCATTCTTGTATATATAACATTGACTATTATTCTAGAACAACATTCCTCCCCACCATTGCTGCACATATCACATTCATTATTGTATCAATGTTGGTTCAAGATCTGTTAACTTAATTAGAGAATGCCGTCTGAAGAATGAAGAATGGGTCTGTTCTATCCTGTTGCTGTCTGAAGAATGAAGAATGGGTGGGTCTGTTCTATCCTGTTGCAGCGTGAAACAACGAACTGAAGAATCCGCTAAACTAGTGCAGGATGGACCGGCATTCTGGAAGCTTGATATTCGGAGCTTATTATAGCTTTCGATGTTGAATTTCAGCCAGATTTGAATATGATTCCGCGTATTCCAAACGCAAAAAACATGCATACCTACCATGACCGAAAAGGCGTCGAGGGCATGGGACCTGTGCCGAGAGGGCCTACCCGGTAGACAAAAGTTGCCACTGATCTGACCATGACGGCCATGGACGGCCTGCTCTTTTGACCCAACAAAAGCGGGAACGTATTTGTTCGCTAAAGATAGCCATCGAAGTACGCAAACTATCTGAGTTCTTAAAGCACGCTTTCTGCTTTGGAGTAGGGTAATATTTAGGTCAAAATGGTTTGGATTTCTTTCATTTTCATGTGAAATTTTAAGAAAGAAGTCTCTCATAAAATTCAGAAAAATGAAAAATGAGTGTTAGAAATAGTTTTATAAATGCAAAATGTGTTTGCATCGTGAATACCCATTTCTCTATAGCGTGGGTTAGGGGATTGTGTGGCTTTGGGGATTGTGTGGCTTTGGGGGGTTGTATGTATCAATGTGTTGTAGTATAGTGGATTGAAAAAACAATAAATGTATTAATGTGTTGTATCATACTCGAGGAACATGAGAGTTAAGTCCGGAAGATCTGGTGTGTCAGTCTCAGGAGAGATTGGACTCACCAGTTTTGATCGGTTTGGGTAGGCCAAGCTATGGTTCTATAGTCAAACTGAGCAGCCCTTAGTCTAGTACCAACGATGATACCAAAGTGGGAAGTTTCTGTTGTTTTAGCCCTAAATCAATAGCTTGGTTTTCTTTCCGCTATTTTCTTTAAGTCTGTTAGGTTTTCTCCAAGGGGCTCGGACTGGAGTCCTCGCCGTCGGTCGGCTGAAACCGGTACTTCGTGTGTCACTTCAGGTTTGAAGACGGGTCTTGCTCATCCGATGCCATCTGACACGTTAAAAGGATGTGTCTCCATTGAACCTGAACTTAGGGGAGCTAAATTCTCTACTAAAATCCCTAATTTTTTATTTTCACGTGATGATTAGGTCTAGGAAATAGAGGCTAAGCCAGCCAGGTTTCCTCGACAGCTCAGTTTCGAGAAGGTGCAGAAGGGAAAACCATTGTGCATCCTTGGTACAGACGTAACCATGGATTTGGTTTTAGCTCTCACTCTGCGATCATTAGTGGGTAAAATGGAATTTGTTAAGTTTACCAGAACTGAACTTTTGGACTGGATCCAGGAAACATGGAAACCTTTCATCCAGAATGTACCCAAGGTTTTAGTGTTGGTCAATGGGTGGTATGTGTTCCATTTCCTCTCCGAAGAAGATAGACAGGCGGTGGAGGAGCACTTTTGGGTATATGGTAAAGGGTCTCTGGTTTTGTCACGGTGGAATGTGCATTTTGATCCACAAACTGCTAAACTTGAGAAAAGACACCTATGGGTGGTTTTACCTAGTTTTCCATTACTTTGTTGGAACTTAAAGGGTTTTAGTGCAATGAAAAATTCTATAGGAAAATTTATTCACATGGAAGAAAGTCATATGATGGGTTCTGATAGAAAAGCCCCTCATGTCCTGGTGGAAATGGATATGACGAATGATTTTCCGAAGGAATTGGAGTTGGTGTGTAAAGGGGTCACTTTTATGCAAATGCTGGACTATTGGAGGGTACCGTTTCGGTGCCACTGATGCGGGAGAACAGGGCACTCAAAGGCTTCTCGTACTTATTGTCAAAGGGATGAGACCGAAGTTTTGAACTCTAGCGAGTCTGACTCGGATATGTTAGATGGCCTCAGTTTCCTACTTCCTTTAGATGACTCGTCGGTTGCATCATTTGTCAATGAGTTTGCTAGCTCTGTTACTATGTTACTAAAGTTTTTGACCGTTGATGAGCTCTTCAGTTTCCTATTGGTGGAGGGCTTCCCTAATATGGATGAGAAAAGGGAGGTTACTCAAAGTCAGGGGGGTCAATCCTCCTATTGTTTTGGGTGAGGTTTCTAACAGTCTCGAGGATGAGGCTATTGCTACTCTAGATGCTCCTCCAGCATCCAGTTTTTCCCCCCTTATTGAGGACCCTATTTTCAGTATTGAGTATTTTCCCCCTTTTCCTAGGGTATCCACTGATAATCCCCCTTTTCATATTTCTTCCTCGTCGATAGTGGACTCATCCTCTCCACCTTCGTTTGGGATTTTTCCATTGAAAATTTATTCGAGTGAGCCTAAGGGACATGATACTTTTGACATTGCTTCCATTAGAAGACCTAATGTCTCGGTGCGAAAACCAAAAAAATGAGGAAAGGATAAATACAACGATCCATTCTAGGTGGAAGCTAAGGGAGATATCCCTTTGTGTCAAAACCTTAAGATTTCTTCCCTTTATGACAAAGGGCTTCCTAACGTTTCATATTTTTCTTTAGATCCTTCTTATTGGGCTCTTAGAAATGCAACAACCCTTATAATTGTTAAGAAATGATTATTGTCTCTTTAAATGTTCGTGGGTTAGGCAATGAACCCAAAAGAGCTGCCTTGAAGTGTTGTTTAGATAAGATGAATCCATGTATTTTACTTTTATAAGAGACTATGATAGATGCAGAATTCACTTGTGATTATTTTCTGAAACTGAAACATTCTTGGCGTGTTTCAGCCTGGGACTCAAATGGTTTTTCGGGTGGCACATTGGTCTCTTAGAACCCTCGAGTGGAAAACCTTAAGGCCTTTAGCACTGTTGCTGGAATTATGGTGGAAGGTAATCTTCTTGGTTATTCGAAGGTTATCAGAATTCTAAATATCTATGCTCCTTATAGCAGAAGAAAGGAGTTTTGGGAAAGTATATTTTAGTTGGGTTTATTGGATGGCAGATCCCTCATCGTTGCTGGTGACTTTAATCTTACTTTATCTTTGGATGAAGTTTGGGGTGTTGGTAAAATTGAAGATCCTATCTCTGATTTTTTTAAGGAAAAAATGTAGTTGATGAAGCTGGTGGACATAGAGCCTAATATTTTGTGTCCAACTTGGTCTAATGGGAGATGTGGAGCTGTGGCTCTAGCCAAAAGATTAGATAGATTTATGCTAGATTAGGACCTCTGCAAGGATTTTGGAAGGTATAGAACGTGGTCACACTCTCTTGGTTTTTTTTATTATAAGGTGGTATTATTGCAAATTGATTTCGACAAAAGTATGATTAAATGCCCTTCCAAGTTTAACCTGATTTGGTTGGATGATAAAAAATTATGTGCTTTTGTTAGAGAGCAGTGGCATTCTTTCTTAGAAGTTCACTATCCTTTAGTAATGGGTGGTTTGTTGGCCAAGCTAAACATGCTTAAATTTGAAGTTCAAAATTGGGAGAGATTAAAAAAGGCTGAAGCGAGTGAGGAGTTGGAGAAGATAGATTCATAAATTCAGACCCTAACTTCTATTGTGGATGATATTTTCTTCTCTTTTGACAGGAAAGGGAAACTCCGGGATTTGGAAACTAAACAAGGCATCCTCCTTAGGAAAAAAGAAGAGACTTTATGCTAGGAAAGTAGGGCAATTTGGATAAATTCCAATGATAATAACTCGAAGTTCTTTCACAAATGTGCTAATCAGAGAATATTGTCAAATTCAGTTTGGGAAATATGCACAGACGAGGAGGTTATCTGTCACGAGAAAATATCTCTCAGGAATGCAGCTGTGGACCATTTTAAATTTTTGTTCTCATATCCCTAAGGGCTCAATTTGATGGATCGGATGCACACTATTCGAAATTTCCCTCATTTTTTTGAAGAAGAAGATTGCCTTTCTATGGGTAGCCTGGTGACTATTTCAGAGGTTAAAAATACTCCAGAGTCCAGGCCTTGATGGCTGGAGATCCGAGTTCTATAGCCATTTTTTTTAATCTTTTCAAGCATGAAATTATGGAGGCAGTGGAAGAGTCCCAATTCCAAAGAAATATCACTGAGTTGTTGAATTCAACTTACCTTAATCTCATACCCAAGAAAGATCACCTGGATTCCTTCAATGATTATCGTCCTATCTCTCTATGTAATATTATTTATAAACTAATTACTAAGATTATAGCAGAAAGATTGAAACCCTTCCTGGGTACTTTTATTTTTGAAGAACAATTTTCTTTCTTGTCGGATAGACAAATCATCGATGCAGTGGGGGTCGTACAATAATGCTTACACTCTGCTAAAGTTCATAGAAAGACTACTTTATTTCTCAAGTTGGATTTATTGAAGGATTACAACTGAGTGGAATGGCCTGAGATTGATCCTTATTCAAATTGGATTATCTCTTGATATGGTGGAGTGGATTATGAGTGTAGTTACATCCACTCGTTTTGTTGTGCTTATCAATGGTGTTACCATAGAATGTTTCAAAAGAAATAGGGGAATTCGACAAGGTTGTCTGCTCTAACCATATCTGTTTATTTTAGCAATTGAAGGGCTCATTCTCCTCATTCATCAGGTTAAGGGTCAAAACATTTTCTAGGGATTTAAGGTTTCCATAGGGCTTATAGTCATAGATATCATGTTCTTAGACGATGTCATAATCATTGGAGGTGGTTCTTTTGAAGAGGGGAATTTGTTACAGTCATTATTGTCACGGTATTGCAAAGCATCATGTTTAGAGGTACAAGCAAAAATAAATATTTTCTCCTACACTCCTGTAAGGATCAGACTTTTATAGATTCCTTGATATCTTTATTTCCTTGAAAGTCTCGTTTTATTGAGGAAGGATTCAGATATTTTGGTTTTCTTTTAAAACCCAATAGTTATAGACCCAAAGATTGGGAATGGTTATTGAATTGTATTGTCTAAAAAATTAATGGACGGTCTTGTTTATATCTCTCCCTGGGAGGAAGGTTAATTCTAGTCTCTGCAGTTCTCCAAGGTATTCTTGTGTATTGGATTTCTTTATATTCTATCATGTCGTCAATTTTATCATAGATTAGATACAAGCTTTTTAATTTTCTTTGGGTGGGCAATTTGGCGTTTGGAAAATTTCATCTAGCATCTTGGGAAAACTTGTTGCTTCCCTGTGATCTTGGGAGTTGGGGAATTAAACACTTGGATTTCTTCAAATCCTCCACGTGTGTCAAATCTCTTTGGAGATGCTTATTTAGTACATGCTAGTAGGGAAAACTTATTAAGGAAAAATATTTTAAGGGTCTGGATCCCATTTTTTGGCTTAGAAAAGGTACAGGATCTAAATCTCCCGTTTCGACCATCTGGAGTAGTTTGGCGAAAATTATTCCAATTATTTCAAATTATTTGAGTTGGCTGGTTGGTAGGGGTTTCCAAATTCATTTGGGAATTGATATGATTTGTGGAATGGGGGATAATTTCTTACTCTCTCAAAATTTAGTGCAGGAGCTCCATCGTAAAAATATTTTTGTGTTGAAAGATGTTCATCGAGATACTGGTAATAATTTCTGGGCAGATTCCTTGGTTCTGGGATTTTCGAACAGGCTTGCTGAAGAATGGGACAGGTTCATACCTTCTCTCAATCAAGGGAATATTACTCTATCTAAAAATTATTATAAGTTGGTGTGGGATTATAATAACAGAGAAGGCCAGGTGATGAAAAGGTTAGCGTATTAGGCTATTGTATCAATGAACAGCTCCATCGAGACTTATTGGTGGATGAAATGGTTGTTGAAAGGGTTTACCCCTTTAAAAGTTAATTTATTCACTTGGTTGAGGTTAACAAATAAGACATTGACCTGGGAGATTTTACATGGTCAGGAATTCATGGGTCCAGGAAGATGTCCTCCGTGCTTTTCAAAGATGGATTCGGTTTCACATATGTTTGGTGAATGCGTTTTCTTTCTTGATATATAGTTGTTCCTCATTAATTATTTTAAGTTTTAGGATAGTTGGGACAATGCTATAGTAATTGATAATTTATAGGTTTGACATAAAAGAAAAGACCACTACATTTATCTCTCATTGTTTGTGACGTGGGAGTTTTGGAAAGACAGGAATACTTCCCTTTTCTGTAATTATTTACAAAAGTATGAGGTAATTAATTTGAATATTCTCTCATCTTTTTTAGAATGGAGCAAACATGTTTTGGTAAGAAGGAGAAGATGTATCTCCTTCCCTTCCCTTTCGTAGGAGCAACCGGTGGGATTTTTTGATGGAGCAGCTTTTAATGGGGTTTGTGGAGTTGGCCTTATTATAAATCTTGATAATCACAAAATGATTAAAGGCTGGTTAAAGGTGGATATAGGAACAATTAATCGTACGGAAGTGATTGGTTTACGGAGATTCCTTTATTGTGCCAAGTTTTGGGGGTTGAAACATTTACAAGTTTTGGGTGACTCCAAATTTATCATCAATTGAACTTTGGGTGAGGTAGAAGTGAAGTCTCTGGAACTTAACCACTAGCTGGTTAATACCAAAAATATGATGAAATATTTCACAAGGTGAAATTTCAACCATGTTTATAGGGAACTGAATACTGAAGTGGATACTCTCTCAAAACTTGAACTGGGCGCTATGGATGGCAGACTTCATGTTTCTCTTATTTCTGCAAGTTCTGTTTTAAGAACATGCCATTTTCTTCTCTTCTAGTATTGCCATTGATATTTGATTATAGTATTGCCATTGATATTTGATTATAATATGCAGGTGGTTGGTGATGATTTTCCTTTGCTATGCTGTATTCGTAGTTTACATTGGTTTTTTTTATGATTAGCATGTATTTAGTTGATAATAGCGGGATGGAAGTATTAAACTGGTTATAGCTAGCTCAACTTTTGGTTATGCAAATCTATCTCTGGATCTCTGTTTTTAATGTAAATATGACACAACTTTCTTTAATATAAAAGTTGTCCTTCATTACCAAAAAAAAATTAATACTGGAGTGTGGTGGTGGGAAGTGTTTATCTCTCCCATAAAAAAAATAAAATAAGAATACAGTTATCAATGTGTTGCAGCATAGTGGAGCCCGAGTGAGGGTAAGTCTATAAAATAATATTAATATAAAATAAAATAAAATAAAATGTATGCCTCAGTGATGTAACATAAGGGTGAACCAAATATGTGTTGTAGTTTAGTGGTGAAAGGATTATGGATTTGATCTCTATCTAAGCTTTATAGAGCTAAAGTTAGATGAATCTATATTGTTAAATACATGGGGGGTTCACTCAATGAACTTGTTTCATAGCATTACTGTTTACATGATATTAAAGAGTATCCCTAATTTCACTAAATATTGGAAAATGCCTCCTAAAATTGTATTGTTGAACCCCTCTCCCAATATACCTTTCCAATTAAGAAAACCCCTAGTTTCACCATATATTGTAGGTGTCTTTTTTTATCAACCCATTTTTAATACCCCCTTTATATCATATTATCAAGTTGTAACAAATAAGATCCCTAACACATCTTAGTATAAGAAAATATGATGCTAAATAAAATAATAATATAATGCTAATAATGATCCCATGGGTTTGCATGGGAACCTAATGAATTTGTAGCGTTGGATAGTGGAAGACCCAACAAAATAGTAATGGGGAGTAAAAGACAAGTGAGTCAAGAATCAATGAACAAATAATGTAAAAGACTGATAGTATAATAGTCAATGAATTTCTTATAAAATATGAGAATTGCAGATGTTTCACACCACAACCCACCAATCTACCAATTTTATATTGATCATGTAAATACAAGTATAGCCATAGAGAGCTCATGTTTTCTATAAGCTTAATAAATTAAACTCCATAAAAATGAAAAATGCAATGAATTGCCTCCTCTTCCTCTACATTTATTCTTGCAATCAAGCGAATTAACACCATTTAGTTACCTTTTCTTGGGTTATATCTACTTTTTTTTACCTTTACAAGAGAGGGAAAAATCTCTATTGTTAACTTTCAAGCATGCAATATTTACAAAGATCCACAAATGGTGAAACTTATATGATACTATTTCATGGAAATGATAAAAGACAGATTCATTACATATAAGAATTGAAATTACAATTATTAATGTTCCAAATATAACTCAATCTAGCAACTATTCCTAACTTGAAATGTGAAAATGTTAAAGAAAAATACAAAAATTGATTTAACGTTAACAAAGATTGATCTAACGTTTCTTGGCTCTAGTGAGCCAAGAAAGATTGATCTCACTTTTCTTGGTTGTCATGGAGCAAGGTTTGATTGAATCTTATTACCCACCTAAACCCCAACCTAAAAAATTGTTTGAAAAAAAGGAAGACTTTATAAGTTCAATGATTTGGAGGTATAAATCCAACCCATGATTTGGTGGTGATACCTTAGCATAAGTTAGGACTGATATTAATTCATCCCATGATTTGGAGGTACGAATCTAGCTCGTTATTTGGAGGTTAATCCTTGGAAAAAAATGAGGACTAATATGCATCCAACATATGATTTGGAGATATGAATTGAGCCCATGATTTGGAGGTATGAATCCATTCCATGATTTGGAGGTTATTTCTCATCCCACACAAATAAAATAACCCCCAATATTTATATTACATATCAAATTAAAAATCCCTCTTTAATCCTTCAATACGAGGCAATATATTTTTAAGATTTTTAAGAGCATTCAAACCCCCACTATAAATGGACCTGATATGATATTGCCTCACTAATAAACCATATAAATTTTATAGAAATTTTAAGATATTTAAATAAATTTAAAACTTTCAAAATTCTATAAACTAACTAAACTATAACAAAATAAAATAGAAATCTCCAACTTTCAATTAACAATATATCAAATTTAAATTTTTACTTAATCGAATGATAATAATATTTAAGCCTTAACAATTCCATAAATAACATATTAAATTAATTGTTTTTAAAAATAATCATATTTTAATTTTTAGCTAACCAAATTGTGATAACATTAAAACATCCAATATTTCATAAATAACATATTAAATTATTATGTTTAATTAACCAAACTCTGACAAAAGTAAAAATTTCTGAGCCGGTTTTAGATAAAAAGATATCTCACTCACGATTGTATAAATGGAATTTTAGGTGTAAATTGACTCTCTTTTTCTATTTTTTTTCTTTTTTCTAAGGAACGGGGAAGTTGGAACAAATTTTACAATTGTTATGGCCCGGAATAAATTGATTGACCGTTACAAATTTTAGGTGTGAATTGATCTTTTTTTTCAACGAACGGGGAAGTTGGAATAAGTTGATTGACGGTTGAATAGATTTGCTGAATCCATTAATTGAGGGTTGAATATAAATTTTTTTAATTTAAATTTAAGTCAATTTTTTATTTTATTAATTTAATAACCAATATTATTAATATACATAATTTTATAACATTAAATGCGAATGAATGTCATAATCAAATTAAATTCTTAATATTTTATTTTTAATTTAACATTGAGTAAATTGTCATGTTACTCCATATTTTGGTGCGATGGAGATATTGAATATGACATGGAGCAAGGTTGTCAAAACTCTTTTAAGTAAAGTTCAAAAGAATTTAATCATCAAATTATAACATAGCGATATAATTTTTTTACCATTATTATATTATTTTATTAATAGTAAAGAAAGAAACTTAAAAATATAATAAATTAGGAAAAAAAATAGAGAAAAAATATATAATAAACAACATAGAATTATTTATCTATCGATTTATTTAACAAATATTTCAAAATATTAATTCTTTTGAGATATAAACTTTTTCTCAAATTGTATGACGTATAAAACTTGAAATAAATCTATATTAATGTTTTTTTATATAATTTAAAAATAAACTATTTTTAATATGATATTTTTGCATATATTATATTTACCATATCAAATTCAATGTAAACCAAAAACTAAATTAATAGCTAAAATATATAAAGAATAAGATTTGAAGAAGAATGATATAATTTTAAAAGTAAAATTAAATTATGAGAATATTTTGCATATTTGATTATAGAATTTAATATGGATGTATTTAGTAGTTATATTTATGTTTCTTAATTTTGACTATGATGATAATTTTCTCTTAACTCTTAAAATTTTTTGGCATCATAGTTTCTCTTTAAACTTAGAAGTAATAATATTTAATATATGTACTTTTATTTGAAGATGTCTAAAAATTCAATGGTTTGGATCATATAGTCATTGTCAAGGAAATCCAGATTTTTATTTTGCAAAATCAAAATTTAACTATATTTCAATGGTGATTTTGATGCTAGAAATTGATTTAGCACCTTCAAATACCCCTAGGAACCTAAAAATCCTAGAACTTATAGTTGTAACCTGGATTTTGAGACATTCTCATCGGATTTTTCCAAAATTGAACATGGAAAATTTGTCTGTTCCAACCTAAATCATCGAATTTTTAAAGTATGCTTATATATTGTAATACACCAAATAATTGTCTAAATTATTATTACTTTGAATTTTTTTTAATATTTTGACAATAAAGTCAAAATGAATGTAATGAATTATTATTATTGGATAATTAAAATACTTAGAGGAATTGAAACTGAAGTAGTCATTAAATGAGTTTTTGTTGACCCACAAGGGGAAATGACAAATGCCAAACATTGTTGGGTGAGAACTCAAGTGATGCAGGAGGCGACTTCCCCAAAATCAGGTCAAGACACCTTGTGGAGCCCTAAAGGGAAAGAGGCTCATAAATTACCAAGTCCTAGGGAAAATAAGTAGGAGGTTGTCGATGGATTGGGAAATAATCTATTGATGCAAAGAGATGGCGCATTGATCAGAATTTTTCATTGTGGTTCAACAAACAGGATCGAGGGTTCTTGAGAAAGTAAGATTTAGTGTAGGGTTTTTCCGGAAAATCTGCAGTAGTCATTTTCGTAAGTCGACGTTTCGATTCCGAATCAGGAACCATCATCAGGACAAGAAGCCAAGTTCCCGATGATGGTTCCTGATTCGAAATCGAAACGTCGACTTACGAAAATGACTATTGCAGATTTTCCGGAAAAACCCTACACTAATTCACCTCATCGCATAAACTTGCAAAAAGTAAGATTCGGTTTCTCTATGAGTTGGTTGGGAGGAATGACAGCTTCAATTTTGTTTTCCCGACAGTGGTGACAGGTTCCTTACTACAATTCATTTATTGTTTTAGTATTAGTAGTTACAATTCAAATGTAGTATAAATTGTGAGAGTACAATGTATCAACTCAAAATTCCTTTTCATCTTGTTAGTATTATTTAAATTTTGTTACATGTTGGTAATAGTTATCCATTGGATTACACAATGTTATTTTTAATATAATATTTTAGTCTATTAACCAAACCCAACTTATTTACTTAAAATCTCATATTTGACAACAAGAATCGAGAGACTCTTCACAGAGATCTCTTCTTTGTTTTAAGTATATCTAGATAACCTTACAAATGCTTTATTCAATTATGTTTATATCAAATTAATAACACATCTAAGTAAGTTTAAATCATCTTATTTACTCTATGAGTTGAAGGCTTCTACACAGAGTATATATTTGTTTAAAATTTAACACACATACTTTAACCCTAGTCTATGTTTCGACTTCCATACCTAGATTAGGATAGATTTAAAGATATTAATTAATTAAAAACTCAACTAAGGGATCAAGTTCAAACAAACCATTGTCAACAAAGTATTCAATTAACAAGCTAACTAAACAAATGCCCAGCTCACATATCTGAGTTCCAAACCCAACGATAAATAAATCGAGTAAAACGCAGGGAAATCTTATTCACCAAATCAATATCATATCCGAAAATTAAAAACACAAATAGTAAGATCTACAATCGTCCAATCACATATACAAGTTTTAAGAACATAATTAAATACAAATGCTCGATCTTTGTTTCGGGTATCCATACCCAAGAATACACAGATATGGGGAATTATTAAATTAAATATCGAGACACATTTGACATATATAATCAAAATAATCCAAACAAGAATCAAAGGCTGATTTATTCCAAATTGAATAACAATCGAGTCTTGTTATTACAAGTCGGAGAAAGTCTACGATGGCAATATGCAAATTGTTGAACCATTAATCACCATCAAGTTTTCCACAAAATGAAGAGCAGATCCAATTATGAATAAAACAAAAATTGTAAAATCTATAATGGTCATAAATCTAGTCTATTAAATCACAGACCAAATTTCAAATGCATCCCATGTGTTAGAGGCTGTGAATCGCTCTCAGTAACCAATGCATCTAAGTATAGACCCGTCACGGGTTATGTATAAAAAAAATTATCTTAGCATTTCGTTAATGGTTGAAATCCCTTTCTGAGCCCTTAAACCTCAAAATAGAGCAATCATGAACCCATATTAACTGCAAACAAAACATAGGCATACCTTGTAACTATTTGTTTTCCCCAAATGAAGAGTAGGTCCCCAAAATGAAGAGCAGATACAACCATGAATAAAACAAAAATCGTGAAATCTATAATGGTTGTAAATCCAATCTATTAAATCACATACCAAATTTCAAACGCATCCCTTGTGTTAGAGTTTGTGAATCCCTCTCAGTAACCAATGCATCTAAGTACAGACCCATCAAGGGTTATGTCTGAAAAAAAATTATCTTAGAATTTTGTTAATGGTTGTAAATCCCTTTCTTCCCTTAAACCTCAAAACAAAGCAATCATGAACCCATCTTAACTGCAAACCAAAAACAGGCATACCTTGTAACTATTTTTTTATTCAGTTATACAGTCCAGAAGTCGCACCAGTTCATTTAAAATTTTGTGCATGCAAAGACAAAGAACTACGAACATTAGTATCAATTACAGTTCTTAAATTCATAAACTTCTTAACTAGCATAGTGAAGGTTAGGTTCCTCACCTCAAGGAAGAGAAGAATGAATATCAAGAGGAGTTAACCCTGTCGTTGCTCTCATATGGCTCGTGCCGTGATAACCTGCATCCAAATTTTGTTGTTAGAATGTATAATATTTTTTAATATCAAAACACATAACAAAACAAGTTACAAACATTAACTGTGGACATTACCTTGCATTTCGTCGAGATTGGGCCGTAAGGGTGAAGCCAAGCTTATCCAAAGATTTCATTTGCACCCTAACTTCACCTGTCAATAGAGTGACTAATATATATCAAACCCAAAATACATTACTTATATTTAATCAGGTAGAGAGAATATTTACCTATCGTTAATGCATAGAGGGCGAAGGGTTGGGTCCTCCTGGATTCCCTCTTCTTCCTCTGCTTTGCGCAATAAGAAAATGATTGATCACATTTGTCCTCCAACTAAAAAATACATTAATCAATTGAATTTTCAAGTTTTACAAGCTTCTTACCTGTTAATTAAATCCTTGCAAACTGGAAAGCCTCCGTGCAAACTTAAAGGAAGGCGATTGGGATTCCTTTTTAACCACACGACGAACCAAGGATGGTCAAGGCTGTAATGGAGACCACATAGCCATTAACCATGACTAAACCTTTAAAAAAAATTGAAAATTACAAAGCATAAGCTAAATAATCAATAACAGACCTCGAACGAAAGGTCTAGTTGCAGTGCATCCCATGGAGTGGTTGCGCATCCACCTTAAACCTCCATTAACATAAAACCGAACAAGACCAAATGAATGCAATGTAAAACCATCATGGCATATTAATTCCACATTAAAACCCTATGAAAAATTTGAATCATATCAATGACAAATGGAGGGACATGATCAAATTTCTTCCCATAACGCATGCATAATAGCCATTCCATTTAATGTGTGGTTGCATTTTCAACTCACAATCGGGGTCATGAAAAAAAATTTAAATAAAAGCTATTAAAACTTTTGTTAAACCCTTATAACACTTCTAGAATCGACCACTTGTATCCCCCATGGCCACTCTAGAATATATTAAAATTTATGTTATCACCCTCATGGTTTGTAAATCCCACAGTCTAGGACCTTAAACCATGGTTTAAGAATTATGATCGCTACAAGCCTTCCAACTTTGCTCAAACAAATACCATCATTCTGATAAACAAATATATAACCACTTTTACCAAAAACGCATATGAAGGGTGGGTTTAATATAAATATCGAATCATATAAAGGTTAACAGGTTTAGATAGGACAAGCCATAGGCCTATGTTTATCTTCCTACAAGAATAAAACCATTATGTTAATAACATAAACCTTAACATCACCTTGGTGAGGGTTGCGACCAAGTTGTCATTAAAAATGGAGTTAATGTCGAGCAACCCTATCATCAAACATTAAGCAAGTATAGTTAAAATTATCCATGCAATTGAATAGAAAGTATGTTATGACAAATAGGAACATTCCACGACCAATAAGATTCATGTTGTCACAAGTATGATTAATAAATCATAACAATTTGTTTTTGTTGGAAATTATGAGTATGTGACAGAATGGTATCAAATCATGGTTACAACACCTCGATTCAAAATCCCCAACACTCAAATTTATAAAAATAGAAAACTAACTTTATTTGTTATGGTTTGACTCTCTTTGCAAAAAGGAAGAGAAGAATAACCTTGTTTTGCAGAAATCATGGCAGATGTGGGCATGTTTGCTGAAGAAGAATCACGTGCTAAGGATCCAGTAAATAATGAAGAAGGTAACATTACATACGATGAAATATGGGTAATTTTGAATGATTTTTCAAGTAAGAATGATAACCCATCTGAACTCCTGCAAACTGTAAAATATTGAAGGGCAGAACTAAAACAAGTGAAGGAAGATAATGAACGTATTTTAAAAGCACAAGAAGAATTAAATAACACTTTGCTGACTAAATTACATAGTAATGAAGAAGAAGAAAATAAATAACCCGAAGTAAACATGGAAAGAACTACACCTTATAAATGTAAGGTAAGAAAACTAGAATTTTGTAAACATGAGACTGAATCATCAAGTGAAGAATCAACTAAACATAATAATTAAAAATATAAAGATTCTAGTGAAAGTAGTGATAGTAACCAGTGGAAAAAGAAATATAGACCGTATGAAGAAATTTCTAGTTAACTTAAGAAGATAAAACCTCCTATGTTCAACAAAGAAACTAAAAAAAGGAGAAGAGTAGAATCTTAGATATCTAGAATGAAAAAGTACTTCCATATTTATAACTATTCTAACGAACTAAAAGCAAAAAATGGAAATTTATAACTTGACCAGAAAAGATGACATCTGGTGGGAAGACATAAAGAAATTAAACGATGTTAACGAGATTATGTAACTTGGAAAACCTTTTAAGAAACATTTCAAAAGAAAATATTTATCAGAACAGTATTACGAGGAAAAAGATAAATAATTCTACAAATTACGATTATATGACATCAATATGAAATAACTTTGCAACAAATTATTAAGTTTATTATGCTATGTTCCTTATATTATTGATGAGAAACAAAAAATACAGTGTTTCCTCACTTATTTACCTCTTATGTTCAAAGAGAGAATCGAATATGATAATTTGAAAACTCTGGAAGAGGAAATGAGAAAAGAAAACTTCTTCTATGATCAAAATAAAAACAAACTAGAGGACATACCTAACTGGAAAAATAAAAGACGTGATAGATTTGAACATAAAAAGAAAGGTACTAAGTTTTTTAAGAGCACTAGGAATAATTATCGGGGATACCAAGGGAATAATTATAAAAATAATAAACAACATAATTCTGCAACAATAAAGGAAAGAGAAACACCCATCGCCTTTAATAAAAATACTGCACAAACAGAACCATTAAAATGTTGGGAATGTGGTGAACCACATTACTTTAAAGATTTCATTGTAAGAAGAAAAAATTTAAATAATTTCCATTCAATTTAAGAGGCTACTATAGTGAAGGATATAGCACGAAGCATGCCCAAAATCAGTGCATCTTTGGAGAACAGACAACCAGACCATCAAACATCTATGGTCAAAATCGAAGGTATGTTAAAACAAAAACTCATTTCTATATTAATTGATCTAGGTGCAAGTTTAATTTATGTATTTCCCATAATTGTAGAACTATATAAGTTACAGCAAGATAAGTTTGAAAAATCTTGGTTAGTTCAACTTGATACAGGCACAAAGCGAAAGGCAACCAACTTCGTGAAAAGTGTGATTTTATTATGAATGTCTTAAGAACACATGTTAATTTAAATATTTTACCTTTAGAGTCTTATGATTTGCTGATAGGAATGGACTGGTTAGAGAAACATAGAGTTATTTTAAAATTCTATGATAAAACATTATCATGCTTCGACGATAAATGTAATACTATTGTTGTAAAAGGAATTCCCAGGAAGGTTACCATAAGAGAAATCTCAGCCTTACAAAAAATTTATGTTCGTAAGGGATGCAAGTTTTTTGCAATTTACATAATAGACGAAAAATAGAAAGATAATCAAACTTAAAATAGAAGATATAGCAAGTTTACAAGACTTTAAAGATATATTTCTGGAAGAGATTCTCGGGCTACCTCATAAAAGAGATATAGATTTTACAATCGATTTGGTACCGAGGGAGGTACCAACACCAAAATATCCCTATCGAATGAATATAGTAGAACTTATTGCATTAAAATCCCAATTACAAGAATTAATCGATAAAAAATACATTCGACCTGGTGTTTCCCCTTGGGGAGCACCCATTTTATTTGTAAAGAAGAAATATGGAACACTAAGATTGTGTATAGAATATATATAGTTAAGCAAAATTAAAATTAAAAATCAATATGCTTTGCCTCGGATTGACGATCTATTTGATCAGTTTCGAGGGGAAACAATCTTTTCAAAATTAGATTTAAGATCTGGATACCATCAAGTACATATCAAGGATGAGCACATCTTTAAGGATGATTTTAGAACTGGATACGGTCATTATGAGTTAGTCATAATTCCCTTTGGGTTAACAAATGCCCCAACATATTTTATGTGTTTAATGAGTAGTATATTAAGTTAATACTTAGATAAATGCGTAGTTGTCTTTATCGATGACATATTAATCTATTCTAAAAATCAACAAGAGAACGAAGGACACTTAAAAATAATCTTACAAGTGCCAAGGGAGCAACAATTATTTGCTAAGTTTAGCAATTGTGACTTTTTTAAGGACATAATACAATATCTAGGGCATGTGATTTTCGAGAATGGGATATCAGCCAGTCCAGGATAAAATAAAATCTATCACTGAATGGCCTATTCTGAAGAATGTAACCGACATAAGATCATTCATGGAGATTATTCTCTACTACCGAAAATTCATTGAAGGATTTTCTAAGATAGCGTACCCTATAACTTCATTACAAAAGAAAGGTAAGAAATTTTATTGGAATGAAAAATGTATTGAGAGTTTTAATAAATTAAAACACTTGTTAAAAACAACCCCTATTTTAAAAATTGTTGATTTCCATTTAAATATTTTGTGGTGTGTACAGATGCATGCAAAGAAGGTCTAGGTGGAGTAGTAATTCAAGAACAATATGTCATAGCCTACGGGTCTAGGAAACTCAAGGAACATGAGAAGAATTATGCCACTCATGATCTAGAACTAGCTTCTATCGTTCATGTGCTAAAAATGTGGCGACGCTATCTCATTGGAAGGAGATTCTTATTAATGTCTAATAATATAAGCTTAAAATACGTATTCAATCAACATAATCTTAATGCTAGAAAATCTAGGTTGTTATCATTTCTAAGCGAATATGATTTTGAAATAAAGCATATAAAAGTAAAAGAGAATAAAGTTGCAGACGCCTTAAGTCATCATGCAAATTTGTTGTATGCAAGCAACAATTATGAATCAGATTTAGAAGATAAAATTTAAATGCAAATTTTTTTTACAAAGAGTATAAAAAACTAAAAGAAAAGACCGTAGGAAATGAAATGAATCAAGTAAAAACAGATCTTAGTCTAAATCGAAGAGGGTTATTATTACACAAAGGTAGATTATATATACCAAATTCAACAGATATTGAATTAATCATTATGGATGAATTACATAAAATACTGTATTCAGGACATCATGTATATCATAAAATGATCACCATGACAAGGAAAGATTTATTTTTGCCTAATATGAAAAAATAAGTAGCAGAATATTTAGCACGTTGCATCGAATGTCAACATGTAAAAGATGAACACCAACATCCAACAATATTATTACAGCCATTGCCTATTTTGGAATGGAAAAGAGAAGTTATCAACATGGATTTCATAACTGGATTACCTAAGAATATTAAACAACATGACTCAAACATGGTCGTAGTAGATAAACTAAGTAAGGAAGCTCACTTTATTTTGGTAAAGTCTACATATAAGGTTGTTAATTGTTGATATATTTATGAAAGAAATTTTCAGGTTGCATTGTGTACCTAAGATAGTAATCTCGGACATAGATGCAAAATTTACGGGAAATTTTTGGAAATATTTATTTAAAGGATTAGGCACGCAATTAAATTTTAGCACTGCATATAATCCTCAAACTGGTGGAAAAACGAAAAGAGAAAATAAGGGTTTGGAAGAAATTCGTAGAATGTACATAATGGATAAACGAGGTAAGTGGGAATATTATTTGCATTTGGTAAAATTTGCATATAACAATCACTTTCAAGTTTCAAGCGAATTAAGTCTATTTGCGATTCTATATGGATGAAAGTGTAATACTCCAATTTCATAGAGCAGTCCCATTGACAGATTAATGTTACGACCTGGATTATTAAAAGATATGGAACTAATAGTGAAACACGTGAACATAATTTGAAGGTTTCCCAAGATAGGAAAAAGAGTTATGCCAACTTAAAAAACACTACACGAAATTTCCAAGTAGGAGAAAATATTTATGTAAAGGTAAAACCAAGAAAAGATCCACAAGGTTAGGAAAATACTAAAAAATTAGTGCCCAAGTATTGTAGACCATTTAAAATTTTGGAAAAAATCAGACTAGTGGCATATCAGTTAGCATTACCCCATACCGTAAAAGTACATAATGTTTTTCATGTTTCAATTTTAAAGAAATACGTTCATGATGCTACTCATGTGATTGAGTGGAATGTCATATAGGTGGAACCAGAAGGAGAGTTTCAAGTGGAACCAGAATGTATTCTCGATAGGAGAGAAATTTTACTCTGGAACCATACCATCGGAAAAGTTAAGGTGCAATGGAAGCACCTTAATCCAAAAGAGTACACCTAGGAATTGGAAAGTAATATGTGGGAGGCATATCCAATTTTATTTCAACATGAAATAATGGAAGAGTCAAATACAAATAAATAATAATACAAAGGACAATGTTATCCTTTAAGGCGAGGTGTATGCAATACACCAAACAATTGTCTAAATTATTATTAATTTGAATATATATATATATATATATTTTAAAATATTTTGGCAATAATATTAAAATGGAGGCAATGAATTATTATTATTGAATAATTAAAATACTGAGAAGAATCAAAACTGAAGTAGTTGTTAAATGAGCATTTGTAGACTCACAAGGGGAAATAAAAAATGGTGAAAGATGATGGGTGAGAACTGAAGTGATGTAGGAGGCACCTTCCCCAAAGTTAAGTGAAGAGTCTTTGTGGAGACTTAATGAGAAATATGCTCATAAATGACCAAGTCCTAGGAAAAACACTATATAATAGTATGCCCGTCGAATAAGAAGGAGCTTGGCGATGGATGGGGAAATAATCTATTGACGCAAAGTG
This sequence comes from Pseudotsuga menziesii, assembly GCA_001517045.1. Taxonomy (NCBI): domain Eukaryota; kingdom Viridiplantae; phylum Streptophyta; class Pinopsida; order Pinales; family Pinaceae; genus Pseudotsuga; species Pseudotsuga menziesii. The sequence goes on from LPNX010330620.1 coordinate 35,761, forward strand.
ATGGAGCATTGATCGAAATTTTCCCTTGTGGTTCAACAAACAGGCTCGGGGGTTCTGGAGAAAGTAATATTTGGTTTATTTAGGACTTGGTTGGGAGGAACGACATCTTCAGCTTTGTTTTATCGATAGAGGTTATAGGTTCCTTACTGTAATTCATTTATTTTTTTAGTATTAGTAGTTACATTTCAAATGTAGTATAAACTGTTAGAGTACGGTGTATAAAATGGACATTCCTTTCTATATTGTTAGTATTATAATTTGTGTTACACATTGTTAATAGTTACCCACTAGATTACAAAGTATTCTTTTTATATATATCATATTTTAGTCTATTAACCAAACCAAACTTGTGTATTTAAAATCTCATATTTAACAACAAGAACTGAGAAACTCTTCACAAATATCTCTTCTCTATTATAAGTACATCAAGGTAACTTTACAAATTCTTTATTCTAGTATGCTTATATCGAATTAATAATATATCTAAGTAAGTTTAAATCAATTGCTTTACTCTATGAGGCGAATGATTCTACACAAAGGATATCTCTGTTTAAAAGTTAATAGGCATACTTTAACCCAAATCTATGTTTGGGCTTCTATACCCAGATTGGGATAGATTTAAATATATTAATTAATTAAAAACTGAACTAAGAGAACACGTTAAAAAAAACATATCAACAAAGTATTCAATTAAAAAGATAACTAAACAAATGCCCAACTCACATATCCTAGTTCCAAACTCAACAAAAATCAAATTGAGTTAAACGCAGGGCACATTTATTCACCAAATTAGTATCATATCCGACAATTAAAAAAAAATAGTAATATATACAATCAACCAATCACATCTACAGGTTTTAAGAACATAATCAAATAAAAATGATTGATCTCTGTTTCGGGTATCCATACCCCAAAATAAACAAATTTGGGGAATTATTAAATTAAATATCTAGACACGTTTGACAGATATAATCAGAATAATCAAGCAAGAATTAAAGACTGATCGTTTCCAAATCGAATCTTTTTATTAGAAGTTCGAGAAAGTCTGCGATGGAAATATGACAATCGTTGAACCATTAATCACCACCAAGTTTTCCCCAAGAGGAAGAGAATATTCAACTATGAATAAAATAAAAATGGTGAAATCTATAATGGTTGTGTTGATGCCTGGAAAAATACTAGGTACCGATAGTAGGGATTCTCCACAATAAGTATTCCCAATTAGATCGTTTACTATTTGGAATGGGGAATCTATCTAGTTAGAGGCCCGACTACCGTAGAATTAAAAGAACGTTTTAAGTCTATTTTACTCGTTGCGGACCGATCCACCATTTAGGTAATTTTATGTTTTATAATGAGATGCAAGTGATTAGAGAGCAAAAGCCTCAACACATGATGTGTAGGTTCTTACCTCTCGTCTTATCCCTTTTGCTCCTCAATCACTTCTATGTTAAGCAAATATACCATATTCTAATCTATTCTAATCTAATCTAACCTATCCCTAGGGGAGCAAAGATTATATTTAATCGAGTAATGTACTGTAATATTGCTAGTGGAATCCTACAGATAGCTGTTAAATTATACATACATAATTATAGCATAAAATATCAACAAAGATATCTCTATCTTGTTAACAAATTCATTACTCATTCATATGCACGATATTTCTAACAGAAAGTAAAATCATTCATAAAAAATATAAGTAATTCAACAAGTTAGAATGATCTCAGAGTTATCTAGCAGGATAAATAGAAATAGTTCAACATTCAGCAATCCACACAATCCATTTGGAAACTCGTACAGTCCTTCCTCCAGCAAAATTTGGTTCTCTATATTCATAAAAGGAGTAGTTCTCATACAAATAGCTTTAGGATATGTGTGCTAGAAAAATTCCACTCTAATCTCTATTCTACCCCTATTTATACTTTTTTTTACAAATGACTTTTGGGTTACCCCACCCTTTGGGTTTCCTTGACTCTTCGGTTAAAATTTTTTGTCATCATGTGACTTGCACTAGGAAAATAGAAATAAAATAAGATAATTTACAAAAATGCCAAATGTAAACAAGACAAAAATCAGGAGGGCCCAACTGATCCTCCAATGAAATATTTCCATGCAGCAGCTTCTGCAGCGATGGTCTTGTAATCTGTAGGCTCCAGCAATCTGACTGTCACTTCATGCATGGAAAGTTGTGATTGTATTCCTGGTACTTTGGGGGAATTTACACTGAGCTGGTCTTCCAGAAGGCAATTACTAATTGCTGCTTGTGCAACCAATCTCTTTACTACTTTCTCATTGATCCCTTTAACTTGTTGTATGCTAAGATCGTCCTCTTGCAATCTATATTGGAGGTATTTCAAATGTTCCTCTTGGTCAAGAAACTCCTCACTAGTACAAGTGATCAATTTTTCCATGGCAAAATGTGGCAATATCCACGGAAAAGCGTGGATATTGCCACGTCTAAGTGTTTTTTTTTTCCATGGAAACAATTTCGTCGCAATAGAGACGACCCCTAATTTGCGTTGCAAGAGCGATAATGTTCTATATTTCATTAGATGTCTAAGCCGTTGCTATATCCATGCCTTGCCGTCTCTGTATCCACGCCTGTCCGTCGCTGTATCCACGCCTTGCTGTCGCTATATCCACGCCTTGTCGTCGTTGTATCCACGCCTTGCCGTCGCTGTATCCACGCCTTGCCGTCGCTATATCCATGCTTTGTATAAGTTTTTAAAAAAATAAAATGCAAACCCCAGGAATTGCAACGGGAAGACTAGGCAAAGTTCCTGTGATTTTTCCTTCTTCATTGATCTGGAGATCCGCATTCCCTCTACTTTCAGCTATTCTACCCTCCTCAGGTTTTGCCTGTAATATTATATTGATAAAAGGAATTTAGCCAGCTAACAGGAACTCTATTCAATTACATTCAACGGATTAACTGCTATGAAAGACATGGTGTTGAGTCTATCGTTGCTGAAGCTCACTAACATGTCAGCTACAACATTCTTTTGCTGGTGAATAAGCCTCTTATATATTTTCTAGACATTTGTAATGTATTTCAAGAATTCTCCTTTGTAAGGCAGCAACCAAAGGTAAACATAGCCAAAGGACCTTAAAAATTATGATTGATTTCTCAGATGATACATTTTTCAGTTGGCTAATACATATTCATGAATATTTATAGCCCTGATTTTACTATCATATAAAATGATTTCACATCCGTCAAATAGTAGGTTGTAGCTTATCTTATTCATGATATTATGATAGCACTAATTTTGAATATTGACTACCGATTGTTGGAAATATGTTGGCTAATCTTGACTTGTGGCCCTAACGGACAGTAATGTATTTATGCCTCACCATTAGTGGGTGGATAAAGCCCACATTGCCAGTCTTTATTAGGTGCGATTGTGGTCCCATATGTTAGTAAGCTTAGGGACAGCTAATATAAACCCTGCTTCTTTATGTTTGAGGCTTTGCCTCATTTGTAATTCATCAAGTATAGATGACCTTTACTGATTATTTCGATATGAAGCTCCAACCAAACAATTCTGTCAATCTTGTAATGTGCCCATGCATTGGGCTATTTTTCTTTCTATGATGTGCTGGTTATTCTTGCTAGGGTTTTACTATTAATCTCCTAATAATAATGTTCAATACCATTTTCTAACATGGTGTTATAACAGAAAAACTGCCCTGTTATTTGGTCATAATATTATGTGAAGCTTTGGCTAAAGATACAATCACTACTACATTTTGACCAAAAATCCGACGGTCGTAAATGGGGTTAGGTATCTATTGTTTTCTCTTAAGAGCTTGAATAGAAATTGGTCCACCTGAGTGCTTGTTTTCTATTTAGCTTCTCTTTTTTTGTAATGAATTGGGGCTGAGATGTTCTGTTGTAACTAGCTTGCATATGACAAAGTACGTCAAATGCTCAACCATCAAAAGAAACCTTCATTGTTGGATTACACTGTATCTTATATGGTGTAGGAAAATTTTGTCTACTGTTTTCTGTTTCTTGTGAATATGAGAGAAACTAGAATCAATACCATTCCAACCTGCTTTCTTTCCCACTTTGTCCTGCACTTGTGGTGCAGATCTTCCTCCATCTAGACTACCTTCAGTTTCGCTTTCCTTGTATCTATATGGCAATTGTTTGCCTTTCTTATTTCCTTGCACATTAAGAAGAATGTTTTAGCTTCCAAAGTTCTTGATGGTGTGTGTTTCGTTGCACAGAAAAGAAGGAACCCAAGCACTGGTAGTTTGAATGAACTGGAAGGAAAGCCACTAAGCAGACAAGATGCTACAATGAAATCTGGGAGAGAATTATTTAATGTTTTCCCTCAGCGGGTAAGTATGACAATATCAAATATCTAAGAGACTCTCTTACAACATATTCTTTATTTCTAGGTCAGAATCCCCTTCTGCTGCTGCTGGTCTTGGAAGTAAAACTGAAGAGAAAAGCAACAATCCAGAATTATATTTTTGTTTTATGTGGACAATCTAACTGCCATTAACATTGAGTGGTTTCCATTCATGGAAGAGCTCTTATTTCTATCATTTGAATGAACAGGAAATGGAGAACAACAGCTTGGATGGAAGCACACAAATTGTTGAGATGGACAGAAACAGATCAAGTTCAAAGAAGTGGAATGGATCAATGCCAGATTCTCTTTCTATGGAGCCGAGCATATCTCCCACGACCTCTGCAACCCAATACCCTCCACATGATAACTGGCGTCTTCAATCTTCACAACAAGCTCACTCTCTGCCACATTGTAAAGGCTTTACTTCTACAGAATCTTTGCAGAGGATGACTTCTGAACTGTATCAATTATCTGTTCCTAAGTCAGGAGCAGATGTATTGAATGCACCAGTTTCCCAAGATTTCAGCCCTAAAACTGTGTATGAAGAATATTATTATGGAGAAGACAACGTGTTTTCAATAGCGCAAAATAGTCCTCAATTCAGTTCAGCTAAGTTTGGAGGCAAAAGAGGTCCATTTACTCCGAGAAGTGAATACGCAGAGAGTTTATTTGAGGGTTATTTTGCCTTTCCCAACTATATGGCTAATACTGAATCTTCAAAAGCTAAGGTTCGTTCTCAAAGTGCTCCTAAACAGAGGCCAGCTTCTTATGAAAGGAATACAGTCTCATTTAGAAGGAGACCATCTTTGCAAGGAGCAGTGGATGTCACGTCAAGCTTCACCAGTGCACAGATGCAAAGGTCATCTTCTCACGTCCCCTCAGTTTGCAAAGGCTATCAGGATGCTGGTCCAGTTATGCTAGACAAATCGACAATGTCACTCAGGGATAGGCAATTTGAGACAGCTTCGGCAAGAAATGGTCACTACTAAATTCTTTAAAGTTTGTTGAGATGTGTATCTTCTGAAAGTTTGTTGGTGTAGACAAAATTTGCCTACACCATATTACAAGTGTTTTTCCTGTAAAAAGATAGAAAGGAACGAGATTACTATTATCAGGATGGATGAGCAGGTTAGTTCCAGGCATCCATTCCATTCAGCAGGGCCTTCTGTGGGCATCAGCTAAATGTCTTTTCTTATACCGAGTTCCACGAGAAATACACAGAGGTTGTTGGTCAGCCCTTGAATGAAAATACCTTGAAAATTCCTAGTTCAGTAGGTTATTTTCCA
>LPNX010330620.1:44931-57139 GCA_001517045.1 Pseudotsuga menziesii
AGCAGCTTGAGAGCCTTGTAATGTGAAATGTGAGGGAACTTTTCTTTCCGTAAATCATTCTCCATTTCAGAAAGCCTTTTCATTGTGTTGTCTTCCCGAGCTTGTTTATCGTTTTTCAAGCGCAAAGTCTCATCTCTCTCCATCCTCAATGTTTTCAACTCAGCGAAATCTTTGCTCAATTTTCTAGCTGCTTGCATAGCTTTCTGATGAGCCCATTCAATCCGCTCTTTAAGCTGCATTTCTTCTTCAACAGAGCTCGTTTCATAGAAGGAGAGAGACCAAAACTTGGGTTAAAGTGAGTCGTGGTGGTGGAAGGTGCATGTGATGTCCCAGCATCAAAAGTGAAACCTTTCTGAGCTGAAGATGATGTATCAACAACAGTTGTACCATCTTGTGCCAAATTTATACCAGAGGTTTTCTTTGTTTCAGCACACATCCTACAAGGCTCTGAAGTTGCAGTTACAGGCACAAAACTGGAAGATGAACAAGACGTTCTGATTGGAACAATATCTAAGATTTTTTAGATTTTTTAGATTATCCAAGTTTAGGACAGAATCAACCAATACAAGTACAAATGCTCATGTTAAAAGTTAAAACATTATAATCCCAAATTATTTTCTAAGTACATTATACTGCAAAGCTGATCCTTTCTTTGATATTAGAAGCAACAGAAACAAAATTGATCAGGAATCTTTAAAATATTCTATTGAAGAAATGTTGTATATATTTCCACCTTGATTATTCTGTGCCAAGCAGAGTCTCTAAAAGAATTTGAGATATATAAGATTCTATTTGTGAAAATGTCTAGCTATCAAGTGTCATAGCGTCATTAAGAAGGAAGCAACAGGATCTTTCACCTTCAACAACTACAACAGATAAGACTGATCCTTCACGAGATGGATCAAATGCCAGTGTTGAAACTCCTGAGGCCCCTGTAGTAGTTGCAGCTGATTGAGCTGCTGCCTCTGTACTCACGTATGCAGAAAAATTAGACACTGGAGAACAATGTAGTGAAATGTCTTTGAATTGAGATCAACAGAACCCTGTGCACTTAGATTTGGGGATAGATCCTGATTATTACCATTGTTTCATAATATTGAACAACTATCTCTCTTATAGGGTAAATCCTTTTTAGCAAACATATCACGCATTTTGTTTATTTCCTGAACTGGACCAAAAGGAGAGTGGTAATGAGCTGAGTTATTTTCTGGCAAATGTGGTGGTGAAAGGCCTGGAACAGGAGGCTCTGGTTCCAGTATATTATTTCTCTAGCAATGTAGCATATACTGTTTTGGAGAATATATTGCCATGGGTATTGAAAGAAACTTATCAGAATATCGGAGAATATTAGAAAATATTGTTAGAAGGCAACCTGAAAAACTTTGAAAACTTTCTAGGCGAACCAAAATCCTGGTTTTGGAAGAAAATGGCCCATATACGCTGAAAACTTAATGTGAAATAGCAAAAAAATTTAAAAGAGGAAATAGAAAGGACCTGGTAACAAGATTAGCTAAACGCCCCACCAACATCATTCACCAGAATCGTAGACCCTGCATTGATAATGTGCAGCCGTTGGAGAAACCCCACCCTGTCAAATCTGCAAGCAGGCTTAGCTAAACGCCCCACCAACATCATTCACCAAAATCGTAGACCCTGCATTGATAATGTGCAGCCGTTGGAGAAACCCCACCCTATCAAATCTGTGAGCAGGTAGGCATAGGTGAACAAACCCCAAGCCATCGAATCTAGGAGTAGGAAAGTGTAGGTGAGAAAACCCCAGTCCATTGGAACGATAAGTAGGTGTGCTAATTCTGAAAACCCCAATCACCCAAGTCGATTATGGTCCGAAGAGGGCCTGCAAATAAGAGTGGCCAGTTGGGGTATTAAGATTGAATTTGGGCACCTGTAATTGCTCCCGTAGACTCTCAATTTCTGCAATTTTCTCACTTATTATGTCATTAGACAACCGCCCATCTCTGATCTTATGAAATCCCTGGAAAGCCATCAAAAAAAACGTCGTGACCAGCAGAAGGAAGCACGATGGTATTCTGGTCTTGTAGGTGGCCATGGTTTCTCTTCTTCTTCTTCTTCTGCTTCTTCCTTCAACTCTGCAGGCAATCAGTCAGAGACTGTTCACCAGCAGAATTTATGTGATTAATTTCATCACCAAATTTGCTTGCAAACTACGAGTATAATACCCAGACAGGGACTGCCCAAGTGGCCAAACGAAGTGAAGAAATAAATTTGGTTAAACCATGGGAATTGTTAGGTGTGTTAAAATCTCAAATGGCGTGGTCACGATCCCTACCCCACCCACAGTACCCATTTTCCCCTAAAACACTCGTTGTTCAGTAACAAAGGGTTTACAAGTGATTTAATGTGAGTACACGCTTGTAGGAGAGATGCGTAAGATTTGGTGTACATCGGATTCGTGAAATCCCATTCTGGTTCTGCATTACGATGTGGATCAGCCAGCGATGGAACTTGCATGTGTTTGCAAATTTTGAATTTATGCAAAGAATATTGGCGGGAAAATGGGCGAGACAAAACCAATTTCATTCCGACCAGGGATCAAATTTGAAGGGTAGGGTTTCATTTCACTTTGAAGGGTTGTGAGAAATTGAGCCCTTTCAATGTTGACATGTAAAAATAAATTTTTCTTTTCATTTGAAACGGTAGGTGTGCAGCAAAATTTTATTATTTATTAAAAACAATGTATAGAAAAGAAATGACAATAAGAAGAAATCCCAAGTGATTCAACATTTACATGGAATTAGTGAGGTAAACCATGTACTCTCCGGATCCATGGAACATATAGTTTATTGAACTTAGATAAGGGACAACTTTGTCGGGCCGGTGAAATACTCAGTTGTTAGGTCGTTGATAAAATAAGGCATTGGAATTTGGAAGGACCTTCGAATGGAGGATTGATTCTGCTTGATGGTGGCTCTATTGGTCAAGTGTGATTGGGCCTACCTAAAAGAAAAACCCAAGAATGTAATACCTAATGCTTTCAGGAAACAACTTTTTTATTAACCCTGAGTTCAGCAGTTATTTTTAGAATTGAATCATGTCCTCCCCAGATGCTCAATTCAAAGTGATCAAACAAAAGCCCCAATTTTAGGTGGATTATGGATAGTCCCTCCAATGTATATCGAGTTTATACCCCTATTCGAAGTGATCAAAAAAAATCCTCAATTTTAGGTAGATTATGGATAGTCCTACCAATCTATATCGAGTTTATCAGCCCTATCGAAAAGATTAAGTATTTATTAGTCCACTATAAGGAAGAACTTAAAATTCTCCAACAAATATCACTACAAGTTGGGTGTCTAGTGTCTACCAAAGTCAACAAGGGGGACTAATCATAAACACACGTTTGGGAGGTTTACGATAGCAAGGATGTTGAAATCATGTTCTTTGCTAGCTCACTGCACTCCCAGTCCCTCATTCATGAACGTCCGTCAGGGGATTCCCTTAATGTTTACATATATTGGGAGACAATTTGTACTTATTGTTTCCATTATTAGAAGGATGACAGGAAAACGAAGGGGTCAGAGTCTACAACATTTATAGTGTCGATTGTTAAATATTTTATCCTTTCAACCTTTGGATTTAATTAAGGAAATTGGAATAAGTTAAACACTTATATTCAAATATTGTTCTTTCAACCTAATGTTTAGGCGTGGATACAGCGACGGCTAGGCATGGATACAGCGACGTCTAAGAGTCCAGGCGTGGATACAGCGACGGATAGGGGTGGATACAGCGACGCCTTGTTCCTGTTACATCGGATTTTATACCAAAAAGTAAGAAACGTGGAAAACCTCCGTGGAAAAATCCGCGCTTTTGTACTAGTGCCTGGATTCTTTTTGCTACATATTTTTGACATCTATTATGTTTTGTGAGCACCCTCTTATAAAAATCCAAACATCTTTCCAATTTTTCTCGACTTCGACAATCAATCTTGCAGCATCCTTGCTGCTGAAATCCATGAGTTCGAACTCTATCTTCAAGTTCTCAGTAGTCTTCTGTGGAATATTCTCCAAAAATTTCGCATTTGTATCCATCCAAGACAGTTGACCCTAAATAACGTATGCTACTTCTTATGTCTTTGTTCCTAAATCAGCTAAGATTGTTGATATTTCCTGCAATCTTGTTTCTACTTGTTTAACCTTATAAAATTCTTCTACAAGCTGCAATCGAACCTGATATGTTTTCCTCCTTATTAGGAGAGCTTGCTCTCGAAGAGGAGAAATATCAACCTGCCATTCATTGGATGCCATGAGTTGAATTTCCAACGAACTATTTCGTGCCTCCAACTCTACTACTCGTGCATTTAAATCCTCTACTTATCTGTCAGTTGCATCCTTTTGTGTCTCTAGCTCTGAAATCTTATTTTCAAGGTCTTTCTTTTCTCCCTCAGTGATAGTATTTGAAAGCACCAAAGCTTCCTTTTCTGATTCTAAAACCTGGTAGGCCTCCTGGAGTCTTTTGATCTCTGACAGAGTAGCCTCATGTTTCCTCTTCATCTCTCAACCTTCCCCTCTTTCTTTTATCCTAATGTCTTTCACTCTTACCATCTTTTCCTTATATTGCTCTACAAGTTCTTTCAATTTGTCAACATCCTAGGAATTTTCTTAAGTAGTTGCAACATTGATCGATGCCATTAGTTGTGGATCTTCATCGGTACCTGTCATGACATCCTTTTCAGTGACTGTGGTTACCTCAGGCTGGGTACCCGTCTTCAACTTATTTTTGGACCTCCGAACAATGGTTTTTTGTTTAGGGTCGAAAACCACCTTATCCAGGCATGCCATTGCATGTTATTTGGATGGTGTAAATGGTACCAATCCTAGATTAGCAATATGGAGGTGACCTCCTATCATTGTATTGACTATTGTTGTAACAACTGATGTAGAGGGAGGATCTGACAGGTTATCTTGGGTAGTATCCTGTTCTAAATTCTCCTTGTCTTGATATTCCTGCTCTTTCTTTCTTAGTTCTTCAATTGCCTTCTTCACCTCTTCTCTTGCTTTGTCAACTGATTTGTTTTGTATTCTTTCTTCTTCTTCCTCAAATAGAAATATTCATTGAAGAAAACGTAATCTTCGTATTCACTTACAATTTTCATTGCTCCTTCGGACATGGAGTTGCATTCTTTAAGAAAAATCAACTCGTATAATGGTAGCTGTTGGAGGAGCAAGTTGGTATGTCGACTTGAACGATAGTCGACTTAGTCGATCAACTAATTAAGTCGGTCAGTTGACTAAGTCGGTCAGCTGACTAATTAGGGATTAGGTCGGCCACCTAAGGTCGTGTCGGTTGAGTGAACCGATAGGTAGTTATTTTGTAACTGTTTGTAAATCGTATATATTAAGCTATTGAGCCAGATGAGAACTCGGTTCAGTTCTCTGCATTGTATGGACCCTCTCATGTTAATATAATCTGGTATTCTATCTACTTGTTCTTATCTCTTGTCTCTGTTATGTATGTATGCTTTAGTATGTATTATTGGTAACCCTATGTGATCTGTGAGATTACAACATTGGTTCCATTGCTGAGACATGAACCCAGGTCTCTCAGGTGAGATCCGAGTATCCTAACCAACTAGACTACACTAGCACTCAGAAGCACAATTGAAGATCATATAGTGCTTGAAACAGATAAACTACAGAAGCTCGAACGGGAAGCACATCAGTGGGTGCATCAATCCATTCCCAACTTAGAAAAAGTAGACATCATCTGCCCACAGATGAAACGACTCATAGAGAAAACAGAGGAAAAGGACCAGTTTATGGGTCCCGACATGGGAAAAATAGCTGAAATTTCCATTCAAGACAAAATGTCGATCTTGTTAAGTTTGACTACACTAACCATCGACATACATAAAATGTTGTAGAGTTGGACGGATTTCCAACATCACCTCGCAGTGACAGCCCCAGCAATTGTCGAAGTTTGCGTACATAAAAGACTGACCATCAGACTTCAGAGCCCATGAATATCAAGAGTACAAAATAATAACTACTTAGACAGACAAGGAAATTTTGGTACCTCCCTATTTCTTCAGGACGAAGAAACATTTTGTTCGTGGGGGAGATGTTGGAGGAGCAAGTCGGTATGTCGACTTGAAAAATAGCTGACTTAGTGGATCAGTCGCCTAATTTGGTCAGCCAACTAATTAGAGATTAGGTCGGTCGCCTAAGGTCGTGTCGGTTGAGTGAACCGATAGGTAGTTATTTTGTAACTATTTGTAAATCGTATATATTAGGCTGTTGAGCCAGATGAGAACTCGGTTCAGTTCTTTGCATTGTATGGACCCTCTCATGTTAATATAATCTATTATTCTATCTATTTGTTCTTATCTCTTGTCTCTTTTATGTATGTATGCTTTAGTATGTATTATTGGTAACCCTATGTGATCTGTGAGATTACAACAGTAGCAGAAAATATTCACAGATAGTTTTGTAAAAACTGGTATACTTGTGTGCCTATAGGACTTCATACACGGAGTATACAGGAGTCTTAGCGGGATCCCAATGACTATTTAACTTTGGGAATGGGTGCGTACATAAGATATAGTCAACCAAAAAGGATATCATGTAGAGCTCAGACTTCCTTTGGGTTAGACCTACTAATGCTGAAACTATGCATATTGAAAGGATATTTGCCACGATTTCTGCCCATTTGAAAATGGTACCTTGCATGGAAACATGATATATCAGTGGAATCCAACTTATCTTATGTTTTCCCAACCGAAAATCCGGTTTAGCATCAAGGCTATGAGTCGGTAAGGGGTGCGCAAATTGGAAATCTCGTATTTTCTTAAGGCTTTATGGAGAAACTTCTTCCCGAGTATCATCATTCTCTTATAAAATTCAAACACATCCAAACCTAGACCCCCTATCCATTTATCTTTCATGTGAATTTGAGGTATTGGTAGCTTGTAGGATTTGGAAATGTAGGCGGGGATGAAGGAAGCAAATGAATTTTTTCCATGTTTGATACAATCATAGTAGGTGCATCTGCCTAAGATAAGATCCAGTCAATCACCTCCACACAAGGAAAAATCTCAAGGCATGTAGCTACTTTTGTGATGGCATATCTTTTTATGTTTACATACGATGGTATGCCCTCTAAGCCTGCATCTGGAACGGTCTTGTCTCTGATCATTTAGTAAATCTATCCCCATATAAATTCTGGCTCCACTCCTATTATGGATTTTGTGTCCTCGTAAATAATTTCCATTATAGGTAACATCTCCATGTCTGAATCTTCTGTTGATTGCATGGGCAGACCCGGGTTTACTGTAATTAATCAACAACAACCCAAACTCGCTGGCCCTTTTGGCAACAGACCGCGAAGCGATCTGAAGTCTCACCCGAAGTGATTCTAATGGGTTGGCCAAGACTCAAGTGTCTTGGACCAGGTTTTGAGCATCCTACTTCTTCTTTCTTACTCCTGCGCGCCACTAGATCAACCAGCTCTGCGCATCGCACCTCCCCTTCTACTCGGAGCGCTTCTACCCGTGCGATGCTTACCCTGCGCAAGTCGCATGATTTCCTCTCGCGTCGCACAACTTCCACTTACTCACAATACTTCCAACCTTATCGCATCTCTGCGCACCGCGGAACACCCAACCTCTCCCCAACGCTAAGCCCTCAGCTCGCAGTATCGCGCACCGCAGCTCCTCTGCCGGTGCGATATCGCTTCTCTGCGATATCCTACCGCTCCAACTTTGCGCTCTTAGCGTTGACTGTGCCAATGTGCGAAACTCTCCTTCTCAGAAGTTATATTGTGATTAAATGGTCATTTAGAGATAGACGTAAAGGAGTCTTTTAAACAGCCTACTAAAGTACTTCAACTTATCTCTATCTTCTTGTATTATCATGAGCTGAACAATACATACATTCACTTACTGTAACTAATAGTACATGCATAATAACCGGTAACAACAAGCAAATACAATCACATTCATACAACACATAACACGCAGGTTTAACGTGGTTCACCCCTAGGATGGGAGTTACATCCACCAAATTGTGCTTCTATTATATATCTTGAGGGAAGTTAGCACAGTCTGTTGCACCACATATGCAACGCGAGATCCCTTCTAGATCTCTGGCCTATCTCTATCTCTATGTTTCCTTTCTTTCAATATATCCTTCCCTCTCTGTTCTCTCTCTGCGGATGGTTACATACAGACTCAAATGACTCAGAGACAAGCTAGGTGTCTGGATCGTTACAATGCAGTCTGTCTGACTGATTCCTGAGTCTACAAAATTATCAACTGACCTACTAACTAACTGACTGATTAGCTAACCCCTTACAATACAAAAATGCCAGCTTTTATAGGCGGCCCGAAGGTCTCGCCATTACAACACTGTGGGCCTGTCCCAACAGTAAACCCAAACCCTAAATAGTGACAGTCAGTCCTCTCTGTCCTTGAGGTAGCCGCTTCCCGTCACACCACAGCTCTCTGCAGTCTTCCATGCTCCCCGGTACTGACCATGGGTACTATGCACCGCTTCTCGTTCTGTCCTTCGCCTTCAATGCTTGAGCCTCGTTGCTCCTTCTTCTTTATGAGGGTCGCTGAGCCCTCCTGTCTTCCGCCGCTGCCTTCAATGCAGTGGTTGAGCTTTCTTCTCTCGGCCGCTCGGGTACCGTTGCCTTTTTTGACTTTTCTATCCCAAAAGTCCTGGTTTCCGGCTCTGCTCTCCAGCTGGAAATGTGCTACGTCATCGTAGCTCTGCCCTGTCTTCTTTTCTGCCAAAAATTTATCTCTCCGCCAAAACTAGCAGCTTCTTCTGTAGCTGCGGGACCCTGCTCCAACAGTCCCCTAACACTTACTTGTGGCTCGTCCTCGAGCCACCTGCAATAGGCTTCTCCTGCTGTAACTTATCCTTCGCCTCCTGTGAAATCTTCTGCAACTTCTACCGAAGTCTTTCGACTTCGTTCTGCATTACCTCGACACGTTCTTTCTGGAGTTTCGGTAACTTAGCTCGTTGGGCTCTCTTATCCTTTCTGCCCATAGTCACGGTGTCGCTCGCTTCGCTCTTTCTTCTTTATGAGCGCTCTAGTGTTTGAGAAGTGTTCCATAGATATCCTTTTCTTTTTATCTGGGTTAGAACTTTTATCACAAGGAAAATCTGTATCTTCCACCCTCCTCAAACCTTTCCTTCCATCTATATCCTCGTGGACGGAGAAGAAGCAACCCATGAGCTCCGCTCCGAGAACAAGCCTTTGTCCTCATTCTAGAAGTCTCCCCTCTGCTGGGTTTGCAGTCTTCTTCCACTTCTCTTCTCTTTGAAGTGGTCCGGGTCCACATGTTGCCGCTGACTGTCAGGTTTCTACTTCAGTACCTTCACCATGTTTCGTGCTTTTCTTAGCTGATCATATAGGTCAGTGACCTTCTCCCGTTGCTTTCTTTTTTTGATTTTTACCTTCCTTCTAGCGGGAGATTTCTTCTCATCAGTCTTCTGCTCTGCTTTCTTATCTTTAGTGGTCGGCTCGGCGTTCTTCTTCTCCTTAGCAGAGACTTTAGTGACAACTTCTACTTCTGGCGCTTGACTCTTCATCCTTAGCGACTGTCTAACTTGTGCTGTACTTAGTTTCACAACCCTGGGCGACGTCGTCATGGCGGATCTACGGTCACCAGGACTAGGGTCAAAACGTCTCAACATGCCTTCTAGAGGTTCGCTTTTAGTCAGAATCCGCTTAGCTCAATACTCTGGGCGTGCAGTGGCTTCGAACTCTGGAAGTCACTGTACTCTGTAACTTAATTGGCTCTGCTCAGGGGACGCTTAGCACTGCATTGCATAGTTCTCAAGGTTTGGCAACTGTACCCTTCCTGCTTGAAGGATCTCTGCTTTTATGCTGAAGGCATACTACCGGACGCAACGGTTATCCTGGGTCACACCCGTTGGTCATCATAATTACCTGGACAAGACCCTACCCGTCATTCTGATCTGTCATAATTGCTGAGATCTGCTCACGTGTCCCTCCCATCATGCATATCTTGGCACCGGTGTCGTCGGGGATTTACCAAATCTGGAAAACTTTATTTAAACTGCTGCCAAATCTACGGTAGGGGATATCGGTCATTTCTTCATTAACTACCTGTCAGATAGTGACTTGACTAGCCCACTGTCGGTTGCAAACTGAGTACGTGGCAGGCAGAAACGTCTTACTGCTGCGATGCAACTCCGCATCACCTGTGCAAACAAACAGTGTAAACAATTTTTTATTTTTTTTTTAGTGTAGACTCATTCCTCGGTGCGATGCCTCCTTTCAACTACACTGGACATCTGCACCTCTATAAACTATTCATGCTAGGGCTGAGAGGTGGGGAGGTTGTCACTATAGAGATTCAGCCTATTGCCATTAATCCATGTGGGCAAGAGCTCCCCGTTCAGCTGGCTAAGCTGAACGGCACCTCCTTCTGTGACTCGTTGGATCTGGTATGGCCCCAGCCAATGCGTCTTAAACTTCCCTGGGAACTTGATGAATTTGCTATCATAAAGGAGCACCAGGTCTCCGATCTGGAAAGTCTTATTCTTAATATGCCTGTCATGCCAAGATTTTTCTCGGGCCTTCTGCACTTTCTGATGGAATCCAGCGATGAACCTGTCTTCTTCTAAGGCAAGCAGCTGTGCTAGCCTTGCTTCGACTGTGTCTGTATCAGTCATCTCGGTAATCTGAGCGATTCTTAAGCTGGGAAGAATATACTCCATAGACATAACAGCCTCCTGTCCATATACTAAGCTGAAAGGTGTGTGTCCCGTAAGTTTCTTACATGTGGTTCTGTATGCCCATAAGATAGCGTTAACTCGAAGGTCCCAATCATTCCTCTGGCTATTACATATCTTAGTGAGAGCATTTTCTAAAATCTTATTGAAGGCCTCCACTGTACCATTAGCCTGCGGGTGGTAGGGAGTGCTCTTATGATGTTGGATCTGGAATTCTTCTGTTAATGCCTCAATAGTACTGTTCAAGAAATGTGTACCTTGGTCACTCATCAAAATTACTGGGCATCCAAACCTGCTGATGATGTTTTCAAAAAGGAACTGTGCAGCTGTAGCAGCATCACAATTTCTTACCGCCTTGGCCTCTGCCCATCTGGTGAGGTATTCTGTTCCAGTGATAATGTATCTCGCACCAGTGCGCTTCCCGGGTGGGTTGATTGGACCCACAAAATCGATAGCCCATTTGTCGAATGCGTGCAGCGTGACCTGCAGTCGCAGCGGCATTTCATCGCATCGCGAGGGTTTTCCTAGCCTCTGGCAGATATCGCAGCATCCGCAGAAGTCCTTAGTGTCTTTATGCAGTGTAGGCCACCACAAGCCTGCGTCTAAGATTTTCTGCGCAGTCGGTTTTCCTGCGAAATGTCCTCCTGCGGTTCCTGAATGAGCCTCTTTGATAATAGTGTCTTTCTCATGTGGCATCACGCATCTGCGCAGAACTTCATCCGGACCTAACTTGTATAGGTATCCTGCAATGAGGGTGAAGTCTGCTGCCTTAAAAACCAACTGCTTCTTTTGTTGCTTAGTCAGGTCATCAGGTGCTACTCCTGTGGTGAGGAATTGAATAATGTCAGCATAGTACTCGTCTACAATCTGTATTGAAAACAATGGCGCATCTGGCAGATTGTCTTCTAGGTTACTAGGCTCTTCTCCTAAGTCTAGTCGCGACAGATGATCCGGTCCTGCATTCAGTCTTCCTGGTTTCACAATGATTTCAAAATCATACTCCTGGAAGAGGAGTAACCATCTGCAGATTCTCCCCCCTAACACTGGTTTATTGACTAGGTACTTCAGTGCGGAATGATCAGTAAACATTTTAAACGGGGCGCCCAATAGATAGTGCCTGAACTTCTGCAACGCATATACCATAGCTAAGCCCTCCCTCTCTATTGTGGTGTAGTTCTTTTTCGCTGTTGATAACTTTCTGCTGGAATATGCGATGGGATGGTCAAGATCCCCTTCTCCTGGCTGGGTCAAGACGACTCCTAATGCGTGCCGGATGCATCCACATGTACATGGAAAGGCTTAGTCCAGTCCGGAAATACTAGGATGGGTGCTGTAACCATCTTCTCCTTAAGTATATCTAGGCTCTGCTGGCATTCCTCGTTCCATAGGAATTTTACATCCTTCTTGAGCAATTTCTCCATCGGCACTGTAATCTTTGCGTAGCCCTTGATGAACTTTCT
>LPNX010330630.1:0-21602 GCA_001517045.1 Pseudotsuga menziesii
GACAGGGAAAGTATGCAGCTGATATTCTGAGGAGATTCTGGATGGAGGACTGTAGGCCTATGTCTACACCTATGATCACCAACTGGAAGCAACTCCATGCTTCCGAGGGCAAGTTGGTGGATCGCACTGTATATCGTCAGCTTATTGGGTCGTTGATGTATCTGGTCAACACCAGGCCAGATTTGTGCTTTGCGGTGAACACTCTTAGCCAGTTCATGGTTGAGCCTAGGAGTGTGCACTGGACAGCTGCAAAGCACATTTTGAGATATCTTGCAGGGACAGTGGACTATGGTCTGGACTACAGGGGTTTGGATGGAGTTGGCTTGGTTGGGTTTACAGATTCAAACTGGGCAGGTTGCGTACGGGATCAGAAGAGCACTTCCGGTTGTTGTTTCAGTTTGGGCTCGGCAGCAGTGTCATGGTTCAGCCGGAAACAGAGGTCCGTTGCATTGAGTACTGCTGAGGCCGAGTATATGGCAGCCAGTCAGGCTACTTGTGAAGCACTGTGGCTTCACAAGCTTTTGGTAGATTTGTTTGATCAGGAGCTTAGGCCTACGGTGATCTACTACGACAATCAGAGTTGCATTCAGCTCTCTGAGAATCCAGTGTTCCATGACAGGTCAAAGCACATAGAGATCAGATACCATTTCATTCGAGACTACGTTCAGAGAGGGGCAGTTGAGCTTCGGCATATTTCCACTGATGTGCAGGTAGCTAACATCTTGACGAAGTCTTTGGGGAGGGGTAAGTTCGTCTTCTTCAGAGATAAGTTGGGAGTGGTACGGAACACCTTCCTCGGTAAGAGGGAGTGTTAGTTTTTGTACCTAGGCAGATGTTCCCTAGGTGACTTAATTTTTGCCTAAGTCACTTTAAGAGGGAAAAAGGTGACCCTCACATTAAATGTCACTTAATGAGACTTTATAACCATAAAGTCACTTTTTGATAAATTTAAGTGAGTGAGTGATTTTATTTATGTGAATTAAATAAAAGGGATTTTCACTCTCATTGATTCTCATCCGTTGGATTAGATGTCTTTTCCACCGTTGGATTAGAAACTCACTTAGGTCAAACAAAAAGGTATGAGGGAGGCAAAAGGTTTCACACTTTTCATTTTTGCATGAGAAGAAGAGAGAGCTGAGAGAGGAGGTCGAGACTGAGAGAAGGGGCACGATTTTCCAGACTGTTTGCTGAAGAGATTTTGGTGGGCACAGAAATCGAGACTGCATTTATTGTTTATGCACAGAACCCGAGAAAGGTACGGACTGCATTTAATGCACAGGACATACTGCATTTAATCCTGTACGGTCTGCACAGAAATCGAGGGTACGGCCTGTAGTACGACCTGCATTTAATGTGGCACAGAAACCGAGGTACGGTCAGCATTTATTACTGCACAAAAATCGAGGTACGGCTGCATTAAATTCCTGCACAGTTTTCGAGGTACTGACAGCATTTATTTGGCACTGTTTTCGAGGAGGTACGGCTGTCATTTATTGCTGTACGGTCTGCAATTAATAGGCACAGAAATCGAGAAGGGTGTACAGCTGTTTTGCTGGGCACAAGTTTCCAGATTTTGGGATAAAGTCTATGGTGGAGATAAGTTGTATTTCTACTGTATTTCTGTCCATTATTTTGCCGAAGAAAATAAAATATTTCTCTCTCTCTGACTGGTTTTCCCCATGGGGGTTTTTCCAGGGCTGATTAGCCAAAAATCTCTGAGTCAAATTTATGGTGTGACTGTCTATGTGTTTATTTCTGCTTGTTAGTAATTTTTACTGTGTGTTTAAAATTGTTCGGCAAATTTTTTAAGTAGCTCTCAGCCTATGCAAAACCGGCTGAAGTGAAAAACACAAAATGTTCATTTAAACCAGCAAGCAGTAAAACTCGGTTTTTCTACAAAAAAGAGTTAACGAAGATGTTGAAGGGAAAATATTCGAAAAGCAAGAAGAAAATCATTTCCTGAGAAATCTTAATCAAGAACTAGAGGAACAAATTAAGAATTTAAAAGATAATGAAAATCCACAAGAAGAAAAGTTCAAGAAGATTCAGCGTCCTAATAAGCCATAAGAGAATAAATTAGAGCAAATCCAGAGGGAAGCATCCAGATTCTCAGGAAAACAAATTCAAGTTGAGGATTAAGAAACAAATACACACAATGGAATTATTATCAACCAAGAAATCGCCAAAAGCACAAAAAGTTGAAGTTCCTGTAAACAATCCACAAGTGACTCGAGTACCTTATCGCCATCCACATAATAAAAGTAGAGATTGTGAAAGTCGGAGACAAGTGACGAAAAATATGTATACTACCGCAAATGAACTCCAAGACGTCACCCTATCGTGGATGTACAACACTGTAAATTAGGATGGATCAATCCTTTTTCATTTGGGATGTCGTGTTCAGCACTTACCAATTCATATCGTCATGTAGACATAATTACAACAAAATATACACCAAGGCCAAAAGTAAAGACGAGGAAGATTCTTCAATAATGCTTTGAGGACAAAGCATTTCTGAAGAGGAAGGCAATGTAACAAATAAAATATTAAAATAATGAATAATAATAAAATAACATAACATTAATTGAAAGTTAGGGTTATAGATTAGATTTATTTTCTGCTTTTAGTTTCATGCATCTTTATTTTTAGTATTTTATATATCATCCACATATCGTTCTGACGACCGGTCTATGAGTTTGGTATAGCTTTGGACATGCTGCAGGTAGTCAGTGACATTCTTGGTAGCGGTTGCAGAGCTGGATGGATTGATCAAGGATGCGAGAAGCAGAGTGTGAGGACCAGAGATTCTGAGGTTCTCAAGCGTTCTTTTTAGCAGAGCACTTGTCCCAACTGGAGCCAGATGTTATCACATATATAGTAGCCATGCTACCATAATCTATTTTTCAGACACAATACATTTTTCAGCTAGATCTCTTACATATGAGATGTTGAGATGAGCAGTTTTGACGGATCATTATTGTATTGGTGGACTACTGTAGTCTCCCATGTAAAGACTGAGTCTCAGGACACTCAGGTTTGAGGACCGATGTAGCCATTTAGTCATTACAGAGCAGTTATTGATGCCCAATTTTATATTAGTGCTTTCTCATTGGACAGATGATGTTTCAGATGGATTATATGCATGATTATGACTCAGCTTTTTATATTGTGTTATGGTTATCATTGCTCTTATACTCATCTTTGTGACATGTATTAGCATGTAGTGTCATGATCTGGTGGTCATAATAATATGGACTTGGATGTATTTGTATATATGTGTTGATGTCCCTACTCTGACTTTGAAGTTCCTGATCTATACTCATTGGTTTTACCCTCCCTAGGGAAAATAGAGGTAGTCATTCCCACCAGTGTTTTGGCTTGCTAGTGTTGGATTCATCATTCACTATCTCCACCCATCCATTACCTTCCAGTTTAATTTTCAACCCAACTGACTTCTTGACTTATGGCATGGAGGACCTTTTCCCCCGCAAGGGCCTTTGTTGGACAAGCCTCCCTGTTTATATTGTGTCTTGGCTCTGAGTTGGTGACAGAACTTGCCTTTAGTCAATTGGATTGTATGCCTAAATCATTCTGGTCGGTTGTCCCGATGTTTGGCATTGTGCAGAACTCCCCCTGGTCACTTGAGATGTTGTTGGCTAAAACTAAAAGCTCATGTACTACTTATTGGAAAGTGTTATGTATGTGCCCATGGAAAATGAAAATGCTAAAACTATGTTTCTTAACATATGTAAAGAGGGCAAGAGCAATGAAATGCTAAAATACCCCTTGAAGGGTATAAGAAAAGGTCCAAAAAAGCAATGGTTAAAAATATGTTATATCCAAATATTGCTGACCTTATAAAATAAACATGTCTCGAATGAAAGCTGCGATTAGTTGTGCTTTTAAGCATTGGTGAAGTCCTAAAGGGTCATATAGGCCAAAAATGCCACGGAAATAAAATTGATGATCCTAATGAAACTGGATCAAGCTTGATGTAGTCATGATGCCTAAGTTGAATAAGCACTCTCTAAACAACTCACCCATTTGTGAGGCACTGCCATTCCCTGTGTTGTTGTTTGTCTGGCATTGGTTATAGTGAGTATTCCCTTTCCATATCCAAAGTGTCATGATGTTAAGTAGGAAGTCATCCTTTGCCTTAGCCTTGTCAATTTCATCCTTCACCCTTCACTAGCAAATTGACTACAACTATGAAGTGAGTATAGTCCTGAAAGTCTAAGTCTGAGTAATAATAAATAAATCCTTATATATGTATTGGTTGATGTACCGCAAGTGAAATGACTGCTACTTGTTGTGATTGTTGCTTGAATGAGTTGTAGAGCATGTCTTAGCCTTATAACACTTGCAGCAGATGGATGATAGTCTGAGTTATTATTGGTGTCTGATCATTTACAGATGGTTATATTGTTTATTAGATATGGTTGATGATCAGGTAGAGACCTGTGAGGGGTATGAGTATATACCCTAGATGAATTGGGACTCTCTGAGTCTAATGAGACAGTTTATTTCCATTTCCGGGCACTTGCAGATATGATCAGGCTCATTCTTCCTTTCTAATGCAGTTTTTCTTCACAGGTTGATATGTGCGCAGGGAGATGTTTCAGTTGGATCTCCTAGGGCGTTGTATGGGCATAGGGGATGCAGCCATTTGTTTGTACCATAGTAACCCTATCCCAGAGAGCCTGGTGGGTCAGTGTGACAACGCAGGCACCCTAGGAGGTTGTTTTGGTAGGTTCACGTTTCCCGAGGCTGATTAAAAAATGATTAAATGGCTATTGAAGAAATCGATTTGGGCTACTGAGGCAAGGAAATGACATGGGATGAATCATAATGATGAGAGTGATGTCCTCCACACCTTTTCCAGCAATTGCAACCCCTGATTGGGCCCACACCTATTGTTGGACATTTTTATATTATTTTCTGGACCTTTTGGGAGGCTCACAATATCCTCGAGGCACAAAGTCAAAGGATTAAAATATTATATTATTTTATTATGCCATGGGGACACCCAGAGGGAGTTAGTCAACACTCCATGGACCCACCATTTGCTTCAGTTATTTCTTGTTGAGTGGGGTACCCTCTTTATGGGTGATTTAGTCCACTTTGGTACTTTATGGTTATATTGATCCATGTATTGTATGTTGAGCTCATCTCAACCATTGATTAGAATATTTTGCCTACTTGGTCCAATCTAGCATTGACATCTCCCATTCTAGCGACTACAGGAATTTTCTCTATGTTGAACCTTGATTTATTTTTATTGGTGGTCTGAAGCTAGTTAGCCACGATTTTTTTTTATAATTATAATACTAATAGTAATATGAATATGAATATTATAATATATATTTTAACTCTTTTTATATATATATTAATAATAATATTATTATTATTACATCTATTTTAACTCTTTTTTCAATGAATAAATTTTTTAATAAAAATAAATACCATAAATATTATTATAATAATATTTTATTTTTATTTTTAATAAAATATTATTGCTGTATACTTTTTTTTTCACATGGAGTAGGACAAGGATGGGAGAAGCTGCAAGATGCAGGAGAAAGTGTTAGCGACAAGAAGAAGTTGCAGGCGGGAGGAATGAGTGGGGAGCGAGAAGGTCAAAGGGGAGGCAAGAGAGGCTACGTGGGAGCTGCGGAAGTCAGGGAAGAAAGCATAAGGATGAAGAGGAAGGGTGGAGGGTTTGCAGGGATGAAAAGTGGAAGGTTTTGTAAGGAGTGAAATGGAACGAAGGTTGCAATGGAGTGCACGAGGGGAAAACGCGATGAGGAGGGAAAACGATGGCAACTGTCGGGGTCAAGAGACTATGGGTGTAGCGAGTGGGAGCGTTGGAGCAGTCCACGAACTGGAGTGCACCTGGCTCTGATACCACTGAAGCAAGCAAAAAATATAACTCAAATTCGATAAATAATATATTTTTATAAAAATATCTCTAAATGATGAAATGTATGATAAATACTTTGGCTTATATAAGCCTTTTAAGTGACAGTTAATAAAGTCACAACTATTCATCATGTTCCCTGCTGGAATATTCATGGTTATGGCAGGTGACAACAATTCCTCGAGAAGTGAGGATGACATGGAGTATTAAAAGGTCTTTCTGGGAGCCTGATTCATTAGAAGAGGAAAGAAATCTCCATGAGTTCATTCGAAGATTGAATCATGAGTTCATGATATCCGAAGCATCTCATGAACCTCCTCATAATTCAACCAACATCGATAGCGTAGTAGGATTTGATGATTCTAGCCATCATTCTAATCCTTCAATCAGAATGGGAGATATTAATTTGCATACATCGATTCCCCATGATGAGTTAGAACAGAGGTTGAAGGTAGTCAGGCAACGTGGGAAAACTCCTGTAGAAGATCTTATTCCCCCACCTGAACAAAGAAGCTATAGAACCTTAAAGGAATACACAGTTAACATGGAGGTTAATCAGGACAGAACACAACGAGGTCTTACTCTTATTTATTGGTGGGAAGGCAGTAGTGTGCCTAATAATGAAGAAACCATTCATCCCGATAACCCACCTCCACCCCTTTCAGATCCTGCCAACAATCCTTATAATGAACAATTTTCGAATGACGCTCCTCAAGTTGGTAGCTTTCCGAACTTTCCAAGTTTCTCCTACCAAGAGAATATCCTCACCTGCATACAGAAGGAATGTTTCAGCCTAATTCGCACCTTGGGTAACGTGGCAGAAATCTTTAAACCACTAGGTGCGACCTTGGGGGCAAGCTCGAGCCAAGTGATATCACCTGATACTCAGCTCCTCCATCTAGGCCAATTCCTAGCAAAGCTAAGGGGGGTGGTCCCTATGATAAGTAAAATCTAAGGTTTTTACTCTACAAAAGAAATAATTGATTCTAGGAGTTAATGTAATGAATTAAAATCTTAGCAATGAGTTACTACAAAATGAATTAAAATAACAACAGCATTGATAATTAAAACACCATTCATGACAATATGCGGAAATTGATTTAACCATAAAAATGCGAAAGACCAATGCCAATTGAATATGGAGTGCTTGTGTAAAAGGGTTGTTGTTGTGGTCTCAGTGAAAGTATTGCAGTGCCTCGTTGGTAAGTTTTAAGATTTATTAAATGAGTTGATTAAGGAGTGGGTTAATTGTTGGTTGATTTTATTTATGTGGTAATGATATTGATTAACTTAGGGGATGGGAACTCCCAATATACCCGGAGGTAGGAGGAGTATGTCCAAAACCATTAACCGATGCGACTCCCGACAAGGAATATGTGAGCTACTTGGAGTCTTTGAGACTTGTTCAACACTACAACAAGGGTGTAGCCTAACGGTGTCTCGAGATCACTACCCAGTTGTTCCCGCTTCCTTTGTGGATTTTGCCACCGCAACAGCGTAATTCAAGGCATTGGATTTTCACCTGGGGAGATTAAATTTTTGGGAGTGGAAACTAATTAAGCTAGTCACCTGAATCCCTTTCTAATACTACCAACTGATCAGACGAAACTGCAGTGGAAGTAGAGCATACGGGGATGAAGGCCTTTGTAAGTTTTAAGGATTTTTTAGCAAAGTTTTCTAGATTCAGTACTCGGGCAAGCCCTTGTCCATGAACCTGTAATCAGGAAAGCAAGGCGATTTATTTTAAACTCAACAGGGCATAAAAAATTGAAGTTTTTTAACTACTACATTGCTCAAATCTTTTCCCTTATGGTATTTCGGTATATCGCAGTCGGTAACTATTCAAGTTACTTTGCAAAAAAAAAAAAAAACCTAAAGGAAGCACTGAAATAGCAACAAACTACACTAACACATGAAAACCACAAAGAAAAGACGCCGACGCAAATCCTCCCAAGGGGGATGGGGACCGGGATTTGATGAGCCTACTCAAGCCTTATTACAATCTTGCAATAATGAAATGAAAATGCACTTTGGTCCTTATACTTTGGATCCAAAGGCTTACAACTTGTGAAAAAATCAGTTTTTATGTAAAGGGAAGCTTCGTTTGTCTTCTTTTTGTTGATTTTTGCGAAAATTCGTCAGAGTTTCCTCCTCTTTTATCATAAACCTGTAAAAAACACCAAACAAATATAAATAGATAATGCCCACAAACACTTTGAGAGATTAAAATAATAATAATAAAAAAATCCCCAAAAAAATTCTTAGTAAAAAACAATTAAAACTGCTTTCTCAAGGTCTTTGTTTGTCTCTAGGGATGGCAAACAAATAAGAGCACTAAATTGCTAGATATGAAATTGAAATCAAATACTAACTTATAGGTTGAGTCTCTTGTTTTTCTACTAGAAAATTGACTTAGACAAAAAGCTAGTATCCTAGATCTAAACTTTGAAAAATAAAACTTTGCAAAACTTGATTAGATCTATAAAACAAAAGCATTCAAGATTTGTAAATATGGAATTATCTTAGATCTACAAATGCTTTTCTTTTAAAACCACGGAACCAAAATGATATTTATAAAAATGGAGAAGGAAAGCAAGGAGAACGTTTGGAGAGAAGAGGGTCCTTGAAGCTTTAATGTGGTATGCTGAGGAACTCTTTATCTGTAGCAAAAAAGTATTAAAAATAGGAAGAGATGATCGATCAAGCAAGATCTTTCATGTATCCCGTCACGGCAACGTACAAATCACACACTTATGCACACATGATCAAATGTAAGAGCGCAAACACTAAATAAATCAAAGTAAAGCATTCATAAACAAATGAAGCATTCACAACAATCATCAAATATATATTCTCAAAAGTATAGACCATTAAGCAAAATAGTTAAACTATATCACCAAAATTGAAACAAACATTTCGGTGAACTACAAATATTTCAATGCATGCACAAATATTTTAGATACATGTTACCTCCATACTGCTGGAAGAAAAAAGCATTCACTCCACTGATGCACAACACGGTCTAGACCTCCAAAGTCTCTTTTATTTCTCAGATAAGCAAATATTACAACAAGCAGGCTCTTCCCATTACACTCCAATCAGTTTGAAAGAGAAGAGCACAACTTTATTTATACATAGACCTTCAAGACCAAGGTCAGGCCAAGAAGACTGGTGAATTGAATGTTTGGGAAGTTACAGACCTAGTTTACTATGTCTACCTTGAGGACATAAGAACACCTTAACAATATCAGAGGGAGTTGTGAATATGAGCAGTCCTTGACTACATGAAGATGAGCTAACAAGTCAATGCTTGAGGGTTTTTCACAGTACTCACACTGAGTTTTGACATGCACTGTGTATAACGTAAGACCACGGTATACTCCATGATGATGTTGTATACTTGCTAAGCATGATGATATGATGTTTGGTGCATAAACAATGATACACATACATAGCCCAAAGTATGAATTTGACATGCATTGTAAGTTTGATACACAGTCACAGCTTGTTATCCAAAGGTTTGACATGCACTTGTCAAGGTATGTATGCAACCATTGAATACACTCAGGAATAATGTACAATGATAACAGTGATACAATGAAGTGAGAAGTTGTGATCTATATCCTATGATGATTCCATGTTGATACACCTACTTTGACAATGTTTTGTATGATGATGCTACCCTATACACTTTCTGTACATTCTGTTGTAAGATGATGATGCACTTCTACACACTATGTTGCATACCCTATGATGACGTTACAGACCTTGATGGTGACCTTGATACCTTGTTCAAACCTTGATGTTTGACATACCTTGTTGATGATGATGATGCATACTCCTTGATGATCTTAGCCAAGAAATGACCAGTGACAAAGTGAAGAAGACATGACACGTTGATGGCAGCAACAGTGTATTGACCAGGTCTTGAGTTAGCAGTGTTGCAGCAGTATTGATGAGCAGATTGCAAAGAGTGGTGAACAGATTGACCAGCAGAGATTGATGTGCAGAGGTACATGAGAAGAGATTGATGCAAGTAGAATCTTGCACTTGAGGATTGGACTCCTCAACCCTTTCTTAGTTGGAGCTAAGAAAACCAGTCTGGGTCCAATTATGAGAGTTGGTGCTCTTTTCATCAGTTGGTGCTGATTGTAATCAAGAATATTGTAGTCTTCCATTACCATAAATAAAGATTAAAATTACACATATTCTTATGCCTCTCTTGATGTGATGATTGTGCTTATGACTTATGATTGATTTAGCTGATGCATATGATGATGTAATCGATAACATAATGCTTGATATACTCTGATTGATTAAAAGGTAAAAAGGTTTAAATTGCTCACACACTGATTCACCCCCCCTCTCAGTATAGCCATTGTGTCCAACAAGAATGATCTTGGGGACACATTAAGTTTTGACTTTGTCTCTTATGTTATTTTGGCTTCATGTAGACTTTGATCATCTTTGAAATTCGAATTTGGAGATGCCTCCTTGATTTAGTGGGAGTTGCAACTGCCCTTGGGCCCACTCTACCCTCATGTGGCTTCCCTAGGCTATATTTAGCAGCTGCCTTGTCATAATTTGTCATAGATTCTGTCATAATTTGTCATAGATGCCTATCATTGAATCTGTCATAGATTGTCATAGATGCCTCTTCATGAAACTTCTTGGGAGTAACTCTTCCTTAGAATTCGAATTTGTGGATGCGCTCCTTGATTTGGGGGGTGTTACAACTTCCTTGTGGGCCCACTTTATCCTCCTATGTGCCCTCCTTGCCTGACTTGGACCATTGCCACCTCATTTATGAATATATGGCCATTTTGCTACAAAAATTGTGATCCACATCACCCCTTCTAGTCTTTGAATTTAAATTTGCAAAATGACTATAGGCCATGATATTCCAAATTTAATTATTTTCTCTCAAATGGTTAATAATCAAAATTTGGGAACATTACAGTGCTGTTCTAAGAGGCCTCGAGTACTATCCACTACTCTTGGGATGGCCCTTCAAAGTGACATGAGGTCGAGAAGAGGAAACTGGCTTCTTGCCATTGATGAGATCCGTATTAGTAAGCTTATCCTTTATTTTGGAAGTAATCTAGCAGGCATGCTCCTTGGAAGTAATAAAGAATAGTTCCAACTTCCAATTCCTTCCTTAAATGTGGCAATAACCCATAAATAAACATAACATGGAGAGTGTCTTTGGAGCCTCTTACCTCGAGCTTGATTAACATTTTATAAAAGAGATCCAACCAAATGGCCTTCAAAGATTCATTGAGTTACAAACCCAGCAGATGACTCACACTTTGAGAGCAATAAATTCCTGTATAGCATCTTGACTAAGGATTTAGAGGATGCAGAGCATGAAGAAGACTCAGTTATTAGCATTACTAATTAGTGTCTAGTCACCAATGATTTAAGTCTCATGAGTAAATTCCACTGCGCATGTTTTGTAGTTATTTATAAATTTAAAGTTATGACCAGAGCATTGTACTATGAATCATTGAATCTGAAAAATTGATAGTGACATTATCATTATCATATTTAATGTTTATTTTACATTTTAATTTTAAATTTTATATTTATAAAAAAACTAGTTTTGCATTTTACTATTTTCCAATTTATATTTTTAACATATTTAAAAATAGTATATGCATATAAGTGACATGATCCCCACACCTAGATTTTAAAACTGGGGGATCTGCACCCACACTCGTACCTACACCCATACCCACACACCCTGCCTACCTTGAATGCATTGTACTTCACATCAAGGGAAAAAAAATACAAGTACAATTTACAACCAATGCTTGCAATAAGGGAAATATTTGAAGAATGCCAGCTACAAGTTAGTAGAAAATCTACTTGTAACCATATAAGGCATTTAAGGCAAGGGTTAATTACAATTAAGATGGAGAACTAGTTTCAGTAAAGATAGAGTGGGGTTCCTATCATACAAAGAATGTGAGCTGAAGTAGACATGTTAGAACTTAGGAGTAGGCATGTCAATAGAAGCTGATACAGATGAGTTGCAAATACAAGAAAGGATTATGTTGGTTGTACTAAATCTAGTTAGGTCATAAATGAATATAAAGCTAGTTGCAACCTAACAGCTTGTTCAGTTGGCAACTTCTCATGGTTGTACTAAATCTATTTAGGTTATAAAATCAATATAAATCTAGTTGCAACCTAATAT
Organism: Pseudotsuga menziesii; assembly: GCA_001517045.1. Lineage (NCBI taxonomy): Eukaryota > Viridiplantae > Streptophyta > Pinopsida > Pinales > Pinaceae > Pseudotsuga > Pseudotsuga menziesii. The sequence goes on from LPNX010330630.1 coordinate 12,117, forward strand.
CTTGCTCAGTTGGCAACTTCTCAACCACCAAACATGATATAAAATTATAAATAGTAAAATCTTGTTCAAAGTTGGCATGCTATTGATCATATGTATCTAGAATAGTTATTTTTTCTCATTCTTTAAGTTTCATGAGCAGATTCTTGATAGCAATAGAGTACAGGTAACCAGAACTCAAACATGCCTAAATGACAGTAAGAATGCCTTATTTCAAACTGGTCCCTGAGATCACAAGTTACAACAATCCACAACTCTCTCCTAATGAGAGTGCCTTTAACTCTGAGCTGTACAGAAAACTCATTAAAAAGACATTCTCTAAATGTAGAGATAGAGAAGTTAAACCCTCTAAAGATAGCTCCAAATCCAATCTTTCGGATTACATATAATGTAATTACTCTAATGCCATGCCTAATATCTTGCTCAGTTGGCAAGTTCTCAACCACCAAACATGATGTAAATTTATAAATAGTAAAATCTTGTTCAAAGTTGGTATGTTATCGATCATATGTATCTAGAATAGTTATTTTTCTTGTTCTTTAAGTTTCATGAGCAGATTCTTGATAGCAATATGTTGAATTTTTACCCAGGAAGTGTTTGTCTACTCATGCCTTGGGGTGGACAAGGACACTTTAAATGTGGTCCATAGCCAAATTAAAAGGTGAGACTGACTTTATGATAAAGTGACATTTTAATGAATGTTTGAGTTTAATTTTAAAAGTGACTTTATGAGTATTAATGAGGGTGTGCATTAAATTCTCATTATTAATTAAAAAGTGATTTTTTAATAAGGAAATGAGATGAACCCTTGATTTCATGTAGTTGGCTTTTAATCTAAGCCATTCATCTCAAGGCGGAAGTTACTCAAACAAAAAGGGCATGGGAAAGGCAGAGAGAATTCATTGTTCACTTTCAAGAGAGAATTTTGAGAGAGGAGCATGAAAAATTTCAGCACAGAAATCAAGACACAGATTTCGAGGCAGTTGTACAGCACAGAAATCGAGGTGAGCAGGCACAAATTTTGAAGCACCCATACAGCACAGAAATCGAGGTCTGTACAACATTAATTGCATCCATACAGCAGGCAGATTTGGCACAGATTTCGAGATCCATACAGCCGCATGTGTGAGGCCATACAGCATGGAATTCAAGGCATCCATACAGCAATTTGTCAGTGTGATATTGGCACGAATTTCGAGGAGATAAGTACTGTTGTAATTAATTTATAATTTGCCTGAAGAATAAAATATCTCTCTGAAGTACAGGTTTTCCCTTCGGGGTATTTCCTGCGTCAAATTGACCAAAAATCTGAGCATTTAGTTTTCATGTGTGTGGCTGACTTTAGATTTCTGAGTAAGAATTTAGGGCTGCTATAAATTTTCAGAGTTCAAAAGAAGAATAGAAATCTCATGTCTTTTATCTTTTCAGTCAAAAGTATTATTTTTTAATGCACATGCAATGATGGGGTTTAGGCAATAGAGTACAGGCAACCAGAACTCAAACATGCCTAAATGACAGTGAGAAGGCCTTCTTTCAAACTGGTCCCCGGGATCACAACCATCCACAACTCTCTCCTAATGAGAGTGCCTTTAACTCTGAACTGTGTAGAAAACTCATAAAAAAAAGGCATTCTCTAAATGTCGAGATAGAGAAGTTAAACCCTGTAAAGATAGCTCCACATCCAATCTTTCAGATTACACACAGTAATGACTCTAATGCCATGCCACACTTTACTGAAGTGAAGAGGAGCAACAGAGTCAACAACCCCAACTAAGGTAGATTTTCAAAAAAATGCCATATAGTATATGTCACCAAGTAACCCATACCATGATACCAGCTCCCAACATTTTGAGGACACTTACATTTCCAAGAAAAGTGGTACATGGTCTCTATGATTCTATCTTCCTACTGTGGGGAAACCTTGCATCAACAAACACATTCCTAGACAATATCTTCTTTGAGGGCAGTCCATGATAACCATGAAAAGACCCTCAACCTATAGGAGAGTCTAACCATGCTATCCAAAGAGGATCAACTATTTAGCCTCCTCAACTGTAAGGCCCCATCTTCTATTGACGATTTCTTGGAAAGTATATTTTGTGTGAAGTGCATGGAAACAGATAATCATATTAAAGCGGTTTCTTTATTGCAAGAATGATTCTAAACTCTCTCTGAAACTATATTAGCAATATTAGTGACTGAGCCATGTTTATAAGCACTTGTTACATGTGAGATTCTCTGCACCTATAAATATATACATAAAGCAGTTCATTATAGCTTAGAGCTGAGTTGACCTATTTCCTAACCTCAGGGCAAACAACCCTTGATCAGGCCATTAAACATGGTTTCCATTTGAATAAGTTATTACCAATTAAGCCCCTAATAACTCAGAATGTTCACTAGTGTTACACGACCCAAACTATTTATAAGTAATGTACTCAAAATATTTATGAGTATTGTATTGTAAAGGCAAGAAAACATTAAAATTTTACTCACCTAATCCCATGACTGCTGTTATGTTTCAAAATAAACTCCAAGGATGGTTAATATGATCTCGCCATCATAAATTTATTCTTTCTTCATAAAAAGGACACTCATGTGAGAGATTCATATCAATCTTTTTTTTAGAAAAAGGGACATTTCTACAATTTCTACAAATAGAACTTGCAAAATTCATTTGTAGGCTTCAAATGTCACCTTATTCTTCATATAACAGAGAAAACTTTCATGTGTGCATTTAGCTAAGAGGTTGCGGAAATGATTACTAGAATTTGGAACTATTGAGCACCTCACAGGTGCAATATAATGTAAATGAGTATTTAATTGTATATTTCAGTTCTGGGTACAAAAAATTTAAAAATTTAAAACCAGAAAAGCGGTCTACATTTTATTCAAAGAACAATTTTACTTTTTAAACAAATGTTCTGGAATTGAAAATACGAACAAACGCTATATCTTTAAAGTTTAAATGCAATCTCTAAGTTTTTCAATGTCAGAAAATAATCTTGGCATCTTTCTGCAAATTGGGTCATCAACTAATAAAATACAATTCCTACCGAAATAATAACTAACTAATGTCTTGAATATTTTTTCTACCCAAAGGTTCATAGCATCCACCACAATTAGAAACACAGTGCTTCCATACCTGCAAAGAAATAAGAGGATACAGAAGACCAACAATGACATCTGTCAAAACTGAGGCTCGCCCAGACCTTAAAGCTGAAATAAGAAAATAGAACACCTGCAGACAGGACAATGCATTTAATTACAGATATTCTGATGTTGATGAACTCTACCATTCACTGTTTGTCTTTTCTTTATTGTAAAATTCTGACATGTTTTCAGTGTTACTTACTGTTTCCATCCATTTTATATGCTCTTGCTGCTCAGTGTCGCCTTTACCATTGTTATCATCAGAAGAAACCAGCTGCTCATCACCCACAGTAGATTGGTTGGCACTGTGAATCTTTGTTGTGAAAATAGCAGCTTTTTCAATAAGAAGCACACTCCAATCAAGTCTTCTGTTTGGATTAGATGCCCGATTGCCAAAAGATGAGGAAAGCCGAATGTTTGAGCTCAAAACGCTAAAAGTAGTCCCAACAGATTCTCGTACCTGACTAAAGCAGAAAGGCATTACAATCACAATGAATATGTTTAATGTACCAGCAATGATAACTTCATAACCTAAAGATCATCTGATAGAAACATACCTATTAGGACTAGGGAAATCAATAAAAGATAGCTATATCTCATGAGTTAGGTACAGAAGACCAAAAGCACCTCTACTGTTCAATAACAACCTTCCAGAATAAATGCAAAATGTCCCTCATCACACAGTTGCATAGATGGCTGTTATATGACAAGGGTTAGGAACTTAGGGTAAACTGGACCACAATTGCTCAGAGCTACATTTTCCTAGATGGATGATGTGAAGTGCATTGTGTCTAGAGATAAATTACATAACAATAGATTATGATTGTATGTTGTGCATCCAATAAGGGAGTTGAAACAGATGGGTTGTCGATATCTAGGAACATAAGGATCATACTTATATAAAAGTCAAATAATATTTGTGCTGAATCTTATCTTTTGAAAGTAAAGTCTATCAATTAAGTCAGGTTTTGCACCTTCAAGTAACTTTTTTGAGGTAAATGGCAGAATTTTCATTACAAGATAGAACAATACACTATTCCAATCATAACATGAAAAGGCAGAGACTTTTATTTATAAAGCCCTGCAAAAGGTAAACAATGAACTGTAGCATACAAAATTCCAAAAGACATTGTGGTGTTAAGAAGTTGTTAGCCCCCAGATTTTCCCATATCCAAATTTGTAGGGTTAAGAGGCAACTTATTTCCACTTAACTCAGCCATGCAACAGGGTGAAGAACACGAGGTCAAGTGCGAAGTACACGAAGCTGGGGGTGAAGCGCAAAAGGTCGAGTTCAGTTCAACTGGGCACTTAACTCGTGCATGAGATGAATAAACTCCAGCATAAGGGGGGTGCATTTCTGCATAAAGTAAATCAACTCCAGCAGAAGGGGGTGCATTTCCTCATGCAACAGATCACCTACAAGCAAAGCAGCAAATTCTCTCTTCTTCAATTTCTTTTGGAGAGGTGCTCCACCATCGTATGTCAAATCAGTCAGTGTGAGGCGCATGAGGGCCTCTTGTCCAAGCTATTTAGTGAAGTTCCAGAAAAAGGAATAGGGAGGGATTTTCTTATCAACAGCAGCAGTTATACATTATCTCTTCTTCTCCTATGCTCTTTGATTTCTGTCAAGGGACGTTATTGGACCAGCTTGTATTCATCTCTATGGTGGACCAACCTTCTAATTTAAAGCAAAATGAAGTTAGATTATCCTCGATTTTCCAGCTCCCCTATCTTATTTATCTGTGATTGTTTTTGCACATTGATTTTGGTAGCATTTTAGGACTGTACTATGAATTTATCCTTCATTTTCAGCGCTTTTCTTTCACTTATTGTCATTTTTACTCTGTTGTAATGCCAAAAATTCCTCCAATTTAAAGCAAAACTTCCCATTATCACTCTTTGGCAGCATTAACTTTCTGGCCAAAGGCATCTTTACCACTGTTTTAGGACCTTTATTGCTAATTTCGAGAAGAGACAGCAGTCAACCGAGCGAGTTTGTCTGCTGTTATAAACGTTTAATTGCAAATCTGATTTTAATTCATAGGCTTTTCACATCATTTTAGCTAATTTTGCAGCCTTATATTGATCAAACACGTTGGTGTTTTTATTTAGACTCACAAATATGATGTTCTAGTACTTATAACAGTTTTATTTCGCTGTCTTTTATCCATTTTTAATACAGATTTTGCAGGTATATTAGCAGCATATAACAAGTTAGGGCCCCCCCCCTATGGTTGGCATGCACCAGCCCAAACGGAGAGGAATTTATCAGTGACCCAAGGGATAAATTTCCTAATAGTTGCACCCTCTTCAAACAGATTTTACAAGTCCATTTTGACTATTTACAAGTACTGATTTGCGTGTTAACAGAACTGCAGATTTAACTTTTCCAGACGGAATGAATCAAAAAAGATAGACTTTTAGCATTACATAAATGCTGTTAACAGCTTGACTATATATATCCAAAAGGATCTCAAAGAATACAGAAAGTGTTAGCATTATTTCAAGGAGTTTCTAAGATCATGATGCTAACTTGAGCAATTTGAATCATGAGGACAGTGATGATTAAACAAATCATAAAGATCACCTTCGACATCATCCAGTCAGATAACAGTCTTGATTAGACCAGTCAGTTCTTTGGGAACTAGTATCACAATTGGAAAATCGGTCTGCAACATTATTTATCTGCCATCTTACAGCCATTCCATGTATGTGACTGAAGGATTCCATTAAATCATGAATTTCCTTCAATATAGGTTCCAATTTCCAATTAAATCACCTGGGCATAATGTTGAGCAGCACGTTGAACAGCAATTCAGATTAATTGGAAAATTCCCTTAAACACTGATTGGTAGGATATTCAGCATCAAAGCAAACCTTGGTCCAAACATGGTTGTAAAAGCTTCAAACAGATTATTTGTGGAATTCCAATGAATAATGACTTCAATCAGCCAGCCCATATTCTGACTTGCAAAATGCAAATCATGAGGATATGCATGATTAAAGAAATCAACAAGATCGCTCCTGACATCATCCAGAATTCCATTTATCCGACAGACTTGATTAGACAAGTCAGTTATTTGGGAACTAATATCCAAGGTGACAATTCCATCTGAAATATCATCAGCTGGTGTCTCATAGACATTACAGGTCTGTGACTGAATAATTCCATCAAATCATGAAGTTCCTTCAATATGAGTACCAATTTCCAATTCTGGGTTGAGTTCCCTAGTGTCCCAATGCAATTCTGGCCAGACTTAGAATGCATCTCAACTCTGTTGGGAGTTTTATCTTCCATAAGCACAAGCAACAATTTATCCCTACATCCCAGCATCATATCAGTGTCAAAGTGAACCTGTCAAAATATCTGAAAGAGTTCATGTTCATCTGGGTAGGGGATAGGCTTATCCATCAGGCAATCCAATATAATAAGAAGCTAAATAGATTTTTCACATGTCAAAGCTCAAATCACTGTATCCATGAATGCGCACTCATGTCACAAGCCAAACCCTATCACTGTCCACTCAAAACCTCCCTACTACTAAAGCCCCACAAACCACAATTGCGGGTGAAGAGGAGTGGATATAGGTAGCAATAAAGAATAGAAATGCTGGGGAAGCTAAAATCCACCTCAAAAGATGCTTGGCGCTAAAGGTCCAGCTAAGGCTAGAGGTAGTCAGTCACAGGCGCCCAAGGCCACATCTGCTTCAAGGGCTATGCCTGACTCAACCTCGCAAGGATGTGACAATTGTAGAGCATCCTCTCCACCATCATTGTTTCATTCTCAAGGTAAGTCAAACCATGGTGGATGATGATAGTCATCCCAAGCAGCCTATACAGATAACTAGGTGACTTGGTGATTCACACACCAACCTCCAACAATGTCTTTGGCTTTCTTCAATACCTCAAAGACCTCAAAGACAGCATTTATGTAAGTCAAACCATGGTGGATGATGATAGTCATCCTAAGCAGCCTATACAGATAACTCTAGGTGATTGGGTAATTCACACACCAATCTCCAACAACGCCTTTGGCTTTCTTCAATACCTCAACGACCACAAAAGAACCTTGGTGCTAAAGCTCCAATTATGGCTGGAGTAGGTAAGCCGCAGACTCCTATCACCCCCAAGGTCACATCTACTTCAAGGATCATGTCTCGCTCGACCTTGCAAGGAGGCGACAATTGTAGAGCATGTTCTCCACCATCATTGTTGCATTCTTAGGGTAAGAAAACAATGGTGGATGATGAGGACCAGCCCAACCAGCTGAAACAGATATGTAGAAATTTCTGAGTTTTACTGTTTGCTAGTTTATGTTAACATTTCGTGGTTTTCACTTACAGCCGGTTTTGCATTGGCTGTAAGTTACTTAAGAAATTTTGCTGAACAATTAAACACACAGTAAAATGACTAACAGGCTGAAAAACACATTTCCAATCACACCATAAAAATGATAGACTCAGAGATTTTTGGCCAATGGCCCTGGAAAAACCCACAAGGGGAAAACCATCAGAGAGAGAGAGTTTATTATTATGCTTCAGGATAAAAATCAGACATTAATTTTTACAGTCAAAAATCCAACTTATCTCAACCCAGAAATTTGACCAGCAGATTGTCTCGGTTTCCGTGCTTTTGCTGCCTCGATTTCTGTGCAAACCTTCTCGGAAAACGTGCCAAAAATATCAGCAAATCTCAACCTTGATTTCTGTGCAGAAGAAGAAAAATCTGCCCTCGTTTTTCGTGCCCAGAACAGCAGAAAAAACGTACTGTACGGACAGCATTAAATGCTGCCGTACTCCTCGAAAACTGTGCCTGAACCGTACAGAAAACAGCCTTGAAATTTGTCTTGTTATTCACCTCGAAAACTGTGCAGAAAAGTACTGTCCGTACAGACTGTACGGACCTCGATTTCTGTGTTGTACAGCCTGTGTACGGCCTCGAAATTCGTGCAGGGTACGGACTGTAATAAATGCAGTCCTCGTTTTCTGTGCCCTGCTTGACCTCGAAATTCGTGCCCTTCAAACCGTACGGTACGGCTGCCTTGGGATGCGTGCCAACTGAAAGTCTCTCTCAGCTGGTTGCCTGGAAACTCGTGCCCTTCTCTCAGCTCTCTCTTCTCTTCACTCTTCTCTCAAGAATGAATGAGTTTTGCCTCCCTCAAGCCTTTTTGTCTAAACCCTAAGTGGGTATCTAATCCAACGGTGGAGAAAGATCCAATCCAATGGCTAAGATTCAATGAGAGTAAAAATCACATTTATTTAAATCACTTAAATAAATTTACTCACCCACGTAAATTTATCAAAAAGTGACTTTAAGTTTATAAAGTCTCATTAAGTAGCTTTTAATGTGAGGGTCACATTTTTCCCTCTTCTAAGTGACTTAGGCAAAAAGTCACTTAGGGAACATATTCCTAGGTACAAAAAACTAACACTCCCTCTTATCGAGGAAGGTGTTCTGCACCACTCCCAACTTATCTCTAAAGAAGACAAACTTCCCCCTCCCCAAAGACTTCGTTAGAATGTCTGCAACCTGCTCATCAGTGGATATATACTGTAGCTCAACTACCCCTCTCTGAACATAGTCACGGATGAAATGGTACCTGATCTCAATGTGCTTCGACCTGTCATGGAACACTAGATTCTCAGAGAGCTGAATGCAACTCTGATTGTCACAATAGATCACCGTAGGCCTAAGCTGCTGATCAAATAAATCTACCAATAACTTGCGAAGCCCTGCTTCACAAGTAGCCTGACTGGCTGCCATATACTCGGCCTCAGCAGAACTCAGTGCAACGGACTTCTGTTTCCGACTAAACCACGACACTGCTGCCGAGCCCAAACTGAAACAACAACCGGAAGTGCTCTTCCGATCCCTCACACAACCTGCCCAGTCTGAATCTGTGAACCCAACCAAGCTGACTCCACCCGAACCCCTGTAGTCCAGACCATAATCCACTGTACCTGCAAGATATCTCAGTATGTGCTTTGCGGCAGTCCAGTGCACACTCCTAGGCTCAACCATGAACTGACTAAGAGTGTTAACCGCAAAACACAAGTCTGGCCTGGTATTGACCAGATACATCAATGACCCAATGAGCTGACGATATAAAGTGGGATCCACCAACTTACCCTCGAAAGCATGAAGTTGCTTCCAGTTGGTGATCATAGGCGTACACATCGGCCTGCAGTCTTCCATCCGAAATCTCTTCAGAATATCAACTGCATACTTCCCCTGACCAAGGAAAATATGTCCAGGCTCCTGCCAAACCTCCATCCCCAGATAGTAATGCATCAGTCCAATGTCAGTCATCTCGTACTCCGATGCTAGATCTCTCTT
>LPNX010330630.1:22851-36070 GCA_001517045.1 Pseudotsuga menziesii
GGTATACTTTCCCAAAGCACACCCCCTGCACACATCACTCTGCTCAGTGCTGAACTCTGGTAATCCTGTAACCATGCTCCTCAACAATCTGAGAGCTGGGTGATGTAGGTGGGCCATCCTCCGATGCCAAAGCTCACATAGCTCACCGCTGTTGCTGTGTGCTAAAGCACACTGTGGCTGAAACAAGAGCTTGTACAGCTTTCCACACCTGACTCCAATGTCCATGGCACTGGACATACCTGTAGCCCTGGGATACACCTGCACTCTCCCATCTGAAAAGCACACCCCAAGACCCCTGTCCTCAATGGTGGAAACTGATACAAGGTTCTTCTTCAGCCCAGGGACATACAACACATCCCTCAGAGTCATGAGACTCATCGACCTCTGCTGAGGCTGCTGTCTGCTGTCCCTATCCCTTCTTCTTCTTCTTGCTTGGACACTGTGAGGCATAGTGCCCAAATGCCTGACATGCATAACACTTGATTTTACTCAAGTCTTTCTTCTGCCCACTCTGCTGCTGCTGCTTGGCCCCACCCTTCTTGGGACCCTTCTTCTTCTTGCCCTTAGCTACCAAAGCCACATTCTCGTCATCAACCCCACTGTGAGATGTACTGCCCTATACAAGAACTCTCCTGGTCTCCTCCTGCACCAAGTCATCCCAAAGTCTTTCCCAGTCAGGGAGGTTCTCTCTGCCCACTATGGCTTGCACAAATGCACCCCAGGGCTTTGAAGCCCCATTCACTACTGTGCGTACAAGCTCTGTAGGGGCTACCTTCTCCCCAACCGCTACAAGTTCATCCCGAACTGCAGAAATCCTGGTAAGATATGCTGTGACTCCCTCACCCCCATTCATCTTTATACTTTTGAGTTTCTCTCTGAGAACCATTTTCCTGTTCTCATTGGAACTCTCATACAAACTGGTCAAGGCTGTCCACATCTCGTGTGCCCTATCCTTGCTTGAAATGTGAGGGATTATGTGGTCTTTAACCGCATCTAGAATGATTCTCCTAGCTTTACAGTCCTGCTTGTTGAAGGCTGATAGAGCTGCTGCATCTGTTGATGCGGGAATGACAATCGGATTTGCTATAGTGTTCCTAACTACATCTGGCCATAACTCATTCTCTTCTAGTAACAGTAAAATTCTGGCCTTCCACGGCACAAAATTCCCTGTCCCATCCAGCCTATCCTCCAATCTAAGACCTGTGGCCATCTCTACACCAACCCAACAAAGTGCTGCTCACTGACAGAAGGTAAAATACAAAAAATTCTGAGTTCTGAAAATTTCTGTGTGTCTACAAACTATCACTGTTTTCTGCCCCCAAGCTCTGATACCATGTAGAAATTTCTGAGTTTTACTGTTTGTTGGTTTATGTTAACATTACGTGGTTTTCACTTACAGCCGGTTTTGCATTGGCTGTAAGTTACTTAAGAAATTTTACTGAATAATTAAACACACAGTAAAATTACTAACAGGCTGAAAAACACATTTCCAATCACACCATAAAAATGATAGACTCAGAGATTTTTGGCCAATGGCCCTGGAAAAACCCACAAGGGGAAAACCAGTCAGAGAGAGAGAGTTTATTATTATGCTTCAGGATAAAAATCAAACATTAATTTTTACAGTAAAAAATCCAACTTATCTCAACCCAGAAATTTGACCAGCAAACTGTCTCGGTTTCTGTGCTTTTGCTACCTCGATTTCTATGCAAACCTTCTCGGATAATGTGCCAAAAATATCAGCAAATCTCAGCCTCGATTTCTGTGCAGAAGATGAAAAATCTGCCCTCGTTTTTCGTGCCCAAAACAGTAGAAAAAACGTACTGTACAGACAGCATTAAATGCTGCCGTACTCCTCGAAAACTGTGCCTGAACTGTACAGAAAACTGCCTTGAAATTTGTGCTTGTTATTCACCTCGAAAACTGTGCAAAAAATTACTGTCCGTACAGACTGTATGGACCTCGATTTCTGTGCTGTACGGCTTTGAAATTCGTGCAGGGTACGGACTGTAATAAATGCAGTCCTCCTCGTTTTTTGTGCCCTGCTTGACCTCGAAATTCGTGCCCTTCAAATCGTACGATACGGCTGCCTTGGGATGCGTGCCAACTGAAAATCTCTCTTAGCTGGTTGCCTGGAAACTTGTGCCCTTCTCTCAGCTCTCTCTTCTCTTCACTCTTCTCTCAAGAATGAATGAGTTTTGCCTCCCTCAAGCCTTTTTGTCTAAACCCTAAGTGGGTATCTAATCCAACGGTGGAGAAAGATCCAATCCAATGGCTAAGATTCAATGAGAGTAAAAATCACATTTATTTAAATCACTTAAATAAATTTACCCACCCACTTAAATTTATCAAAAAGTGACTTTAAGTTTATAAAGTCTCATTAAGTAGCTTTTAATGTGAGGGTCACCTTTTTCCCTCTTCTAAGTGACTTAGGCAAAAAGTCACTTAGGGAACATATTCCTAGGTACAAAAAACTAACAAGATAACTCTAGGTGATTGGGTGTTTCACACACTTGCCTCCAACAAAACCTTCTGCTGTCTTTAGGATCTCAAAGATGATGACCCAAAGATGCAAATATCATAATATGTCATAGGTTTGTAATGAAAGTGACCTCATGGAGTGTCCATGGCCTTAGCGACCTTGGAAAAAGAATATTGTTCGAGGAGGTGGACTATGGTAACTCAAGAACTCAGCTTGGGAGCTACACCTTTATGAGGTTTATGAGGCAACTTGATGGAGGTCTACCTAGTCCAGCAACTGTTTCGAAAGAAGAAGCGTCTAAAAGAATATTTGGTTTGGATTACTTATGATATTTTGTTTTCAGACAATGTTTGTTTCTTTCAGTTAGTTTGGGTATCGGTACTGTAAGCCTTAAGAGGGGATGTTAGGATATAAGGCTTACATGTAATAAAAATCACTTTATGACTTAGTTATGTTTTTGTACTTGTGTGTAAAGCAAATTTATCGAACATTCATAAGTGGAAATGATTTGCTCCATGGATAACCACATATAGGGAGATGAGCTTCTATGTAATAAATGTACCAGTTACTCATAATATCATATCGTGTTATTATGTTTATCTCTCTCATGTGTTTATCTAGTCCTTGTAATAGGTTGGGATGGCTTGAAATTAGAATCACATACAATTCTAAGGAATGTGTGCATGCCATGGTAGGGTCCACCAATACACCACAACTCCACCCCAAAAGATGAACAGATTGCAGATATCTTGACCAAGCCACTGACAACAACGAAGTTTGTGTACTTTCGTGACAAGCTTGGCATGGTAGAGAATACCTATCTCGCTAAGAGGGAGTGTTGATTTTTTCCTAAGGAGCATCGAGACCCATTCTCTTGGACAATGAACGCACTTGGTCAGTTACCAGGATCTTGTACCAGACTAGGACTGGTAGACTCAGCCTAGAGTTGAATGGCCATTCTTTGAATGGAGGAACCTGGTCAATTATCTAGAACTGGGATACTCGGCCTAGGGATAAGGGGGCATTCTTTGAATGGAGGCACCTGGTCAGTTACCAGAAACTTGAACCAATCTAGTACCGGGGCACTCAGCCTAGAGCTGAGTGGCCATGCTTTGAATGGAGGCACCTGGTCAGTTACGAGGAATTTGAACCAGTCTAGGACCAGGGGTCTATTAATTCTCCCTATTTATGATGATGTACTTTGAGTGGGGATAAAGGACCCTTATGACCACTTGCCTTGACCACAGGACACTTGAAGGAGCTACTTTCCCTAAGCCTTAGTCCATGAAGAAGACTAAGAAGCTAAAGTCAAAATAAAAAAAGACTCTTGTACCACAAGAAGTTAAAGTAAAACTACAAGAAGGAGCCCAGTACCACTAAAAGTTAAAGTCAAAAGAGTAAACATGAAAAAGAATAAAACCCTATTATTATATTCCTATTTGTAAGGGACCACTTCAAGTACTTAAAAGGCTATAAATAAAGTTCACTGGCAAATCACTTCTACACACACTTCATCTTCATCTTAGCTGCTCTATAAAAGACTGAATTTTTCGTTGGTGTGAGGTTGCTTCTTGTTTTTATGCCCTAGCATGGCGGCCTAGGTAGCTAGGGCATCACTCCATCTGCACTCACGAGCTAGGGAAGCTCCATCCTCTCCTCGAGCAGCAAAGACATGTCACGAGCAGGTCACTTCTCTCTCCGGGCAGCCACAGAAGTAGCACAGGCAGCAGGGAAGACACACAAGCAGCCCTAACTCTTCACGGGCAGCCCTAAAAGAAGCTCGGGAAGCAGCATATCAGGTTTGGGCAGTCTCAGGAAGCCATAACAGATCCGAGCAGACTCAGGAAACAACATAATAGGTCCGGGCAGCAGCATAACAAGATCGGGTAGCCCAGATCTGATTCGGGCAACATCCAAGCAGCTACATGAAAGTTTGAGCAGCCCTAATTTGGTCTGAGCAGCAGCAGGCAAAGTCTGGGCAGCTTGGGAAGCAGGAAGTAAAATTCTGGGCAGCACACTAGGTCTACAATTTCTGAGCATCAGAAGAATTTTTCTTGGGCAGTTTGCATTCATCCTCCACTTGGCAAGTTGTTGTTCAAGCCTGCTAGGGTTTGAAATTATTGTTCAAGCCTACTAGGGTTTGACAATTTGTGAAAAACATTCATCTCAGAATTCTGAGATGTTTTCTTACAAACTCAGTCTTCTCATGTAAGGGATGAATTACTAATGCTTTTGGGGTTTCTGTCCTTTAAAGGTTTCCCCGTGAAAACATCTGGTGTTCATTGTGTTGATGCTTGATTATCTACTGCACTTGTCTTATTTTTATCTATCTTACAGTCTGCAAAATTAAAGAATATATGCACATGCTAAAATTCAACATCGCCTACATGCCATGTGTTACCAACTATTTTGTACCATAGTTGAACCTCCTCTTGAGCCGCCAGTTGATGAACATGGTCAATGTTCATATCCAGTGTAGCAGAGGATCATAATGTTTTGCCTAACCAATTTTGGCTAGTCATTTTTATTTTTATGCTGAAGTGACCATGCCCCATGGGGTTTTTGTAATAAAGTGTGCTAGTAAGGGTTTTGAGCAGCTCGATCTCCTAAGACGTAATTTTCAACTAAGGTATTCGAAGTAGTTTTTTTCCTTGTCAATTATGCTTTGCCTATAGCCGAGTATAATCGATGAGGTTTTCTCCCGCTTCCTCCAAAGCTGGAATGCCTGATTTTGAATTTTGGGCCTTGGGGGGTTATTCGAGTCCAACTAACAAGTATGAACCTATTAGACACTAGTTGTATGTTCTATGGTCATTTCCTAGGCCTCGGGATACATTAAAACAATGTCCGAAAAAAATTTCCTAGACGCGTGATGATTTTTTATTTTTATTTTTTGACTATAGAGAATTAATTAAATTTTTCAATTAATTAAACCATTTTGACCATCGTTTAATTGAAATTTTCATTTTGTAATAATTAAGTGGTTTGGGGGAATGTTTTGGCAAATAAACACTTATTTTCTAAGCCAAAACACTCATTTAACCCCTAAACACACTTATCCTAAGTTTCAAATTATTATTTAGCCTTGGAATTAATATTTTCTCAAAAAAACCAAAAAATGAGAAATATTAATTAAATTAATAAAAAATAATAAATTGGAGAAAATCAAAATATCTCCAAAAAAGGCCAAATTTGATTTAATAAAGGGCTAATTAGCTTGGCACAGAGTATTTGGGATGATTCCAATCAACATAAATCAAATCCAGATCAGTATCAAAGCTCCGGCAGTTAACTCCCCATCAAGGATTGTGCCCTCCTTCAATTGGCAATTCAATTTGGTTATGTGTTGTTCATCTATTTGCTAGGTGATAGGACCGAGGGGAATTGAGCCACCTCACCCCCCCCTCTTTACTCCAACCCAGTCTCCTCTTCAATCAATGATCAGTTCAGCATTTAAGCAACTCTAGACTTGATCTCTTCAAAGGGTTGCGCCTCCCACTCTCTCCTTGACGTTTTTCCATGTGGGAGATGCCCATTGGATGGGTGAGGATTCCTATGAAGGGAGTGGGGGTGCCTTGCCTAGATGGAGGCCACCTCCCCACTCTCACCCTCCTAAACCTCAGTTTAACTGCAAATCTTCATGTCGAGTTCATTCAATTGCTCCAGTGTGCCTCTTCTGATGCCAAGTCCTGACTTAGGGTTTTAGCTTCTCTTTTTTGTATAAGTAAGGATCTCTTGCTCCCGTTTTCATATGGAGAATGTGCAAGAAAACTCTGCCAATTTTGTAACAGATATTTGATTATTGGAATAAAGTGACATAGAAAGTCTATGCATGGACTCTGTGTGTATGATTTTCATCTTGTGAGGTGATCTCGTTCTTACCATATTCCCTTTCTTTTGCAAATATTTTTATCAATGCTAGCTCAGGAGGGCTATAAATCTAGCATGGTAGGATAGCCATTTAGAGTCTTAACTTGGTTATCTATGCAAAAAATTTTGAATGTCTGAAGCGAACATGAAGTAGTTAGTTATACCATTGTTTTTCAGATATTTTCGTAATCTAGCATTCTGGTATTTGATCTTGTGTTTTGTGGATTGAGAATTGTGTTTCAAGTATCACCAAAGCTGGAGAAGGAGTTGAATCCCACCCACCTCTTCACGAAGCAAGAGCCTTTTAAATCTAATACTTTCACCATGCAAGGTCTTCAGAGCGCTTGATTCCAACTTCAGAAAACATGGCTAAAAGGGGCTCTTCCTCATCCTTCTTAATCAAAACTTAAAATATTTTCCTCGGTTACAAGTTCCACCCATCCTCCTTCTTCTTGCTCTTCTAGATCTACCTCTTCCTTCCTCTTTATACCTTGATTCTTTTGCCTCACTTTTTCACTTTTCTTGCCTCTTTTTCTCCTTCATTGTTTTCCCTTGGTTATAGCATTTTTTCTCTTGCTTTTAGCCCGCCTTTTCTTCACTTTTTTTCGGTCTCTTTCTCTCGAATTTTGCAGCCACTTTTCTCCTAGTTGGATGCCTTGTTTTTACCATTTTTTGTAGCCATCTTTTTCTTTGTTTGGCTACCCCATTTTTCTATTTTTTACAGCCAGCTTTTTCTCTTTGTTGGCTACCCTCTTTCTCTTCCATTTTCAGCCTTTTTGGGCACTTTTTGAGTCTTTTTCCCTCTCCTTTTTGCAGCCACCTTTCATCATTTTGTTGGCTTCCCATTACTTCCTTTTTTGCAGCCATTTGGTTCCTTCATTGGCTGTCCCGTTTCTTCATCATTTTCAGCCTTCTATCACTCTTTTTGGCATGTACTTTTTTCCTAGTTTTGATTCAAAAAAGGACTAAAAATTTGCAATTTCGTACTTAGATTAATTTCAATATTTTTGCATCGAGATTAGTTTTGTTTGTTAACAATAATGGGTGCATGAGTGTTTGGTTTTCTTGTGTCGGTACCAAAGACAAAGTGAACCAAGAGAGCAAGTCCAAAGGCTTGAAGATTGAAGTGGAGTCCAAAACAAGAAGACAAACTCCAAATACATCCTTTGTAAAAGCCATTAAGGCTTCTTTCTTTTGTTTCAAGTTCTTTCAAGAGTTAAAATCCCTTTCATTGTAATCATTAATAAAAAGGCTACGTGGGGTTAAGCCTCCCACATTTTTTCCTACTTCCCCTATTTGGGGGAAGTGTGTCTTGTGTTTTTTTTCTTGCTTAGATTAGATTGTTTTTGTCAGACTTAGTTTATTTCCACTAATTGCTAGATTTAATTTTCATCACTTGCATGCTACTTGCGTCATGTGTATCTTTGCTTTATAATTGATATTTCATAAAAAGAACCTAAAGACTCTTGAACTTGTCATAAGACAAGTCAAGAGCTATCTCTATCGGAGAGCATTTTGCATTGCATTCGCATCATAGATTAGATAAGACTCTTGAATCTCACCATAAGGTGGATCAAGAGCACTCTCTGTCGAAGAGTTATGTTTGTTAATAAAATCTTCAACTCACACATCCCCTAAAAATTGGAACTTACTATTCTACAGTGTGTATGCTCTACCCGTTCGAGATACCCAAAAGCACTGTAACTTGGTAATTCACACACTTAACTCCAAGTATGATCATAATAAAATTTATCACCCCATAACCAACGAACCGACATTGAATGCGATAATATTTCTAAGAGGGAAAATCTTTATTGTGGGCGCTGAGTAGCTCTCCTCGTTTGCAATGGTTGGAAAGTTATCGAACGCCTCGCTGCAAACTGGACAGTTCAACATGTCTTCGAACGAGGCCACTTAGAATATTTTTCCGGTTAGATTTCCAGTACCTTGCGTATCGGTTGGAAATTCCCTTAGCCTTAATAAACAAGATCACCTTAAACAATACACAATAAAATCGACCAAGAGCATTTGCAAAATGATCTCACAAACATCAAAGACTTGTATTTCAGCATCCCCGACACTTTGACTCCATTTAAGGCACTAGTCTTTTAATTCTTGCATTATCTTGCTTGGACCATTTGTCTGTTTATTTCTAAGTTATTCATGTGTGGATGCTTTAATTTCCGTTTTTTATTCAATTTATATCGTGTTTTACAAATAGCAACGTGGATTGCCTAAATTGATTATTGTGTATATCAAAAACTGTTGATGAAATTGTCATTGATGCCAACATGGACTTGTAGTGGCCCCATAAGATGTCATTGATGCCACCAAGTCCCATCTATAGTGCCTTGACCCCTTACAGAGTGGGTTTGTGCCTAGAAGCACCTTGTACCCAGTTGACAAGGTCGTTGTACCCACAAGGCTGGATCTTGATGCCACCACCTTGTTGAAGATGTTCAAGACTCTATTGATGGTGTTGAAGACCCTGGAAATGGTCTTAAAGCCTTGATGGACGTTAGAGAAACCCTAGATGGGTTGGAGAAGCATTAATTGTTGAAATATTGTAACTTCGAAGAATATTCTATATGTATCTTTTTGTGGTCCCCAATGGTCCTACCGGGAGAACCACTTGTACTACTTTGTACCCCGATGCTTCTAATCGGAAGAACTAGTAAGAGTCGTGAGGTAGTCCCCTCTATTTGTAAAGGTGGGTCATAAGCACCCCAGTGTGGTTACTTGAGCCTACATGTGTAACTCGAGCCTACATGATTAACTCGAGCCTACATGTCAGAATGAATAATTAAAGTGAACGGATGAATATAAATAGAGGTGTAGCGCTCCTCATTCGGAACACACGCTCTCACTTGTATAGCGCATTAGTGGAGAGAGAGAAGTAGCTAGAGAAGGAGGAGGATCAGGCTTTGATCTCCTTGTTGGTTTTATCTTTTATCTTTTGGGGCATCTATATTGAGGAAGCTTTTGCTGGNTCTTCCCAGGATAAATCTTTGTGTTCTTTTTTGTATGGTTGTGCTTGTCTATCTTTCAGTGATCCTGTTTATATGCTTTTGTTATGAAATTGAAATAAAATACTAATGATCTAGCTTAGCATATGCAAATTTAACATGGTATCAGAGCCACCCTGAAAGAAGACATTGTGCAGCTATAGAAGCTAGGGCTTCTTATTTTTTGGGTCTCTCTCTACAATCGATTAGCAAAAGAAGGCTAGGCTGACTCTCCACTGAAGGGCGCATCTTTTTGTCGAAGCAGAATTCGATTCCGAGCATTTTCAGTTTTCGATGCGAGAAATTAGGGCTTTCTTCAGAAGAAGAATTTTTGAGTGAGCCTGGCATAGGATTTCTCTCATCAAAATCAAAGTTTAGAGACCTGGATCAAGATTTTTGGTTGGGTGAAACTCCGGGAAAGTCAAACCCTAGTTTGACCCTGAGCTGGAAAAACCCTAAATACTAAAACTGCTAAGTTTTGGTACATTCGCTATATCCCGAGATTGGAGAATGCTCAGGAGCGGAAAATTGTAGAGGCCGAAGATAAAATCTTGATTTACACTGTGTCCAAAATTCAGCCTTAGATTCGCTATATTCTGGGAGATATGATCCCTCCACGTTAGGGGTTCCAGCCTCTTCTAGAATTCATCCCTAAACAAGACACCTGGGGAGAATTGCTATATCTTGGGCTACAGAGGTCCAAATGGAATTCATGAAGATGTTCCAAAAAGGGTACGGACTGTACTTTCTGTGGTACAAAGTTCAGACCCAGAAGATGAAACAGGGACACGTGGAAGTCCATACAACTTCGATGTTCTGAACAGTCCTGTAACAGGTCACCTTGGGAAAAGGATCACAAATCCAAATTGGTGAAACAAATTCTGATGAAACCTGTGGTGTTGGATCAGGGAAATGCGAGGTTACCTCAGTGCAAAATTTCAGACACAGAGGAGCAGTAATTTTAGAGATATCACAGAAACAGTGAAATACATTTCTGCAGAAGAAATTGGAAAACTAGGGTTTCCTGTTCCGGGAGCTTCCCTCCTCTGTTTTCAGAAAAGGAGTACATTGGACAGCTCCATTTGAAGAGATCTTTCTTTCTATCAAATCAGATATGAAAGATTCCAAGTTTTGAAAATTAGGGTCTCTCTGACAAACCCTAGATCAGCCAACTCCAGAAGCAGGACGGACACCTCAAATCGGTAAGATCTAATAATTTGCTATTTGCATCTGAGGTTCTCATTTCAAAGTAATCTATCTCATCAGCTTGATGATAAGCTTGGTGAAGTTGAAAACTTCCAAGAATGGAAGTATTTGATCTCTCTAAAGAAAATGAATTAGAAACCTACATGAATAGAGAGGTTCCAGTTCCATACGGAGATGAGGCTCAAAGCCTTACACAAGAAGAACTTGATCAAGGCCAAGAAGATCATTTTTTATTCAATCACGGATCAACTTGTACCACAAGTGTCTTCCCTAAAGACACCGAAGATGTTTGATTCCTTGATCAAGCTATTTGAAGATAAGAACTTAAATCAGAAGATGGCTTTGAGAAAATAGTTGAAGAATGTGAAGATCCAGAATGCAGAACAACTTGAAGCGGTAGAAGAAGAAGTGGAGAATGCAGAAGTGGTGATAGCCACCTTGAATGGCCTCCCAGGATCATGGGATTCATTCATGCGAGGAATGTGTACCAGAAGGAAGTTATTACTTTCAGCTGACTCTAAGAAGAAAAAGATGGGAGCAATTGAAGATCAAGCTCTCTCCATTCAAAGAAGATCCCTGAAGCGATGAGGAATATGAAGAACTCAATTCTTGAAGAACCTCTTATCCATCTTATCACTTGGATAAGAAATGATGATGTCATGAATAAAGAAGATGATGAAGTAGAAGGATGAAGAAGGAGTCTACCCACGAAACAAATAAAGAAAAGTATTCAATTGTCACTTCATGATATTGTTTTGTTATGCATTTGTTTATATTCAGTTGATGTATTATGCATGATAGGATGTTTATATTAACGACAGTATACTACTAATATGCATGTGATGGGTAAGTAGCGCATGGTGCTATATAACTCTCCATTGCTACTTATCTAGAATGAAACCTTTTGCCCACCTATTTCGACTAGGTGGCAACTCCATGTACATGAAGATGTACATAATTGTACAAATTGTACCTTGGGAAAAATCTGAGGATTTTTTCACTTCTGCAGGGCAATTGCCCCTTTGTAAAACGAAATGTTCGCTCCCCTGCATGGGAAAATTAATGTAATTATATGTGCTAGTGTGGGTCATATGATATGGATGCCATACCATGGAACTGGTTGTTAGGGAAGTCCCCTCATCGAGTGTTTTTTCCCTTTCCAATTAATCTTGTTGAGTAAACGATTTTAATTGGTTTGGTTTTTCACTCAAAATCCTCCAAAGTGGTGACGGGCGTTCTAACAGTCAAGTCCATGGGGTGGCTAAGGGTTCAAAGTGTTATTCGTGACCATGCTAGACATTTGTATAGAGTCTTGCGGAGTTTCGTTATGTTGTTGTATTTTTATTAATTTTTTCTAGTTAATTAACTTCACCCCTTGGTGGTTAATTAACTCAGTTTTGATGTAATAATGTAATTGCTCAAGCACTGGCATTTTGTAATAGGGGCCATGAATGCAAGGTAAAATTGCTATGAAACCCCCTAAGCCACTGCTTCGAGTCCCATGTCATTCAGACAAGTGGTTGAGGAGATAGACCATTTTTGTCTAAGCAAGGTCTATTTTTCCTGGAGAATTAATTAATTTCCCTAAGTCAAAATTCATATTATTTGATTTTGAAGTAAAAAATCAAATAATGCCATGGTAATTTTGTTTGGGGGTTGTTAAGCCTAGGAAAATTTACTTCAAATTTTTCCACCCCCCCATGGCCAAGATATGATTTTTTCAAGTTATTTTTAATTTTTCCTAAGTTAAAATTGGAAAAATTTAAAATTAAATTGAAAAATTAAATCTAAGGTGAATTAAATTTTTAGCCTAAGTTTAAAGGTTAAAAGCTTATTTAGAGCAAGTGGCTAAAGTCAAAGCCAAGTTAGAAGACATGAGGTGGTCTAAACCCTCACTAAAGTAGGGGCGGCCAAGTTTAAAAAGCAAAAGAGGAGCCACGTCCAAGTTTAAAACCTCCATTTTAGTGAGGCGTCACATGTGGAGGAGGCATTCTAAGGTGGGCGCTAGCCATCTCATGGCTCACTTCAAGCTAAAACTCCTCCAAAGTTAGCGCTAGGGTAAAGGGGCGTCACATGAAAAAGGTGAAGGCGCTATATTTGGAGGAAGGCGTCACCATTTAGAGGGGCGCTACCACTTAGGAGGGCGCTACCCATTTAGAGGAGCGCTACATGCTAAAGGATGGCGCTAGCCATAAGAAGAGGGTGCTACATTTGGAGAGGGCGTCAAACTTAGAGGGGGCACCTAGCCTTTGGGACCACAATAAACCCTAAAAACAGATCTAAGGTGAACATTTGGTCAAAACCCTAGATCTAAGGGTGCAAAATGATTGAGACATGGATCAAGCACCTAAGCCATGGATTGGAAAGTAATCTAAGGGTGTAGATTGATTGAGAAGGGTGCAAAGTCAAATACCCTAGATCTAGTGGTGGAGATCTAATCTAGATCTAGATCTAATCTTGGCCATTGATCTTCAAGGGGTTGGGGTCTTCCTCAACTATATAATGAGGGTCTCACTCCCTCATTAAACATGATCTCTCATGCTATTGTTATGCTGCTGGAATATTTCCCCATTCTCCTCTCATATTCTCTCAAGCTTCTTTTGCTATTGTAATGTTCTTGCCCTAGTTGGGCTTAATACAAGTAATCTTTGGAGGA
>LPNX010330630.1:36411-94304 GCA_001517045.1 Pseudotsuga menziesii
ACACGGGTGAAGGGGAGGTGCTGCCCAAATTGGCCCAAAAATACCTCAACCTTCAATCGGTTCCAAAAGGGGTTCAAACCCTCACTCTTCTCTCACATTTTTCTGATATTTGTAAACCCCAATGAGAAGTTCTCTTGGGGTATTCTGCAAAAGTTTAATAAGCACTTGTAACCTATATGTAAATAGATTAGGAAGTAGAGTAGGAAGTAGAATACTAGTTGCTTGGATTTCTGTTTATGCAAGTTTTTCTGTTTACCCACCTAGCTTTGTGACAGACCACCATCTCTGTCACAGAGATTGAAGTGAGGTTAGTTTAATCTTTTTGTTACTTCTGTTTACCCACCTGTCTCTGTAACAGAGATTGTTGTGAGGTTAGGATAACTGGTTTTATTTTCAGTTTACCCACCATCTCTGTCACAGAGATTGCTGTGCGGTTAGGCATTGCTTTAGCTAGTTACAGTTTCCTTCAAGTTTCAGTAATTTTTTTAATTTTCTGTTAAAGGGGTAATCATACAACCCGCCTATCCTGTGTATCCTCTATCCACTTGTCATCTCCCTTTAGGGACTTCAAGTTGGGTATGAAAAGCAGGAAAAGTGGGGGCTTAGCTTAGTTGAAACAACTTTCTTTCTCTGCTACAATCTTCACATTTCATTTTTCAGTCCAAGATCAAGTACCAGCACCTCCCATAAGGGACACCGCTTGGTTGATCTTGTTGATTATTTAAAATTAACCTTGCATGCTAATCACCAAGACTAAAATTTACCCTCTAAAATTAACCAACAACAACTTCACTAGCCTCTGTTCCTCTACTCGGTTATCACCCTTCGGGGTACTCACGAGATACGACAGGGGATAGAGAATTCTTAGTTTAATAGGTATCCATCTAGCTGTTTTTCCAGTTAATTAAAAGCAGTGCCCTAGGAGGCGACTTGGGGTAGAAGACCGTGGGGGGTCTCTAGGCGTTCTAGGTCCCCCTTGTTGAGCACCAGGCCATTGGGGTTTGACCTGTGAGCTACGGGTGGGCTTTGCTCCCACTTTGTTGAGCGCAACAGCATTCCCTCTTTGACTTGAGAAACACTGGATTGGGGTAGTCACACCACCGGTTCGAAGACTAAACTCCAAGAAGAAAAACATTAATAAAATCTACCTAAAATAAACCAAGAGACATTGCAAAACCGGTTCTGTAACATTTTTTCATTTTAGCACACTTCCACTCCAGCATTGCAATCCAGCACTTTACTTTCAATCTCATTTATCTTTCAGTTTCATTTACTTTCAGTTCTGCAATTGTTTATGTGGTAAATGCTTAACACTTGTTTAACTGCTTCAAGTAATTTTCCTTCTGCCATCTCTTGTCTATAATTTGTAAATCTGGTTCATATTTGTCTAAACTGTAACTATTTTACTTGATTTGTTTATACTGATAAATTTAGATCATCTGTATATTGCTTAAATATCTTGGTTCATTATTGTTTATAATTGTACCATTTATTTGTTTATTCATCTCATTGTTAGACAACTTAATCTGTGGATAATTAACTTAGATTTGCATCCATTGAAAGTTGCATTCTCTGACTCCATTCTTTAGGCACTGGTTATAAATAAAAGGATTGACTGTCATTTAAATATTGCATCTTGCATTGGTTTGACTGTCATATCTCAAAACCTTAGCCTCAGTCTTAATAAAAGATCCCTTTAATTAATTTGTAATTAATTAATAAATCTGGAACTTAGTTTTCCTGTAGGGACTACCCCCCTTGGCTCTGTTGGGATCTTGCCTAAAAGGAGGAGTTGTGGATTATGGTGACAGTGGTCCCCAGCTCTCGCTTGCCCCCAAGGACACACATAGCAGGTTGTGACTTTCCTGTGTCTTAAAGTGTGAATTAGGCGGCAACAAAACCCCTTTGCTGACATATTGGATTAGTGCACAATCTCAATGTTGTCCTGGTAGAGATGGAAGGCATCTAGAAAGGTTTCCATGAAATATGGATGAATCTTGTGTTGGCTAAATAGTTGCATGGTGCATAAGAATTTGTCGTTATACATATGTTTTATGAAATAGTTCTAACCATGCAACTGGTGCATTTGAATTGTAGGAAAGGTCCTGTACAACCGCCTACAAGAAAAAAAGGATGAGACTTGTTCCGAAGAACAAGTGATGACAATTCAATAAACATGAATCTGAAGCTCCCAGAGTCAGAGACATCTTGATGAAAGAAAGAGCTTCAGAGAGCGGTAGATCCACCTCGAAGGATGAAGACCACCATGGCTATGAAAGAAGCTATGATCAAAGAGTAACAATTGATCATGAGGAATAATGTATTCGATATGGTTTCGAGACATAAAGGGAAGCACGTAGTATCTTCCATATGGATCTACAAGAACAAGTGTACAAAGCAAGGTTCATGATTTGCCTCAGAAAAAATACACTATGACATGAGATACTCTATTGACAAGTATATATCAAGCATAGAACCACCTGTACAGAATGAAGAGGGAATATGATACTCCACTTCAGGGGGAGTGACTATAGAAGATATCTGAGTTCGACACGGTACGACATGATGGACAGCTTCCTGATGGATCGAGACTTTACCAAGAGTAAAGTGGGTTCCAACCTTCAAGGTTGAATGCAGAAGACTAGGATATGTTGATGATCTGAGAAGACGAACTCATGGAAAATGTTATGATGAAAGAATACTATAATGATGTTTGGGATATAGTACTCAAACCAGAAAGAAAGAATGTGGTATCTTACAAATGGATTTGCAAGATAAAACATGTTGCTGATAGAAGTAAGGAAAGACTTGTGGCTAGAGGTTTCTATAAGAAAGAGGGAATTAATTATGAAGAGACACTTACTCCAGGAAGCAAGGTACATGATGAATTAAAGACAAGTCTTCCTTAATGGTATGATCGAGGAAGAGTTTTTCATCGAATAGTCACAAGGATTTGAAGTTGAAGACAGATGGACTCACATATGCAAGATGAAGAAGGCCCTCTATGGCCTGAAGAAAGCTCCCGGAGCTTGGTATGGAAGAATAGATAGTTTCCTGTCAAACATGGGCTTTACCAAGAGTAAAAGATGATCCTAACCTTTACCTCAAGATTGTAGAAGATGAACCTGTCATCTTGTTATTATATGTGGATGACTTATTCTTGACAAGGAATGAGAAACAGATTATGGAAAGCAAGAAGAAACTAGCAGAAGAATTTGAGATGAAAGACCTTGGGTTAATGCATTATTTCCTAGGTCTGGAAGTATGGCAAAGTTCAGAAGGAATCTTTCTCAACCAGGGAAAGTATGCGGTAGAGATTTTAAGAGATTCAATATGTTGGAATGCAAAGCCATGGCCACACACATGGACTCCAACCTGAAGCTGTTAGCTGATGACTCATCAGAGTTAGTGGATGTGACTCACTACAGACAGATCATTGGGTCATTGATGTACCTAACAAATACCAGACCAGACATTTGTTTTGTTGTGAACACCTTGAGTCAATATCTTGTTCAACCAAGACGGGTTCACTTAATAGCTACAAAACATGTGATAAGATATCTGAAAGGAACTATAGACTTTGGTCTATACTATGATGGTAGCCATGAGTATAGATTGTATGGCTACACAGATGCAAATTGGGCTGGAAGTATCTCAGACAGGAAAAGCACATCAGGTAGATGCTTTTGTTTGGGATCTGCTATGAGTTCATGGTTTAGCAAGAAACAGTCCAGTGTTTCTCTTAGCACGGCTGAAGCAGAATACATAGCAGATTGCTCTGCTAAGTTGTGAAGTCATATGGCTTCGGAAGCCGATATCAGGTCTCTTTGACCTGAAGATGGATACTACAATGATTCTATGTGATAACCAGAGTTGTGATGACGGAGAACCCTGTGTTCCATCGTAACACATAGAAATCCGATATTTCTACATACGAGATAAGATGCAGATGACGATGTTTCAATATTCCCATGCTGAAGATATAGATGATGTTTCAGTATTTACATACTATAGATGCAGATGATGGTGATTCCGTATTCTATACTAAATATATAGAGATGATGATGCTTTCAGTATTTCTATACTAAAGATATAGATGATGATGCTTTCAGTATTCACATATTGGAGATACATATGGTGATAGTTCAGTATTCACATACTGAAGATGTAGATGATGATGTGCTGACGAAGCCTCTGTCTCGAGTAAAGTTCGAACACTTTCGAGATAAGCTTGGTGTTGTTCGGAAAGACCTTCCTCGAAAGGGGGAGTAGTGATGTTGCAGTGGGATTGTATCATCCTTGGGCACTTGCCCTAAAGTGATCCGGTGACCTCGGTTCTCGAGAATGAAGAGGGATTGTATCATCCTGGGACATCTATCCAGAATAGATCCGGTGACTTCGGTCCTCGAGAATGTAGTGGGATTGCATCATCCTTGAACTTCGGTTCAGAAAGGTATCCGGAGGCTTCGGTCCCCGAGAATGTGGCAGGATTGCATCATCCTTGAACTTCAGTTCAGAAAGGTATCCGGAGGCTTCGGTCCCCGAGAATGTGGCAGGATTGCATCATCCTTGAACTTCGGTTCAGAAAGGTATCCGGAGGTTTCGGTCCCCGAGAATGTGGCAGGATTGCATCATCCTTGAACTTCAGTTCAAAAAGGTATTCGGAGGCTTCGGTCCCCGAGAATGTGGTGGGATTGCATCATCCCTGAACTTTTGTTCAAAATGTATCCGGAGAAAACGGGGAAGGAATTTCGGCCAGTTTGAACTTAATACTTTAATCTTTAAATTTTTAATTTTGAGTTCATGATCCCACTCTGTCCTACTTCTCACTCATTGTACCTCAATGCTGCAATTCTGTTCTTGACTATGTTACATTTAGTGCTGATCTCCCGGCAATAGGCATAAAATATTAATAAAATACCTTTAGATGAATTCTTCAAAGAGTGTGTTTCCTCTCCTTTGGAAACCATGGGCAGAGGTTTTGCACTGATTATATTTGAGTACTGAAAAAGAAATGAAGAAATACTGCTGGTACAATAATCTTTGTTGAATTAATTACTAGGGAATGTCAAAGTACATAATTACTGCTAGCCCCCAACAACAAAGCCTAATAGAATTTAATTCTTTCTAACAACACATTTTTTGGATTTTCTGCAAAGCTCAAATGTATTTGCAGTAGTTTACAACTGTGTTTGGCTTTGATGAAATGTTCTTAAGTCAATTAAATAGCTAAGTTGGCAAAGCCAGTTCTCAAGGGTTTTGCCTTCTTAAAATGCACCTTACAAACGCACTTATTGGTGAACAGAGATACAGAACAAGGGCCTTCTATCATAAGCATTACTAACTCAATATGGTCTATAACCTACCATAAGGCCAATTCCTCTGGACTCACTTTTAAAACCTCCCTGCAAATGAAGAGATCTCAATTTCACGAGGTACATTAAACAGTATAGAAGCCAAAATATTCAATTTTTAGACATAAACTAGATGCCTAAAGGACAAACTCTTCCTTTTGTAGTGATTTCAAACACTACTGAGACTGTAAAAGATGCAGTCCATTTGCATGCAAAATTAAGCTGGTAACAGCAATATAAGACTTTCTTGGGACAGAGAGACTAGATAAGTAAAACACCGCAAGTGAAGCTAAAACAAAAATGCAAGGACATCAATGAAAATAAACTATTAAAGAAGCCAGAATACAATATAGCCACCATGGATAATCCATGTCATTATCAACCATCATCATCATGAATAAACAAGATTCAAATTGAAGGATATGCATCTATAGAAGCCAAGAAAAGATATATAATCTGACCAACCATTCAATACTGAATATATATTCAGTTATCCTTACCTGAGCAACAGAATGATCCAAGCAATTTAAAACCTCCTCTAATAATTTCTCTTGTAAGTTGATTTCTGAAGTTGACATGGAGGAAGGAGACACCTCTACTAACGTTGCACATAGAAGATCAAACCTTTTAGCCACCATGCGAGTTGGAACAGTACTAGCTAATGGTTCAGCAAGACAATCCATAATTTTTTGCCGCAACAATGGTATAGATTTCCCATCCCTTCCTTTTCCAGTAACTGCAAATCGCACACAGGCAGCCCACTCAGCAGTTGTTTCAACAGTTGACTGGCGTAGTCCTGTTCGCAGCGCAGCACATAGCCAATTGTCCCAGGCCTCTAAAATATGTTTAACATCAGAATGCAAGACACCGGCCAAAACCTCGGAAGCAAGGCACTGTTTGCCCTTTTCTTCCTTCACAACCAACTCTTCTAAAGGGCTCTGCAAAGACTGCAGTACTGTTTCTCCACACTCTTTAACAAGGCATTTAAATAACTTGGCAAAACCAGGTACAAATGCCTCTCCTTTTAAAAGGTCAATCCAGTTTCTTGAGCGTGGCCATGGAGCATAAAATGCCTCATACCATCCATTCACTGATTTATCTCGAATACTTTGGGACATAGCCATAGCATGGTTGTTTGAGTTGTTTGCATCAGGAAAAACATGGTCATAAGATAAACCATTCAGCATGTCGTTGACAAAGCCTTCTTTCTGAATGATTGGATTCAAAACACCGTTGAAGAAAGAACCAGCAATTTCATTTGACCCTCCAGAATGCAACAAGTTAGCACTAACTGATTTCTTGTTGGGGGAAGCTTGCAGAAGAAGAACAAGGGATGCAGCTGCAAGAACCCTTACTGGAGGAAGATGGCTATTGAGAAGTAACAAGAAATGACCTGAAAGAACAGTTTGAAAACGTTATGTAATCTTCTATGAACACATCTGATCCACAAGGTTACTTTTAACACAAGAATAAAATGTCATAACAATGTATCTATAATTGGAAACAAACAAATAGAAAGAAAGAAAACATTTTAATATTGGACATGAACTAGTCTGTATGCAGTATTGATGGTTTGCTACTAGGTATTATACTATGATCTTGTATGAAAGAAAGAAGGAACTCACTGGCAAAAAGAATGTTTGGCTTATACCACACAACTTGTAACTGGAGATAACGAGTTAAAGAACAGATACAAATTAAGAGCAGTGAATGTCAACAATTGAGGGATTATAATGCCTATCAAATGAGATCATTTTTCAGTGTGTTGTCAAAACATTTCAGATTGTATTTCCAACAAAATTAGTTTGGAATCGAGTTCATAAAAGATTGTCAGCCTAAATTTCCAAGTTTTTCCATGATTCTACATTGCATAAATACCCAATTAGTCAAAGCACTGTTGGCATAAAAAAATCTCCAAGTCCACCAACCCAATAGTGGCCATTGGAGATGCAAGACAACTATCAATAGAGTTGCTTATTGTCTCATGCAATAACATGTACTGATGATAATGCAATAACATGCCAAAAATAGCATGTGGTTAGTGATGATATTTTTACGATATTCCTAGACTCTCAAGAAACAAAATGTAGCATGAATGGTCAAACTTGTACCAAAATGGATAGAAAATGACATGATAAGGAACTAGAGGCCCGTCACCTTGCTTATTGTCTCATACATGGCACTAACCAAAGTCTTACAGCGAAATCAAGAGCATGGCTACAAGAATGATGCAGCCAAAACAATTGATAGCATCCTACTTTCCACCATCTTTGTCAATGGTATCAAGTTTCAACAACCATTGTGTAGATATTGGAGTTATTAGGATGGGTTGTAGCAAATCAATCAAATACTGCCTACTTATTGAATTTGTTGCACAGTCGACTCATCATATTAGATTTTTTCAAATGGGAACCTGTCTTTTTACAGATAGTAAACCTGGAAACAAGTCATCCCACCCTGCCACACTTGAGCGAAGAATGACACAATTTGTAATTTCAATAATTGCCCAAAGGCTACATCAATACCACAAGTCACATCCAACAAGCCTCACACAAGGATGGAGCATACCCGCTAAGATTTGAACCTAGGTCATTGTCACAACAACTGCTCCAAGTTGGCATTAAGCACAACACAACAGAATCGGGTTACTAGTTACAATATTCCACATCAACGGATGTTAAATTTTATACCTAGGAAGTTGTTCCCCTAGTGACTTTGTGTCTAACTCACTAAAAGGGGAAAATAACGTGACCCTTGCATTAAATGACTTGAGATGAACACTTATTTCACTTTAGAGATTTAAGTGACGTTTTGATATATTTAAGTGAGTTGAGGAAAAATAAATTCTTAATGGAGAGAGTGCGTTAATCTCATCCATTGATCTAAGTGCATCAAATTCAATGTGGGCCCTTGGATTTGGTGACCCCTCACTTACCTCCATAAACCAAACAAAAAGACAAGGAAGCCAGCGAGGCACAGCGAATTGTTTCATGAGTCCATTGGAGCAAGTCGAGCTTGAGAGAAGAGGAAGAGAACCTTGGGCACAAATTCCAAGATGCAGGTACAGCATTGACTCCATACTGTACAGCGCATTTAATGAGCATGAATTTCAAGAGACTGGGGATGAGTTTGGCATGAATTTTGAGGGCATTAACTGCTGAATTAAATTCTGGTTTGGTACTGTTTGCAGCATGGATTTTGAGACAGATGAGAGCACAAGTTCCCAAGCAGTGTGGGCACAGTTTTCTATGCAAATCACTGCAGTCACAGTGAGCACACAGACCGAGGAAGAGTGCAGCTTTTATTGGTCACAGAATTCGAGATTGTTGACTGTGTAATTTGACAAACCATACAGCCTGAGTTGGGCACAGTTTCCAAAGCTGGTTAACTGCTAAGCATGAGAAATTTTTCAGTCCCTGAATTTTCCAGACTTGGTGGTTGTCTTCAGCGATTGAGATAAGTGGTTTACTATAGATTTATTGCTGTACATTTTCATCTGAAGAAAAAATAAATAGTCTCACTCTCTCTCACACAGGTTTTCCCCTGAGCGGGTTTTCCCTGGGCAGTTTGCCAAAATCTCTGTGTCTGAAATTTTCATAGTGTGAATCTTTATAATTATCTGCCTTTAAGATTGTTGTATTCTCCCAGTGTTTACTGTATGTTTTGTTTATGAGAACAACAACTCACTAGCAGCAGACATGTTCATTGGGTTGGGCATTAAACAATGAGAAAATGACATAAAACCAGCTTGGGGAATTGCACGGTAAAATTTACATGGTATCAGAGCTGAGGGGGGCGATTTGTGAACAGTGAATTTCAGACTGTCAGAGAAGGTTCTTTCGTTCAGTTGGCAGATTTTTGGACTTCATATTCTTAGTGAGATGGCCACAAGGTTGAGGTTAGAGGATAGCCTGGATGGGGTAGTGAATTTTGTTTCTTGGAAAGCAAGGATAGTTTTGATACTGCAGGAGAATGAGTTGTGAAATAAGATGGTGAACCACACTCAAGCTACCCCAATACAATTACTTGCAGCCACAGATGCAGTAGCATTGGCAGCCTTCAATAAGAAGGACATCAAGGCAAAGAGGATCATCCTTGATGCTGTAAAGAAACATGTGATCCCATATTTGACCACTAAGACTAGTGCTTATCTAATGTGGGAGGCCTTAACTAATTTGTACCAGAGCTCTAATGAGAACCGGAAGAAGGTTCCAAGGGATAAGTTGAAGAGTATCAAGATGGCCAAATCTAAGGTTAATAAAGTTCACGTGTCAATGTATATAAGCATGCTAAACATTGGTTCGAGTCATTATGAACATGTACTAGATCCCCCTTAGTTTTATTTAATTTCTAGGAAAAAAAAATGTTCCCATTAACTTAGGCTTTTTTTAATAGTTTAATTGGGAAATTTCCAAGTTTCAAATGAATATTTATCACTTAAGTGAAATTCTCTCCAAAAAGACAAAAAGTTAATTAAAACTAGAAAAACGGAAAATATGAAGAAAAAACACATCCCTAAATCAGTGGGAACTTGTCCCATACATGTTTCGGGTTAACTAAGGATGATGTTGGGGAAATTGGAGACCAAATCAAGATCAAATCGGCTTGATTCCAATCAAATTCATGAGCGGGTGAATTTCTCCTTAGAGGGGCACATTTATCCATAAAAGAGCTCACCTCTTGTTGTATATGTGTCACAGAAAGAGGGGGGGCTGATCTACCTTGTGAGAGGTGGCACCTACCACATCTAATTCACTCTAGTTCGCCCCCAATCATCTCAAAAAGCTCCAACACTTGGAAAATTCGCCCCCTAGGGGTTTGCTCTCATTTTTCCTATTTAAGAGAGGCTTTCTTCCTCATTTGGTATGGACGCGAGGAACCTGTGGTAATATTGATGCTATTTTTATTAATAAAGTTGATGACTTTGGAGGTCTACCTTGTGCCATTGGATGAATGTTTGTGTTATGAGGTCATATTGTAAATCTTTGATTTCCTTTGTTAAATTTGTTGATGGATCTAGCTTAGAGGGTTATTCTAAAACACATAGAGTAAGCATTTACAGTTGTTAACTTGCTTTCTTGTGCTTTGTTTTTGAAAGATAGGAGACTAGCCAACTATACTCATCTCTATGGAGGCTCTTTCTCATTTCTTGTTTTCAAACACAGTAGATCTAATCTTTTTTGTGCAAGGGTTTTCTCATAGTTTTGCAGGTCATAGATTCGATGGAGGATTGGAACTCAGCTGTCGCTTCTCTTCTCTTCGGCATTTTTACAAGACTAATTCTATTGTTGTAGGTTTTCCAAAGTCCTCATAGAAAGATCAAGCAAGGCTTGAAGTGTTTTGTCCGTCTCTTCAAACCCCAACTCTCCTTTCTTTCCGGTTACTTTGTTCCAAATGTGCTAATTAAGTAGATATAGTTTTTTAAAGCTTGTTCATTCAAATCTACTTGTTTTAGCATGTTAGAATAGCTAGATTTAGAAACACTTTCAAAGCTTCATTATTTTACTAGATCTAGGCTAGTTGTTTTGGTATTTACACTTGGCAATTTTTCCAAAACTTTTATAAGTACCAAAACTAAAAAAAATATTTTTTATTTGTTCATACCACCATCTTTTAACTTTGTTTGCTTGCTGGTTTTGCAGGTTTAATGAAAGAACAGAGAGGCACTCTATCGAATTTTCACTAAAATTAGGCCATCCTAGCCTGCAGGTGTTATCACATATATAGTAGCCGAGCTACCATATTCTATTTTTCAGATTCAGTACATTTTTTTAGCCAAATCTCCTACATATGAGATGTTGAGATGAGCAATTTTGATGGATCATTATGTTATTAGTGGACTATAGTACTCTCCCATGTCAGGATTAAGTCTCAGGACACTCAGATTTGAGGACTGATGTAGTCATTTAGTCATTTACAGAACAGTGAGTGATGCCCAGATTTGTATCAGTATTTCTCATTGAACAGATGATGGTTTAGATGGATATATTTGCATGGTTATGACTCATCTTTTATTATATTGTGTTATGGTTATCATCGCTCTTATACTCATTTTTATGACATGTATTAACATTTAGTGTTATGATCTGGCGGCCATATAAATATGTGGACTTGGATGTATTTATATTATGTATTGATGTCCCTACTCAGACTTGGAAGTTCGTGATCCATACTCATCGATTTTACCCTCCTTAGGGAGAATAGAGGTAGTCATTCCCACCATACTTTGGCTTGCTAGTGTTGGTTTCATTACTCATTGTCTCCAACCATCCATTACCTTCCAGTTGTGTTTTAACCCGACTTACTACTTGACTTGTGGCATGGAGGACCTTTCCCCACTAGAGCCTTTGTTGGACAAACTTCCCTGTTTATTTGTGTCTCGGCTCTGAGTTGCCTAGGATGTGTTTGCTTACCTGAAACAAGTAGCGCTGCCATCAATACAATGTATCTGGAAATGAAATGAATATCTTGCAAAAAAGCCCATTCATGAAAAGTAGTGTTTTTCAACATACATGAATGAAAGGCCAGCCTAATGAAATTGGCTTTGAAAAATATTGTAATGAAATATCTTGAACATTCATGAAAAGTAGTGTTTTTCAACATACATGAATGCAAAGCCTAAAATAATAAAAGTCCGCATAAAAAATGAGTAAGACAAAGGCTGTGGAAAATCAAAGGCCCAAAAAGCAATGGTTACTAAAAGCTCTATCTAAAGATTGTTGGCCTTATGTGTATTGACTTGGATTGTGAGCATTTGTCAAGGTGAGTAAGCACCTCTGAAATAGCTCACCCATTTGTGAGGCACTACCATCCCCTTTGTTGTTGTTTGTTCGACATATGGCTAGAGTGAGTACTCCATTTCCATATCCAAAAGGGTCATGATGTTAAGTTGGTAGTCATCCTTTGTCCTAGCCTTGTCAATTTTTGCCTTCACCCTCCACTAGCAAACTGACTACAACTATGAAGTGAGTATAGTCTTGAAAGTCTGAGCTGAGTTATAATTAATAAAACCCTATATATATGTATTTGGTTGATGTACCGCCAGTGAGATGACTGCTACTTGTTATGATTGTTACTTAAATGATTAGTAGAGCATGTCTTAGCCTTTGAACACTTACAGTATATGGATGCCAGCCTGAGTTATATTGGTTATCTGATCATTTACAGGTTATTATTTTGTCTATTGGATATTGTTGATGATTAGGTAGAGACCTGGAAAGGGTATGAGTATATACCCTAGATGGATTTGGACTCCTCGAGTCTAGTGAGACAACTTGTTTTCAGTTTCGGGCACTTGTAGAGATGATCAGGCTCATTTTACCCTTCTGGTGTAGTTTTGCTTCACTAGATTATGTGTCTGAGCAAGGAGATGTTTTTATGGGATCTCCTAGGGTGCTATATGGGGCATAGGGAGTGCAGCCACTTGATTGTACCATAGTACCCCCCTCCGAGAGAGCCTGGTGGGCTCAGTTGGACAACGCAGGCACCCTAGGAGGTTGTTTTGGCAGGTTCATGTTTGTCAAGCCCATTTGATCTAATCTAGGAGTAGATCTAGGTCTCCCCCTTTATTGTCTTGGGCTAAGACACATAAAGTGAAGGTTGTCTTGATTGGGGTGACAACCATCCATTTTGGATTCTAGGCAGTTTTGGTTCCACCTCCGTAGTTGCTTATCCCTCTAACTTCCATCCTGGATCCACCTCACATAGGCAACTACAAGGTTGGTGATAACATTTTGGCACCAATGCCGAGAAGGTAGAGGCCTACCTTGGTTCGACATACCTCACCTCTCCTACGACATTATCTGTTGGTGAACACAGCAATTCGTTCACCTGGCGACTCCACAACGCGACTCCACTGAGAAGCGAACCCATCCCATAAATCATAATGAATTCAGATGTATTTCTAAGGCACATGAAGGAATTAACCAAAAACATGATTGAAATAAACGAAAGGGATAGATGGAGGTCAGACTACGAGTATGAGGATGATCTCGAGCATGACTATGGGTATGAATCTAGTTATCACAATCTTTATGATACCCACCAACTTCCTCACCCATGCAACAAAGATTTCCCAACCATCCCGAGTGGACCTGTAAGTCGACATGAAACTAGAAGTCAGTCCCAGTCACATCCTTATAGTCAAGTAACCGGAGTTGTTAAAAAACAAGACAAACGGTCTCCTTTTGACTTTTCTAAAATACCAGGGGCACCTCATCCTATGCCATACGATTACACTAGGAGGTTTCCCCAATTTGATGGAAATAAGGGTATTTCTATTGAAAGTCATTTGGATATTCTCTGGGATTACATAGAAATTAGAGGTGCAGACAATGAAGATGTTTATATGTGAGCCTTAGGAGAATTGTTGCGAGGGGATGTTCAACTATGGTTTGATCATTTAGCACCAGGATCGATCACTGGGTATGACATGTTCACAGATTTGTTAATTGATAGTTGGAGTAGGAACATTGATAAAATTTTAGAGTGTCAGTCTAGCAATGATTGTGTCGTTGATAATCAATATATTCACAATGTGCTTTCTCAACTAGAACATTCCTCTCCTGATATGTTCCAAATTATGAGCGTTCTTGCAATCCATAAGAATGTTACAGAGTACTTTGAGAATAATGTTTCAAAACATCATGTTGAAACTAAGAGGGATATCAATCAAATCATACGAGATACTCTATTACTATTACCTGAAGTAGTCACAAAGCAAATCCTGGATTTGATCTGTGGAAGGGAACCTAACATGCACCATCAAGAAACATCTATATTTGAGCCTTCCATTGGTGAGGTCATTAAAGAGCCTTTAGAAGAGCAACTCCATAGTCATTGCCTAATTGATGATAATTTGAGTCAGTATCCAACCTATCCGAATCTGGATTCAGAGCTTGATCATATCACTGCAGAAGAAGAAAAGGTTGAAATTAATAAAACTTTTGTTGAAGAGCAATCATGTGGTCATATTGTAGTTGAAGACCAAGTTTGTGAGGATAGAAATGAACATAGTCATATTTTTCCTTATCAAATGAATGATGATGATCATTTATCCTCAATTGAATGTAATGAACAATCTCAAGAAGAACAACCACATGGTGATGATATACTAGTGAGCGAGCTTGACCTAGAACCTTCTTTGTCACATCTATCAAGCTGGAATCTGTGTCCAAATAGTCATCAAGAGCCTACAAGGAATGATTCTTGTAAGGTTGTTGCTATTCCCCATCATTTTTTTGGTCAAGGTGATTTGGTTGAGGAGATTTATCATAGTGAGTCTAGTTCTTGGGAGGTTAGTTTCAATCTTGCCAATTTCTCTAGCAAATGCCCCATATCGCATGCAAGATTAGTGTTAACACCTTAAGGTAATGTAAATCAAGCTTTAAATTGTCAATCCACCCTCCCATCCCAGCACTTGAATTCATCCTCTATGGTGTCATGCGAAATTTTCGGTACAGAGTCTCGAAAGTGCCAAGTGGTCAATGGTAAAACATTTCATCTCCTTTCATCCTTGGTGCATAATGCTTTCAATTTTGCTAACTTCTTTGATTGGGTGAATGAAAAGCTCTATAAAGACAAATTCCATATTTTCTCATTTTTTAAAGAACAAATGGGGTTAATCTCAATTTCTGGTTTAATGATCTCTAATTTGTCCCTATTTTGTTTCATCATTGATCATAATGTGAGTATGATTGAGTATGCTAACCAAAAATATGAGGGAAACTATGATGGCCTAGGAGGGATGAATCATGGATCGTATTCTTTTCTTTCATCAAATTTAAACTTGCATAAATTTTATGATCCTATCGATCTATGGATGGAAGAAGTCTACAACAATCAATCTCATCCCTGGCATGATTTCATTTCTCTTTATCCATATCCTTCTTTGATTTTCAAACAACAAGTTACAATGGCTTCAATTTTCATTCACATTACTTACAACCTATCTTTGACTTGTTGTATCATTAACTGTAAAGAAAGCTCAATCGATCATTTTAGCAAGTGGTTACATTGGATCTATCATTTTACTTAGCACTTGCCTAATTGGTTGGGTTAGAGTAGGTAGGATTGAATAAGCCTTTCCCGACAGTAGTGTAGCTTAGAATCTTGCATTTTTCCTAAAGCTCGCCTTTGAACCTCTTAGTATAGTTGAATTCTATTTCTTTTTCCTGCACAATAAAAAATCAAACTTTCCTTAAAAGTTGTGGTTATAGATTAGATTTATTTTCTGCTTTTCCATTTTATGCATTTTTATTTTCAGTACTTTATTTTATCCACCTATTGTTCTGACGACTGGTCTGTGAGTTTGGTATAGCTCTGGACATTTTGTAGGTAGTCGATGACATTTTGGTAGCGGTTGCAGAGCTGGAAGGACTAATCGAGGATGCGAGAAGCAGAGTGCGAGAACCGGAGATTCTGAGGTTCTCAAGCGCTCTTTTCAGCGGAGCACTTGTCCCAGCTGGAGCCAGATGTTATCACATATATAGTAGTCGGGCTACCATATTCTATTTTTCAGATTCAGTACATTTTTTTTAGACAGATCTCCTACATATGAGATGCTGAGATGAGCAGTTTTGATGGATCATTATGTTATTAGTGGACTATAGTACTCTCCCATGTCAAGACTGAGTCTCAGGACACTCAGATTTGAGGACTGATGTAGTCATTTAGTCATTTACAGAGCAGTGAGTGATGCCCAAATTTGTATCAGTATTTCTCATTGGACATATGATGGTTCAGATGGATATATTTGCATGGTTATGACTCAGCTTTTATTATATTGTGTTATGGTTATCATTGCTCTTATACTCATTTTTGTGACATGTATTAGCATTTAGTGTTATGATCTAGCGGTCATATAAATATGTGGACTTGGATGTATCTATATTATGTATTGATGTCCCTACTCAGACTTGGAAGTTCTTGATCCATACTCATTAGTTTTACCCTCCTTAGGGAGAATAGAGGTAGTCATTCCCACCATACTTTGACTTGCTAGTGTTGGTTTCATTACTCATTGTCTCCACCCATCCATTACCTTCCAGTTGTGTTTTAACCCGACTTACTACTTGACTTGTGGCATGGAGGACCTTCAAACTTCCCTGTTTATTTGTGTCTCGGCTCTGAGTTGCCTAGGATGTGTTTGCTTACCTGAAACAAGTAGCGCTACCATCAATACAATGTATCTGGAAATGAAATGAATATCTTGCAAAAAATCCCATTCATGAAAAGTAGTGCTTTTCAACATACATGAATGAAAGGCCAGCCTAATGAAATTGGCTCTGAAAAATATTGGAATGAAATATCTTGAACATTCATGAAAAGTAGTGTTTTTCAACATATATGAATGCAAAGCCTAAAATAATAAAAGTCCGCATAAAAAATGCGTAAGACAAAGGTTGTGGAAAATCAAAGGCCCAAAAAGCAATGGTTCCTAAAAGTTCTATCTAAAGATTGTTGGCCTTATGTGTATTGAGTTGGATTGTGAGCATTTGTCAAGGTGAGTAAGCACCTCTGAAGTAGCTCACCCATTTGTGAGGCAATGCCATCATCTTTGTTGTTGTTTGTCCGACATATGGCTAGAGTGAGTATTCCATTTCCATATCCAAAGTGTCATGATGTTAAGTTGGTAGTCATCCTTTGTCCTAGCCTTGTCAATTTTAGCCTTCACCCTCCACTAACAAACTGACTACAACTATGAAGTGAGTATAGTCTTGAAAGTCTGGGCTAAGTTATAATTAATAAAACCCTATATATATGTATTTGGTTGATGTACCACCAGTGACATGACTACTACTTGTTATGATTGTTACTTAAATGATTTGTAGAACATGTCTTAGCCTTTGAAGACTTGCAGTATATGGATGCTAGCCTAAGTTATATTGGTTATCTGATCATTTACAAGTTATTATTTTGTCTATTGGATATTGTTGATGATCAGTTAGAGACCTGGAAAGTGTATGAGTATATACCCTAGATGGATTTGGACTCCCTGAGTCTAGTGAGACAGCTTGTTTTCAGTTTCGGGCACTTGCAGAGGTGATCAGGCTCATTTTACCCTTCTGATGCAGTTTTGCTTCACTGATGATGTCTCTGAGTAAGGAGATGTTTTTATGGGATCTCCTAGGGCGTTGTATGGGGCATAGGGGATGCAGCCACTTGATTGTACCATAGTACCCCCCTCCCAGAAGAGCCTGGTGGGCTTAGTTGGACAACGCAGGCGCCCTAGGAGGCTGTTTTGACAGGTTCACGTTTCTCAAGGCAGATTAAAAAATGATTAAATGGCTACTGAAGAAATCGATTTGGGCTACCAAGGCAAGGAAATGGCACGAGATGAGTCATGATGATGAGAGTGATGTCCTCTAGACCTTCTCCAGCAGTTGCAACACCAGATTGGGCCCACACCTATTTTTGGGGCATTTTTATATTATTTTCTGGGGCTTTTGGGAGGCTCGCGATTTCCTCAAGGAGGCACAAATTCATAAATTTAAAAATTATATTATTTTATTGTGCCATGGGGACACCCAGAGGGAGTTAGTTAACACTCCATGGACCCACCATGTGCTTCATTTATTTCTTGTTGAGTGGGATCCCCTCTCCTAGGGTGATTTAGTCCACTTTTATATTATATTGTTATATTGATCCATGTATTATATGTTGAGCTCATCTCGACCATTGATTAGACATTTGTATCTTTTAATCTTAGCCACTCATTTGAAAAGTGGTTAGGATTTTGGTTCTCTCGTTCCTATTTAAAGGAGAGAGTTTCTCATTTGTAAGGGGTCTTTGGCTCTTGGATCTGACTGATAGAAAAGATTTCTTGTGGATATTTTTTGGATCTCCTTTGCATCTAGTGTTCTTAGATGGTGTTTGGAAAGTCTTTTGCTTCCTAGTATTCGGGAAATTTGTGTGAGATCTATATATTTTTTTTGGGATCATTGTCTTGTCTATAGGAGGGCAACTTCACTTAGGTGTTTTTGCAAGGGGACCTCAACTTGCTTGCACTGGTTTCGTCTGTAACAGGGGGTTTTCATTAGCTTCATTGTGATCTATGATTATATCTTGTTATTTTTCTATAGATCTTGTCTTTTTCTCATGACACAGTAAATATGATATTGTTGACGTTTGCTTGTGCAGGAGAGAGGGAGCATTGGTCACTTGGAGCAAAACGTTGGGCTTAGAAATCACACAGGTCTTCTCAAATTGATCGAGTTAGCAGGAATCATCACCTTCAAGGCATCTACAAGGATTTCCAGGTAAGATCTGCATGTTAGTTCTTTTCTTCTGGATCTCAACCCATTGACACATGCTTTTCTTCATTTTACTAAAAATTCCATAAATAATAAAAAACCAAAAATACTAAAAAAATAAACCGCTCGATCTTTGGACAAACCACAGTTGGGTCTTGTAGATCGAGTCCTCCCCTCACCATTTCATCCTCAACGCTGAGCTAATTCTACCTGGGTTTCCCTAGATCTGAGAAATAGTCCTCCCAAACCCTAGCGCTCCACATCATTTTTCTGAATTTTTCCGAGATCTGATTTTTCCGGCAAAATTTCAACTTGGGTTTGTAGATTAGGTTCCCCTCTCTCCATTTCTCCTTCAATGCCGAGCTGGAAGTCTCCAGATTTCCCTAGGTCTAAGAAATTGACTTTTTCAAACCCTAGCACTAGCCTACCTCACTGCTGGTTTTCCCCGTAGACTGATTTTTCCGACCAAATACTTTTTTGGGTCTGTAGATCGGGGTATTTCCCAGGTGGGTCTCCTCCAACGCTGGGCAGATAGTGACTCCATTGCCCTAGATTTGACAGGCATTGATCTCCAACTCTAGCTCTACCCCCTCTTAATCTGACTTTTCCTTAGTGACTCGAGTGCTTTGACATTGTCATATCTCTCATCGAGTCTATCCATTGGTACTAGATAGCCCCAAACCTGTCCTTGACCTCCCTGCATTGTTCACGTTTCCCAAGGCAGCAGATATCCTCACTTGCTGCTAGTACCTCAACCCCAGATCTAGTATTTACTTCATAGGTCACCCATGTCCCACTTTGGATCAAGCCTCAAACTTCTGAAACCCCCATCCAAAGCCTTGGTTCACTTAGTGACATCATCCATAGATCTAGGGTTTCAAGTGGGCTACACAATCATAATAAAAAGCAAGTGGGCTACACAATCCCCACACTCCATCCCCCTTGGGGGGACTTGCAATGTCTTTTTATGGTTTGCATTTTTTCTAACGTTTTGTTTTGACAACACATGCACACAATCCGTCTTCTAGAAAGGATGTATATTTCGACTAGTCTTTCCATTTTCTTTCTTTCATTTTGGATAAATGAATACTAACCCATCCTTGCTCTCCCAAGTACGGCCTTTAGGCCTGAAAGAGACTCTTGTTTGTAGTAATTAGTCTCACCTTTTTTTTGTAACAAACATTTGCCACTCCAGTGTATGCTCTTGCCCTCGTAGGTTCGCTCTAAACTTTGGGATAGACAAAAGCAGGAGTGCGCACTAGTTAATTTATCATGTTTAATTAAGTAACTTCATCTTAATAAAATTAACTCCCTTGAAAATATAAAGAAAATCCGGAGTTATCGAAATTCAAGACTTGTGGGGAAATTTTGCAAAGGAAGCGGGAACCACTAGAAAGTGACCGCAGGGCCCCGTTAGGCTACAACCTTGTTGGTGTAGTGTTGGACATTCCCCCGTGACTCCATCTAGCCCACAAATCCTTGTACAAAGCCACTTGGGTTGGAATCCAAACATATTCCCAAGTACCGTTTGGTATATCAAGAATCCCCTTTCCCTCTAATCCACTCATACTTAATAACTAAAATAGACCAAGACTCCACTTACAATACATTTACAGCTTTCACCAGCATTATGTTATTTTGACTCCATTTGGCACTGGCACTATCTTCAATTTCATATTTTGCTTTCAAGTCATTTATGTTGTAATTGCTATATCTATTTTCATTTTGCCGTTATATTAATTTTACCTGCAAGTAACTTGTTTCAGTATTGATTTATTAAAACTCCTAAAAAACTTACTTCTATTTTTTACAACCAAACCGTAATAAAGAGCCTTACAACTCTTTCTAGGGACTACCCCCCCCCCCCCCCCCCCCCCCCGGCTTTGTTAGGAGTTTTCCTAAACAGAGGAGTCAAGATCAAGGAACACCTGACTCAAGACTTGCCCCCAAGGACACACTTAGCAGCTTGAAGATTTATGCTACGCTAAACCCCCAAGTGTTTGTAAGGTGGCAACACGGAATCTATGAGTCCCACGATTTTGAGGGATATCTTGTATGTCTGGAAAGAAAAAGAACTTGTAATAAGTTTCCACGATCGAGGATAGGAGACTTGGAGTGTACTTCCTTGATGGACATGTGCACATTTTTCCCAAGGGATTGGGACCATCTACTTCTTTCGCTATTGGAGTCAGATGTGGGAAGATATAGAAGCTCTTATTTCACCCCAGCATGCTTTGGCACACAACAACAGCAATGACCTATGTGAGTTGTGGCATAGGAGGATGGCTTATTTGCATCATCCAGCTTTGAGGATGTTGAGGGACATGGTGACAGGTTTTCTTGAGTTCATCACAGACCACAGTGATGTGTGCAGAGGGTGTACTTTGGGAAAGTACACCAAGACTGCTTTCTCTAGCAATGACAACAGATCAGTGGGAGTACTTGATTTGATACATTCATATTTATGCGGTCTGATGTCATTTGTTTCTTTGACTGGGTATGAGTACTATGTGACATTCATCAATGACTATTCTAGGAAGATTTGCAAGAAGTCTGAGGAGGTCTTGCAGAGGTTCCAAGAGTTTAAAGCTCTTGTGGAGAACCAGATTGGGAGGAGAATTCAGACCTACACTGCGGGGACTCCCCACCCCCACCTCCGCTTCGCTGCCAGAGAAAGTGATCACAAATCACTCCCAGAATTGCGATTCATGATCGCTTCCTCTTGGGATCATTTTTGGGAATCGCGCTTCCCTAACGCTCCCTGGTCTTTTGGGAGCGCTTAGGGAGTGATGAGGAATCTTCGCTCCCTCAACGCTTCTCCATCGCTCCTAGGAGCAAAAAAAACACTCCCTTAGCGTTCCCTTTGTTTAAGGCTATTTTTTTTTCTTGTTTTGGTTTTTGTAACCAAGACATGGTTTTAGTTGGATTTTTGGGCATGGTTAGGGTTCATTTAGGGGATGTATTATATGGTAATGTTAAATTCTTAAAGTAAAAGTGGTATTTTCCTTATCTTTCATTTTCTATAATACCACTTTTACTTAAAAAATTTAACATTACCATTAATTGTTTCAAGATGTTTGAGAGTGGTTCCAACCTCATCAGACTTCATATCCAAAAAGTAGAATTTTAGATCCCATTCAAAATTCAGCAGACTTGATAGTTTTCAGGATTTCAGGATTGCAACATTTCCACTAGATTTTATTATGTATGAGGGTAAGGGACTGGAATTGAATCAAGCACAACAACCTCTCTATGTACCTTGATGTTGGTGGTGTTGATGCCTAATTGTTGAATTTGATTGAACTCCTGTGTCATGACCTTGATAAAAAGTTACCCTTCAATCAAGAAAAATCACTTATTAAGCATTCATTGGAAGGTTTTTCTACCTAAATGTTCCACCTAAATGTTCCACTCCATGCCTTAGCATATGTCATTACTCCTTACACCAAAATATTATTTTCCATCTTGGTTGGCCCAACT
The DNA here is from genome assembly GCA_001517045.1 of Pseudotsuga menziesii. NCBI lineage: Eukaryota > Viridiplantae > Streptophyta > Pinopsida > Pinales > Pinaceae > Pseudotsuga > Pseudotsuga menziesii. Next base: position 58,499 of record LPNX010330630.1, read on the forward strand.
AGAACCTAAGGGTGGAGTTAGGAGAAAACCACACATAGATCCAGAGGGGCAGAATGGGTATATGCTTGCTTTAGACAAGTTGGTCTCTGATAGGAGTGTGCTCAAGTACGAAGTGAATTTTTGAGCAAATACATCAGTGAACATAGAGTCTTTGGTAACCTGCATACAACCAAAGATCTAGATGGGTTGAGTCCTATCGAATGGTGAAATGTGTTTTGCTCCTCTATCGCATATCTACAAAAATTGGTGGTGAGGGTGCTTTCATAGGTTGTTAACATTTCTTGTGTAGAGAGGTGTTGGAGCACCTACAACTTCATCCACAATGTGAACACTGAAGAGAAACAATTTGAATGTAAATCGGGCAGAGGAGTGTGCTCAAGTACTAATAGAATTGAGCAACTACATTGATGAACATGGAGTCTTTGGTAACCTACATGCGACCAAAGATGGACATAAGTTGAGTCCTATCGAAATGGTGGAACATTTATTGCTCCTCTACCACATATTGGCATAAATTGGCGATGAAGGTGCGTTCATAGGATGTTAACACTTCTTCTACAGAGAGGTGTTGGAGCACCTACAACTTATCCAAAATGTGAAAAGAAACAATTTGAATGTAGATCGAGCAGAAAGCTTGGTTTATGTGCAATACAAATTGACGTTTTTGTCCCATTATTCGAATGCGGCCAAGAATGATAGAACATATTTGACCTGGGACAACAATCCAGATGAGGCTGATTTAGAGGACAGAGCCATAGCATTAGGGAGCTTGGACTTTGGAGGTTGAACTTTTGGGTGATCAGGATGGTGATCAAATTCATACAACGAAGATGCCACACCCCCAACCACTAGTAGGTTTTCAAAAGTAGGACCTTTGCCTTTATCTTACAACTCTTTGGTAATGAATATGATGCTCTGTTTGATTTCATGGTTGACGGCATTTCTTGGAGTTTGCTGATTGCAAATATTATATGTTTAAACTTGAAGGTTGATGTTGTTAACGATTGATCATTTGATGACGATGGTATAACTTAGAGCTCCAAGATGATTGATGCTATATGCGTACTAAATGATTATATCTATGCTTTCATGTTTTATATAGCTAATTTGGCATTCTACATGTTTTTTTTTTAAATATGTAGCAAAATATATTAAAATATATATTATATTCAAAATGCTCCCAAAACGAAATCTTTTCAAAATTTCACTTTTTGCTCTCGGTCCCACTCCTTGCTCTCAGTAGCATAGATTCGAGCACTCAGATCAGACAATGGAGGGGAGTATACCTCCAATGTTTTCAATGAGTTTTGTAGACAAGAGGGTATCCAAAGACAGTTGACAGTTCCATATACTCCTGAGCAGAATAGAGTTGCAGAGAGAAAGAACAGAGTTATAGTGGGAGCTATGATTCATGATCAGAGGCTTCCTTTCTTCCTTTGGGTCAAGGCATGTAGCATAGCTATATACATTCAGAACAGGAATCCCCATCGATCGTTGGGTGTAAGACTCCTGAGGAGATGTTCAAAGGAAAGAAGCCTGAGATAGGCCATTTTTGCATATATGGTTGCTTGACTTATTCGCATGTCCCTTCTAAGAAGAGGGCAAAGTTGGAGCCCATTGCAAAGAAGGGTATCTTTGTGGAATATGATGAGACTTTGAAGGCCTTATGTATTTATCTTCCGGCCTAGAGGAAAGTTGTTGTGAGGCAGGAAGTGAGGTTCAAGGATAAGCGGGCCTTCAGGAAGTCTCGTGAGTCAAAGCAAGAGGAACAACAGACTTCTCCACCTCATGTGAGCACTGTTATCCACTTATTTGTACCATAGTTGGGTTACCTGAGGAGCCGTCGGTTGACAAAAATGTCCAATGTTTGATTCCAGTGTATCAGTTGATCCCTCTTCATGTCTAGCCAATATTGGCTAGCCAGTTTTTTATTTGAATAATTTTGACCATGGCCCCGCGGGGTTTGTAATAAAATGTGCTAGTAGGGTATTTTTTGAGTGGTTCGGTCTCCTGAGGCGTAGAATCTCAAATAAGGTATTCCAGGGAGCTTTTTGCCCCTGACAATTATGCTTTGCCTATAGCCGAGTATAATTGACGAGGTTTTCTCCCACTTTCTCCAAAGCTGGAATGCCCGATGTTGAATTCTGGGCCTTGAGGGGTTATTAGAGCCCAACTGAGTGTTATAAACCTACAAGACATTGTTTAAGTAGAGCATGGTCATGTCCTAAGTCATCTGGACATATAAAAAAAATTCAAAAAAATCTTTTTCAAACGGGGAAAAACTTATTTTTTAAATTTTTTAATTTTTAAGTACTTTTCCTAAGTTTTTGGGTTAATTTTTCCATAAATTAAATGGAAAAAACCTGTTTGTAATAAATCGGTCATCCGGACTCTGAATTCAGTGATTGAAGGCTCTAACCTTAAGCCAAAAATCATTCTTGATCAGCCAGCTAGTCAGAACCAACTTTCGGATCATCAATCGAACACATAATGCCTTTTTTCTCAAAAAAGTCAGTTTTGAGGAAAAAAATGAATTTTTATTAAAAAATAATTATTTTGGAGAAAATTAAAACTCTCCAAATTAATCCAAATTCAGCGAAATAAAAGGCTAAATGACATCTCATCGAGCACTTATGATGTTTGGAGTTGTCATAACTCAGCTTTAGTCAGCATTAAGTGAGCAATTAATTTATTATCAGTTAGTCGTTGTGTCATCTCCAGCTAAAGAATGAGATGGAGAGCACTCATTGGTCCGGTGATTTGATTGAGGTGAAGACTGAGGCTTACACCATCAGTGGGCTTCCCAAACCTAGCACAGGCTCCTGCCAAACCTAAAAGGTGGTTTACCTACATCACCAGACGTCTCCTTCATAGCTCACGCCCCTCTCTCTCCTGAGGGCGCCGCCTTCCACACGTGTGAGCTCATCTGTGGGCTGTTTGCAATGATCAAGGTTGGAGTGGGGGCGCCTTGCCTGGGTGGAGGCCTCCCCTCACTCCCGGTTCTCCGATTTAGGTTTGGGATCTTTGTTTGGTGGCCAGGCTAGTTAGGTTATGAGGATTGGTTTTAGGGTTTTAGCACTCTCTTATTGTACAAATAGAGGCTCCTTTAGCTCTATTCGGGGTGAATGATTGATGCAAAGAACCTCTGGTGAATTATTGTAATGCTTGTTGCTTTTGCAACCGTGGAATAAAATTTTAAGGCTTTGGAGGCATACATGGTGTGTTAATGTGGATGAACAATTGGCGAATGAGGTGAAATGTTTCAATTTTTGTCTTTTATTGCTTAGGATTAGATAATAGCTCATGCTTTAGAAGGCTTCTATAAGCACGTAAGATTGATCATTTGATGTTCCAATTTGATCTTTTATGGTTTGTTCTTATGAATTAAAGTAGTATTGATTATTCAGTTATATGATATACTCTTTATATTTTTATTTATCAAACATACATGATTTAATCCATTCCTTGCAAGTGTTGAGTTGAAATTGTGCAGGTTATCTCATTGAAGCGAGTAAAAGTTCGAGCTCAGGTGCATCTTCTCCTCTCAAAGCCAAGGAAACTTCCAAATTTTTCAAACTTCAAATGAATCCAAACGCCATCTAAGTATCACAGGTTTGAGTGTTTGTTTCATCATTATTCATCTTTCAAAAAGTTATAAATCTTTATTTTCTTGGGTTAGGGCACGTTTGGGCTAAAGTGAACATTCATTCACTTAGCCTTTGCCCCAGTTGGCTGCCCTGTTTATTATTTGCAGCCTTTTAGGCCTTCTATTTGCAGTCATTCCTACCTTTCTTTTGTTGTCCACTTTTCCTCGCTTTTTACCCTTTTGGACAGCCCTCTTTGCCTCCTTTTTCCACTTTTTGTAGCCCCTTTCCATCCTCCTTTTTGGGCCATCTTTTGGGCTGTACTTTCAGCCTTTTTCACCCTCATTTGCAACTTTCGTCCTCTGATTTGCAGCCCTCTTTCTCCCTAAGTTTCCAGCCTTCTTTGACTTGTCTTTTGTCCTCTTTTCACTCCCCTTCCACCTCTCTTGCCTTGCCTTTTTCTTTCCTCTTTTCTTCCTTCTTTTCAGTAAGTTTGGGTAGTTGTTTTTAGCTAGTTTGTAGATTAAATTTCAAGTTATTTTTTATCAACTAATATCATAACAAGTGTGTGTCTAGAGCTCTTAGTTGTAGGAAGGCGAAGCGGAGCCCAAAGGACACAAACAAGCAAGGAGTGCAAAAAGGACAAAAAGACTCTTTCCCTCTTCTTTCATCCCCTTCTTTCCCTGTTCTTCCAAGAAGCACAGAACACATCATCATTGTAAAAGACTAATAAAAAGGGTTACTAGGAGCAAGTCTCCTTTCCTTATTACTTCCCCTATTTTGGGGAAGTGTGCCTTGTGTCACTTTTCATGATTTCTTAGCGTAGTTTTCTTTAAACAATTAGTTTAGTTCTTTGATTAGACTTAGTTTCCATTTTTACTAATTGCTAGTTGTTCCTTAGTTCCATTTCCACTAATTGCTAGATTGATTATTGCATGTTGGCATCTTGTTATATAATTGTTAAATCATAAAAAGAACCAAAATCTCTTGAATCTCACCATAAGGTGGATCAAGAGTGCTCTTTGTCGGAGAGTTTAATCAACCACTTTCATCTTAATTGTTGTGTTTGTTTAACCAATTAATTCTTAAGTAAGACTCTTGAACTTCCAAAAACACAAGTCAAGAGCACTCTCTATCAGAGAGCATCTCTAGCATTGCATCATCCTTGCATTAGCATCATATAGATTAGATAAGACTCTTGAACCTTTGTCATAAGACAAAGTCAAGAGCACTCTCTGTCAAAGAGTCTAATTAATTTACTTAATAAAATCTTCAACACACACACCCCTTTAATTAATTAACTCCCCTCCCTCCTTGTCGGAGTATGCTCTGGCTGATCTCAGATTGGAATACCCAGAAACAGCACTGGATCTTTAAACCTTACAAGAGTAACTTAATTAAAACTTTTCCCCCATAACCAACGCACCGGCGTTGTTTCGTTTAAATACCGAGGCATGTGGGCAAATTCCAAGTGTGGGCGCCGGGCAACCCAATCTGGGCACAGGTAGTTAAGTTATTGAACACTTACCTGTGACCCCAGATAGGTCCGTCATGTCTTCGAACAGAACCACTGAAGGTATTTCCAATTAGGACATGCAGCTACCGTAAGCAAGACAAATAAAAAACCTTTAAAACCCACCAAGAGCACTTGCAGAACCTAACATTCACTGGCATCATTTTGGGATTCACATCTCTTTATACACGAAGCATCCCTGATAAGTTGACTCCAGAGGCACTGGTTCTATCTTTTCGCATTATTGATAATCTGGGCCATTTGTCCATTAGATGTTTTGATTATAAGTTATATCTGTGAATGCTTTATCATTTCGTGAGTTTTCAAATTATTGTCTATCTTTTAATTCTAGTGATAGCAACGTGGATTGCTTTGTCTTGTGTTTAATATTCATAATATTAATCATTTAAAATCACAATAACTCCTAAAACAACACCTATCCGCATTCGTGGAATAAAATTTGAAGGCTTTGGAGGCATACATGGTGTGTTAATGTGGATGAACAATTGGCGAATGAGGTGAAATGTTTCAATTTTTGTCGTTTATTACTTAGGATTGGATAATAGCTCATGCTTTAGAAGGCTTCTATAAGCACGTAAGATTGATCATTTGATGTTCCAATTTGATCTTTTATGGTTTGTTCTTATGAATTAAAGTAGTATTGATTATTCAATTATATGATATACTTTTTATATTTTTATTTATCAAACATACATGATTTAATCCATTCCTTGCAAGTGTTGAGTTGAAATTGTGCAGGTTATTTCATTGAAGCGAGTAGGAGTTCGAGCTCAGGTGCATCTTCTCCTCTCAAAGCCAAGGAAACTTCCAAATTTTTCAAACTTCGAATGAATCCAAACGCCATCTAGGTATCACAGGTTTGAGTGTTTGTTTCATCATTATTCATCTTTCAAAAAGTTATAAATCTTTATTTTCTTGGGTTAGGGCATGTTATAAATCTTTATTCCAGGGAGTTTTTTGCCCCTAACAATTATGCTTTGCCTTCAGCCGAGTATAATTGACGAGGTTTTCTCCTGCTTCCTCCAAAGCTGGAATGCCTGATGTTGAATTCTGGGTCTTGGGGGGTTATTAGAGCCCAACTAAGTGTTATAAACCTACTAGGCATTATTTAGGTAGATCATGGTCATGTCCTAAGTCATCTGGACATATAAAAAAAATTCGAAAAACTCTTTTTCGAACGAGGAAAAAATTATTTTTTAATTATTTTTTAATTTTTTAATTTTCCCTAAGTTTTTTTAATTAATTCTTCCATAAATTAAATGGAAAAATCCCATTTGTAATAAGTCGGTCATCCGGACCCCGAATTCAGTGATTGAAGGCTCTAACCTTAAGCCAAAAATCATTCTTGACCAGCCAGCCAGTCAGATCCAACTTTCAGATCATCAATCGGACACATAACGCCATTTTTCTCAAAAAAGTCATTTTCGAGGAAAAAAATGTTTTTTTACTAAAAAATGATTATTTTGGAGAAAATTAAAAAAACTCCAAATTATTCCAAATTCAGCGAAATAAAAGGCTAAATGACATCTCATCGAGCACTTATGATGTTTGGAGTTGTCACAACTCAGCTTCAGTCAGCATTAAGTGAGCAATTAATTTATTATCAGTTAGTCGCTTTGTCATCTCCAGCTAAAGAATGAGATGGAGAGCACTCATTGGTTCGGTGATTTGATCGAGGTGAAGACTGAGGTTTACACCATCAATGGGCTTCCCAAACCTAGCACAGGCTCCTGCCAAACCTAAAAGGTTGTTTACCTACATCACCAGACGTCTCCTTCATAGCTCATGCCCCTCTCTCTCCTGAGGACGCCTTCCACACGTGTGGATTCATTTATGGCTTGATTTGGTTGTTCAGGGTTGGAGTGCGGGCGCCTTGCCTAGGTGGAGGCCTCCCCTCACTCCCAGCTCTCTGTCTTAGGTTTGGTTTCTCTGTTTGGTGGCCAGGCCGGTTAGGTTATAAGGTTTGATTTTAGGGTTTTAGCACTCTCTCATTGTATAAATAGAGGCTCCTTCAGCTCTATTTGGATGGACTTTTGTAGCAGAGTTACTCTGAGAAAATTGTATCAAGCATTTGCTTTAATTTGTTAATAAAGATCAGACTTTGGAGGTCCATGAGCTCTTGGATGTAGTAGTTCTTTGCAATTGGTTGAGATGATATTGTCTCTAACGCCTATTTCCTTAATGCTTATGTGAAATTAAATTGTTTATTTGTTAGCTCAAGAGGGCCATTGTTGGCACAATAGAACAATCATTTGTAGTTCAACTTGATTGTTTATGCGAAGTAGATTAGTAATTTTGATGGACATGAGTAATCAGTATATACGTAATGTTGATCATAATTCAATTTTCTTAGCATACTAGCATATATTTTGATCTCACGTTTTGTGTTAAGTTGTAGTGTGTTTTCAGGCTTCACAGGTTGAAGAAGGGTGTGAGCTCAACTGCTTCTATCTCAGGCTTCAAGCAACCTTTTTGATCTAACACTTTCATTGCAGGACCTACAGAGATCTTTTCTTCAAAATACAAAAAGAAAGCTGGGAGTCTAACTCTCTCTCTTGGGTTCCATCCATAAATTTAAATACTTTCTTGGTTACCGAACTTCCTTCCTCTAGTTCTCCCTTTGCTCCTTGACTTCTTTTGTTTCCTTGCTTGCTAGCCCCTTTCCTCCTTGACTTGTTTACCTTTCCTCACTTTTTCTTCATCACTGCCCCGTTTTTTCTCTCTTTTACCATCCCTTTTCTTCATTTTGGACAGCCCTAGTGTGCCCTAGTCTTCCTTCCCTTTTTGCCTCTTTTTGCCCTAGTTTTTGGGCCACCTTCAACCTTGTTATTGGCCTTTTCTTCCACTTTTTGTTCGCTGCCCTGTTTTGTAATTTTTATGACAGCCATTTGTTTTCTCTTTCGCTGCCCCGTTTTCTTCAATTTTTGTCCTCCTTCAGCTTCATAGTTGGCTGCCCTATCTCTCCTTTTCTTTTGTTTTGACCTTCTCTTTGTTTTCTTGCCTTCTTTTCCTCATCTTCTTTTATTTCAGCCCTCTTTTCCTTTGCTCTTTTGGCTCTCATTCAAACTTCTTCTCTTTTCCTTTTTCACAAGTTTCAAAAAGATCTTCAAGTAAAAGTAAAAGCACTATCCTTTTTATACAAGTCCTAATATTAATAGAGTTGTTTGCTTTCATTTGAAAAGTGCTTTCAAGGATTAAAATCATTAAGGCACATTGTATAATTTTAATAAAGTATCTTTTGTTTGAGTGGGGATTTTAAGTCCCCACTCTCATCCTCCCCCATTTGGGGAGTCTTGTGTTGTGTTTACTTGTGTATGCTTAGATTAGATTTACTCGTCTTCATCATTATTTGCATCTTATTCTTAGAATAATCGTTAATCCATCACCTCTAATTCATTAATTAAGTTGATTACTCTATTTTTAATTGTTTATCTTTCTAAGTAAATCAACTGCTTAAATCTCTCGAATCACACCATAAGGTGGATCAAGAGTGCTCTCTGTCGAAGAGTTCAATAACTCATCTTTGCTTCTTGTTCACATTTGTTTAATCAATTAACTCTTAAGTAAGACTCTTGAACTTGCAAAAACACAAGTCAAGAGCACTCTCTATCGGAGAGCATCTTTAGCGTTTGCATCACCCTTGCATTAATCTCATCTAGATTAGATAAGACTCTTGAACCTTCGTCATAAGACAAGGTCAAGAGCGCTCTTTGTCGGTGAGTCTAATTAATTAACTTAATAAAACCTTCAACACACACACCCCTTTAATTAATTAACTCCTTTCCCTCCTTGCCGGAGTATGCTCTGACCGATCCCAGATCGGAATACCCAGAAACGGCACTGGATCTTTAAACCCTATAAGAATAACTTAATAATACTTAAACACCTATAACCAACACACCGACGTTGTAGGGATTCTTCCAAAGTACTTCCAAGTAGAAGCGCTGGAACCTCCCGCTGTCTTAGATTCTTGGCTAGTTGGTCAATCTTTGCGATACCAGCCTGGGATACTGGGCGGGCCCGACATGTCTTCAATGGAGGGAACTTAGAAGAGTCTCCTGGCTTTGACAAACCTTCGTTGACACCCTAATCAAGAGCATTTAAAATTCTTAAAATCTACCAAGAGCACTTGCAAAACCTAATACTCACTAGCTTAATTCCTAGACTTTATTTCACGCATTTATTTGACTCCATAAGGCATTGGTCCTTTGTTATATTTGATTAATTTTCTATTTTGATCAACTATCTATGGTCCATTTCAATTGATTATATTTGAATGCTTAAGTTATAAGTCTGGAATCTTTGCTTATCTGTGTGATCTCTTGTTAGCAACGTGGATTGCTTTGATTAATCATCATCCCCTTAATATTAATCATTTTAAATCACAATAACTCCTAAACAACACCCATCCGCATCCAAAACATCCAAAACTTAACTTAAACATTGAGCCATAGAAAACTCTTTGTTAGGGACTACCCCCCTTGGCTTCGTTAGGAGTTAGCCTAAACAGAGGAGCTAGGAGTAGGTGATAGTACCTAGCTCTGTGCTTGCCCCCAAGGTCACACCTCTCCCACTTTCTCAAGTGAAAAGACAGCTTTCAATTGATTTCTGCTGCTGGTGTGCAATCGGCGAACAACAAGGTCCATGGGAGAGATTCTCATGTGTGCAAGATGAAAAAGGCCCTGTATGGACTGAAGCAAGCTCCTCGAGGTGGTACTCCCGAATAAACTCTTACTTTTTGGCGATGGGATTTCAGAAGATGAGGATGATCCTAACCTTTATTACAATGTGGTTGGTGACGATCCACTCATTTTTTTCTATATGTGGATGACTTGTTTATTACAGGTGAGGAGAGGCTCATTACAGCTTGCAACCGAGATCATGCTTTAGAGTTTGAGATGACAGACCTTGGGTTGATCCATTATTTTCTGGGATTGGAGGTTTGGCAGGAGCTTGATCATATTTCCCTAGGACAAGGAAAGTATGCAGTTGATATTCTGAGGAGATTTCAGATGAAGGACTACAAGACAATGGCCACACTGATCATCACCAATTAGAAGAAGCTTCATGCTTCTAAGAGAGAGTTGGTGGATCCTACCTTATATCGCCAGCTCATTGGTTCGTTGAGGTATCTGGTCAACACTAGGCCAAACTTGTGTTTTGCAATGAACACTCTCAGTCAGTTCATGGTGGAGCCTAGGAGAGTGCACTGGATAGCCACAAAACTTGTGCTAAGATACCTTGCTAGGGCAGTGAATTATGGTCTGGACTAGAGGAGGTCGAATGGTGTTAGTTTGGTTGGCTTCACGGATTCAGATTGGGCAAGCAGTGTGACAAACCGAAAGAGCACTTTCAGTTGTTGTTTCATTGTGGGCTCGACAGCAGTGTCGTGGTTCAGTCGAAAGCAAAAGTCCATTGCTTTCAGTTCTGCAGAGGCTGACTAGATCGCGGCTAGTCAGGTTAGTTGCAAGGCATTGTGACTTCACAAGTTGTTGGTGGATTTATTTGATCAAGCGCTGAGGCCCACGGTTATCTACTGTCACAATCAGAGTGTTTCCGCCTTACACGCACATGGGGGATGTTAGCGCAATAGAAATCTTCAAGCTACTAAGTGCGTCCTTGGGTTCAAGTCTCGAGTCAGCTGTTGACACCTGATCCTAACTCCTCCGTTTAGGAAAAACTCCCAACGAAGCCAAGGGGGGTAGTCCCTAGAAAAGAGTTGTTAAGGCTCTTATTAGTTATTAGTTTTGGATAAGATTGTTTTTAGGAGATTTTAAGTGATTGACTGAAACAAGCTACTGCAATTTATAATTTAGTTCAACAACATAAAAAGATATGACATTCATAACATGATATGACTGAAAGCATAAATAAGGATACAGATTAAACCAGTGCCAAAATGGAGTCAAAGTAAATAAGTGTTGTTGGAAATGAGAAATGTTTTGCAGTGTACTTGGTCAGTTTTAATTTATTATGGTGATGAGTGGAATATAGGAAGGGGATTCCCGATATACCAAAAGGTGCTTGGGAATATGTTCAGATTATGACAAAGGTTGTTCCTCACTTGAAAATGTGGGTTGGATCAGAGTCTCTGGGAGGTGTCCAACACTACACCAATCGAGGGTGCAGCCTAACGGTATCCTGAAATCACTATCCAATGATTCTCACTTCCTTTGAAGAATTTTCCCACAAAATATCAAAGATTGATACGTCGGATTTTCGTAATGTTTTCAAGGGATGTTAGTTTTATTAAGGTGAGTTGCTTAATTGATGTAAGAAATTGATTAGTGCACATTCCTGCTTTTGATTATCAAAAAGCTCAAGGCGAACCTACGATGGGCAAGAGCATACACCAGAATGGCAAATGTCGATTCCGATTAAAGATTGTAAATGTACAAAAGAGAGATCATGAGACTAATTACTATAGCCAAGAATCTTTTTCAAGCCTGAAGGTCGTACTCGAGAGAGCAAGCTTGTGTCAGTATTCATTACTTTGTCCAAAATTTTAAAAATATGAAAAACGAACTAACTAAGCAAAGAACACAGCCCGTGAAGGCAAATTGTGTGCATGTGTTGTCAAAACAAAACATTAGAAAAAAGGCAAACCATGAAATGACACTACAAACCCCGCCAAGGGGGATGGAGTGTGAGCGTTGTGTAGCCCACTTGCTTTTTATTAATTTTTGTTACAATCTTTTTTCGAAAGAGGCTGTCTTTTGATCCTCANACCCGCCAAGGGGGATGGAGTGTGAGCGTTGTGTAGCCCACTTGCTTTTTATTAATTTTTGTTACAATCTTTTTTCGAAAGAGGCTGTCTTTTGATCCTCAACATGGATCGAAAAGGCTTATAATTATTCCGGGGAAGAAGAGTAAAGAGGAAGAGGGTTTTATGTTAGATCCCTTATAGCTCAACTCTTTAAAATCCTTCCGACCTTCCAACTTTCTTGTACATAAAGCGCAAAAACCAGCAAACGAAATCATTTACAAGTTAATGGATTAGTACAAAAAATGTACATAAAGTACAACCTACATAGTACTTAAAGAGATTTCGAAAAAATGTGTTCATTAAGTACTAAAGGAATCAATCTAGATCTAAAAGCTTTGAATTAACTTTAACGTGCTTTATATCTAGTAACTATGCATACCAAGAAAGATATGAAATGCAACTTTGTAGACCTAGCTTTTGCTAAGCATAAATAAAACGAGGTAACCAAGAAGAAGCTTTGATTTAAGGTGACGAAGATAAGTTCTCAAGCCCCAACTTGAATATTTCAAAGGAATGGAAATGCCTAAAATACAAGAAAAGTTAGATCTGAATAATGGTTTTAAAGGAGAGCAAGATGCAACCGAGCTCAAGATCCCCTTCAAACTTGATGAACTGCAAAGCTACAACAACTTTCAAAAAGCAAGATTAGTTTGGTACATTTCATTAAACGAAATAAGGGGAGTATAGGTATTGTCAACTACAGTCTACCACTCCTATTCTCAAATAATAAAACATAAATGTTATCACATATATAGTAGCCAAGCTACCATATTCTATTTTTCAAGTACAGTACATTTTTCAGCCAGATCTCTTACATATGAGATGCTGAGAGGAGCAGTTTTTACGGATCATTATTTTGTTAGTGGACTATTATACTCTCCCATGTCAGGAGTGAGTCTCAGGACATTCAGATTCGAGGACTGATGTAGCCATTTAGTCATTTGCAGAGCAGTTGGTGATGCCCAGATTGGTTTTAGTGTTTTCTCTGTGGATAGATGATGGTTCAGATGGATTATTTGCATGGTTATGACTCAACATTTATTATATTGTGTTATGGTTATCATTGCTCTTATACTCATCTTTGTGACATATCCTAGCATTTAGTGTCATGATCTAGCGGTCATAAATATATGGACTTGGATGTGTTTGTATTATGTATTGATGTCCCTACTTAGACTTGGAGGTTCTTGATCTATACTCATTGGTTTTACCCTCCCTAGGGAGAATAGAGGTAGACATTCCCACCATACTCTAGCTTGCTAGTGTTGGCTTCATTGTTCATTGTCTCCACCCATCCATTTCCTCCTAGTTTTGTTTTAACTCGACTTACTACTTGACTTGTGGCATGGAGCGCCTTTCCGCGCTAGAACCTTTGTTGGATAAACCTCCCTGTTTATATTGTGTCTCGGCTCTGAGTTGGATTGTATGCCTAAATCATTCTGGTCGGTTGTCCCGATGTTTGGCACTGTGCAGAACTCCCCCTAGTCACTTGAGATGTTGTTGGCTAAAACTGAAAGCTCATGTACTACTTGTATTGGAAATATTATATATGCGCCCATGGAAATTGTAAATTCTAAAATGTGTTTCTTAACATATGTGAGCAAAGGGAAAGAGCAATGAAATGCTAAAATACCCCTTGAAGGGTATAAGAAAAGGTCCCAAAAGCAATGGTTAAATATATGTTATATCCAAATATTGTTGACCTTATAAATTTGAATATGTCCTGGATGAAAGCTGTAATTAGCTGTGCTTTTAAGCACTGGTGAAGTCCCAAAGGGTCATATAGGCCAAAAAGGCCATGAAAATAAAATTGATGGTCCTAATGAACCTGGATCAAACTTGATGTAGACATGATGCCTAAGTTGAATAAGCACTCTCTAAACAACTCAACCATTTGTGAGGCACTTCCATTCGTGTTGTTGTTTGTCCGGCATGTGGTTATAGTGAGTGTTCCCTTTCCATATCCAAAGTGTCATGATGTTAAGTTGGTAGTCATCATTTGCCCTAGCCTTGTCAATTTCAGCCTTCACCCTTCACTAGCAAATTGACTACAACTATGAAGTGAGTATAGTCCTGAAAGTCTGGTCTAAGTAATAATAAATAAAACCCTATATATGTATTTGGTTGATGTACCGCTAGTGAGGTGACTGCTACTTGTTATGATTGTTGCTTAAATGATTTGTAGAACATGTCTTAGCCTCGTGACACTTGCAGCAGATGGATGATAGTCTGAGTTATATTATTGGTATCTGGTCATTTACAGGTGAATATATTGTCTATTGGATATTGTTGATGATCAGGGAGAGACCTGGGAAAGGTATGAGTATGCACCCTAGATGGATTTGGACTCTCTAAGTTTAGTGAGATAGCTTATTTTCAGTTTCGGGCATTTGCAGAGATGATCAAGCTCATTTTACCCTTCTGATACAGTTTTGCTTCATAGGATGATGTGTCTAAGCAGGGAGATGTTTTTATTCGATCTCCTGGGGCGTTGTATGGGGCATAGGCGGTGCAGCCACTTGATTGTACCATAGTACCCCCATCCCAGAGAGCCTAGTGGGCTCAGGTGGACAACGCAGGCACCCTAGGAGGCTATTTTGGTAGGTTCACATTTCCTGAGGCAGATTAATAAATGATTAAATGGCTATTAAAGAAATCGATTTGGGCTACTAAGGCAAGGAAATGACATGGGATGAGTTATGATGATGAGTGTGATGTGCTCCGCACCATCTCCAGCAGTTGCAGCACCTGATTGGGCCCACACCTATTTTTTGGGCATTTTTATATTATTTTCTGGAGCTTTTGGGAGGCTCACGATTTCCTCAACGAGGCACAAAGTCAAAAAATTAAAATATTATGATGTTTTATTGTGCCATGGGGCACCCAGAGGGAGTTAGTTAACACTCCATGGACCCACCATGTGCTTCATTTATTTCTTGTTGAGTGGGGTACCCTCTTTATAGGTGATTTAGTCCACTTGGGTACTTTATGGTTATATTGATCCATCTATTGTATGTTGAGCTCATTTCAACCATTGATTAGAACATTTAATCTTTTAATCTTAGCCACTCGTTTTGAAAGTGGTTAGGATTTTGGTTCTCTCGTTCCTATTTAAAGGAGAGAGCTTCTCATTTGTAAGGGGTCTTTGGCTCTTGGGTCTGATCAATAGAAAAACTTTCTTGTGGATATTTTTTGAATCTCCTTTGCATCCGGTGTTCTTAGATGGTGATTGGAAAGTCTCTTGCATCCTAGCATTCGGGAAATTTGTGTGAAATCTATATATTTTTTCGGGATCATTGTCTTGTCTACATGAGGGCGATTTCACATAAGCGTTTTTTGCAAGGGGACCTCAACTCGCTTGGACTGGTTTCGTCTGTGACAAGGGGTTTTCATTGGCTTAATTGTGATCTATGATTACATCTTCTTATTTTTCTGTAGATCTTGTCTTTTTCTTCTGACACAGTAAATCTAATATTGTTGACGTTTGCTTGTGC
The DNA here is from genome assembly GCA_001517045.1 of Pseudotsuga menziesii. NCBI lineage: Eukaryota > Viridiplantae > Streptophyta > Pinopsida > Pinales > Pinaceae > Pseudotsuga > Pseudotsuga menziesii. The sequence goes on from LPNX010330630.1 coordinate 73,877, forward strand.
AGGAGAGAGGGCGCATTGGTCACTTGAAGCAAAACCTTGGGCTTAGAAATCACACAGGTCTTCTCAAATTAATCGGGATAGCAGGGATCATCACCTTCAAGGCATCTACAAGTATTTCCAAGTAAGATCTACAGGTTAGTTCCTTTCTTCCAGATCTCAACCCATTGACACATGCTTTTCTTCATTTTACTGAAAATTCCATAAATAATAAAAAACAAAAAATACTAAAAAATAAACCGCTCGGTCTCTGGACAAACCACTGCTGGGTTTTGTAGATCGGGCCTCCCCCTCACCAATTCACCCCTAACACTGAGCTAATTCTGCCTGGTTTTCCCTAGATTTGAGAAACTTCCTTCTCAAACCATAGCGCCCCTCGCATAATTTTTTATTTTTTTTCGAGTTCTGATTTTTCCTGGAAAATAACAACTTGGGTTTGTAGATCGGACCTTCCTCACTCCAAATCACCTCCAACACTAAGCTAGATGCTGACAGGTGACCCTAGATCTGAGAAACTGTCTTCAAGTGCCCTAGCATTTCTCACCATTTTTCTAACTTTTTCCCATATCTGATTTTTTCGGCATTTTTCCAACTTGGGTTTGTAGATCAGGTCATCCCCATCCCATTTCCCCTCCAGCGTTGAGCTGATGGTCTCTTGATTGTCCTAGATCTGAGGATCTGCCTCTCCAAACCCTAGCGCTAGCCACCTTACTGTTGGTTTCACCTATAGACTAAATTTCAATTTTCCAGCTAAATAATTTTTTGGATCCATAGATCACGGCATTTCCCAGGTGGGTCCACTCCAACGCTGGGCAGATATTGACTCCATTACCCTAGGTCCAACAGGCACTGATATCCAACTCTAGCGCTACCCCCTCTTTGGCCTCTTTTCCTTGGAATCTAATGTTTCGCTGATGACTCGGGTGCTTTGATATTGTCATATCTCTCATCGAGTCTATCCATCAGTACTAGATAGCCCCAATCCCGTCCTTGACCTCCCTGCATTGGTCACGTTTCCCAAGGCAGCGGACATCCTCATTTGTTGCTAGTACCTCAACCCCAGATCTAGTATTTACTTCATAGTTCACCTGTGTCCCACTTTGGATCGAACCCCATACTTCCTAAGCCCTGATCTAAAGCCTTGGCTCACCTCATGACATCATCCATAGATCTAGGGTTTCTATTACCTTACACCTTGTGTACCTCAAAGTCCATTTGATTTGATATGGTGTCTAAGTTTGATCTCTCCTGTCGGGAGTAGATCTGGGTCTCCCCCTTTGTTGTCTTGGGCTAAGACACATAAAGTGAAGGTTTCCTTGATTGGCGTGACAACCATCCATTTGGGAGTCTAGGCAGTCTTAGTTCCACCTCCTTAGTTGCTTGTCCCTCTACCATCCATCCTAGATCCACCTCACATAGGAAACTACAAGGTTGGTGATAACAATAAACAAGCAAATTTGATCTTCAAACGCTTGCCCAATGGACTAGAGATAGCCTTCTTATCCTAGAATAGATCTACGACTTTGAAGAAAAGAAAATTGCAATGAGCTAAATATCACCTCAATTTACAAGCAAATGACATCCATGAAAAGTCCTTGCACAGTTTGGACCTGCAAAGCCTCACTTTTATTCAATAAAATAACAAAAGTACATAACAGGAGCAGAGGTTCCTTCTATCTGTCATGAATGAGGAAGAAGGCCTCGCTTAAATAGAAAATTACAAACCCCTAGGGGTGTACCAAACAACTAGAGTGAGCGTGAGTAGTCTTGAGTTCGAGAGGAGTTTGTTGGATGAGAGGGAAAGGGGATGCACCACCTCTCCAACAGAGAGGTGTGATCTCACCAAACCACTACCAACCCCACTCATGCATTGACACATCAACAAAGAACAAACCTTCACATGAAGGGTGGCGCGCTCCATCTTTGGGTATTCCCATTACACTCCAAATCCATATTAAACAACACGCCTTGAATTATGGAGAGACTGGCCTCTGATTAAGGAAGGTATCACAATCATCTCCCAAGTCATTCCACACCAATAAGATGAAGCCACACAACCCCCATGTGAGGGCCCACACGACATGAGCTTGAGGGCGAGTACTTGGTTTATGAATTATTTGTTTGGTATCCCAAACCCACTCAAATGTGACGCTTTTACCTTTGATGATGTCATCTACCACATGAAACAATTCACCACCCTCTCCATGTCATCAAATTTGACTTTTGACTTTTGATTTATTCTTGTAATTTTGTCGCTTTTTAGTATTTTTGGGCATTTTGTCACACCGTTAGAGAAATAATGCCATACAAGATAATTTAGTCACCCATTGCATGGGAAAAGTGGGTCTCGGGGTAAAGAGGATGCTCTGAGTGTGAAAACAAGCATCCCCACGCCAAAATCAGACTTCAGATCACACTTAAATTACATTTCGAAATTTTCCAATTAAACCATTAAAAAATGGCTTGATTTTGCGAGAAAATTTAATTTTTTCGAAACTTAAAAAAAACTAAGGGGGACCTAGTACATTTTCATAATGACTCAAAACCATGTCTAGCATGCTTATATACATCCACATGTGAAATTTAATATCCTCCCAGGCTTTAACCACCAAGACAAAAATTCCAACTTTGGAGGAGCGGTGAAAACTCGAAAATTATACATTGCTTATTCAGCATTGCATAATTGACAAGGGAAAAAACACCTTGGAATGATCAGCTAGACAACTAAGTCCTAGGAATCCAAGTCCTTTACAAAAAGTTTGTCATGCTAGCACATTTATTACAACATCCCCAAAGGGTATGAACATGCATTTATTTAAAAAGAGACCAAAAAATAGCACTCATGAACCGTGGAGCCTTCCGAGCAATGACAATGAACAACTAGCTTGTTCATGACTTCGGGACTCACTGGAAATACACTAAATGCAAAATTAGTGGATAACACAGAGTTACATCCAACTCCCTGAGAATTTGGCACTTCATGACAGGTCAAAGCACATAGAGATCAGATACCACTTCATCTGGGACTATGTTCAGAGAGGAGCTATGGATTTACAGTACATCTCCAGTGATCAGCATGTGGCAAACATTCTTACAAAATCCTTGGGGCGAGGCAAGTTTGTCTTCTTCAGGGACAAGTTGGGAGTGGTGCAGAACACCTTCCTCAGTAAGAGGGACTGTTGAATTTTGTACCTAGAAAGTTGTTCCCTAATGACTTTGTGCCTAAGTCACTAAAAGGAGAAAACAACATGACCCTTGCATTAAATGACTTGAGATGAACATTTATTTCACTTTAGAGATTAAAGTTACATTTTGATATATTTAAGTGATAACTGAGGGAAAATAATATTTTAATGGAGAAAAAGTGCATTAATCTCATCCATTGATCTAAGTGCATCAAATTCAATGTGGGCCCTTGGATTTGGTGACCCCTCACCTAAATCCATAAACCAAACAAAAAGGAAAGGAAGCAAAGGAGGCACAACGAATGGTTTCATGAGCCCATTGGAGCAAGTCGAGCTTGAGAGAAGAGGGAAGAGAACCTTCAACACAAATTCCAAGACGAAGGTACATCATTAATTCCAGACCATACAACACATTTAATGGGCACAAATTTCAAGGAAGAGGATGGGCATGAGTTTGGCATTGTTTGGCACGAATTTCGAGGGCATTAACTACTACATTAAATTTTGGTTTGGTACTGTTGGAGGTATGGGTTTCTAGACAGTTGAGAGCACGAATTCCCAAGCAGTGTGGGCACGATTTTCTATGTAAATTCCTACAGTCATAGTGATCATGCAGACCAATGAAGAGCGCAGATTTTATTGGGCACAGAATTCAAGATTGTTGACTATGTAATTTGATAGACCATACAGCCTGAGTTGGGCATGGTTGTCAATGCTAGTTCATTCAAGCCTTCCAAGGACCTTTTTTTCATTTTTACCACATGTTCATACCCTGGGGAGTGATTGTAAAAAATGTGCTAGCATGGGTTTTTTGTAAAGAACTTGGCTTCCTACAACTTGGTTATCAAGCCGATTATTTTAAGGTGTTTTTTTCCTTGGCAATTATGCAATGTTGAACAAGCGATGTATAATTTTCGAGTTTTTCACCTGCTCCTTCAAAGATGGAATGGTCGTCTTGGTGGTCAAACCCTAGGAGGTTATTAAAGCTCACGTGTCAATGTATATGAACGTGTTAGATATTGTTATTAGGTCATACGGGCATGTGCTAGGTCCCCCTAGTTTTCTTATTTCCGAGAAAAAAAAATCCCGCAAAATCAGGCCATTTTTTTAATGGTTTAATTAAAAAATTTGTAAAAGGCATAAAAGCTTGATCCGGAGGCAAAATTTGGTGTGTGGATGCTCGTCTTCACACTTAAAGCGTCCACTTTACACCGAGACTGACTTTTCATATGCTTTCGATGATTGATTTGTCACTTAGATCCATATTGGCTAACGAGGCATAAAACTATTAGTTTAATGTTAACAATGTGACAAAATGGCAAAGGACAAATTAAATAAAAAGTCAAGGGGTACAAATTTAAACATGACTAAAAAGGTGGCATTCATGTCTCCCATGATGGGTGACCTCACTCAAAATCAAAAGCATCATTTTGGATTATGTTTTGGAGTGTAGCGAGTCTCTGAAGTTATATAATGCGCCATCCTCCATGATTGAAGTCGTATGGGTTATATGCAATTAAAAAGTGACACATTGCAACTCAAGGGTTAGAGGCGGCTTCATAAGACACCATGGCAACTTGACTAAGGTTGTTTTAATGAGGTGGCAAGTGTGTATCCATTGAGCGTTGTGCCCTCTCCCTCATGAAGGCACATTTGATATGTGGCGACACATGAAAGGAGGGGTTGGCATATTAGGTGAGGGGCACATCTCTCTTGGACATGCGACGCCCTCTCCTTGGATTCACTCCAATCTAGATCCACAATCAACTCCACAACTCGACTTCGACCTCTAAGTGGTGATGCACCCCCCTTTGCTCTGGATTTCTCTATCAGCAAGGTTGTTTGCCATTGTTTTGCATCAGTAGGCAGAACCTCTGCTTGCGCTCTTATGTAATATTTTTTTGGCAATAATAAAAGAAAGGCTTTGGAGGCTTATGCTGGTATGACCATTGGATGTTTGGTTGTTGTTTTCTTCGTAAATCACTGAGGTAACTTGTATGTTTTGCAATGCTTGTTTATAGTTTGGAATGGTACTAATTTTTTAAGGGAATTTTTATTCTAGTAGAATAGGAAGTAATATTTGAATAATTTGCTTCTTATTGTTAGTCTTACAAGTGATCCATGAAATGTTATCAATTATTGCTTGAATGTACGCAAGAAATGATAACATGTTGTTTGGCTAACACTGGTGCGTTTTATTCCCTCTTGCAAGCGTTTGTGAAGTGTTCCAGGTATCCAAGTTGTTATCACATATATAGTAGCCAAGCTACCATATTCTATTTTTCAGACACAGTACATTTTTCAGCCAGATCTCTTACATGTGAGATGCTGAGATGAGCAGTTTTGATGGATCATGGATTATTATGTTAGTGGACTATTCTACTCTCCCATGTCAGGACTGAGTCTCAGGACACTCAGATTTGAGGACTGATGTAGCCATTTATGTTATTTCAAAGCAGTCATGGATGCCTAGTGTTATATTAGTTCTTTCTCATTGGACAGATGGTGTCTCAGATGGATTTTATTGCATGGTTATGACTTAGCATTTTATATTGTGTTATGGTTATTATTGCTCTTATACTGATTCTTGTGACATGTATTAACTTGTGGTATCATGATCTGGCGGTCATAATTATATGGACTTGGTTGTATCTTGTACTATGTATCGATGTCCCTACTTAGACTTGGAAGTTCTTGATCTATACTCATTGGTTTTACCCCCCTTAGGGAGAATAGAAGTAGTCATTCCCACCATTGTTTTGGCTTGCTAGTGTCGACTCCATCTTTCATTGTTTCCACCCATCCATTACCTTCCAGTTTAGTTTTCAACCCGACTGACTTCTTGACTTATGGCATGGAGGACATTTTTCCCCGCTAGGACTTTTGTTGGACAAGCCTCCCTGTTTATATTGTGTCTCGGCTTTGAGTTGGTGACAGAACTTGCCTTGGTAAGTTGGATTGTATGCCTAAATCATTCTGGTCGGTTGTCCCGATGTTTGGCACTGTGCAGAACTCCCCCTAGTCACTTGAAATGTTGTTGGCTAAAACTGAAAGCTCCTGTACTACTTGTATTGAAATATTGAATATGCACTCATGGAAAATGAATGTAATGTCCTCTTCCAATTAGGCCTTGAGGGCCAAAACTGCTAACCTATGTGATTCATGTGGGTTCAAGCGGTTACTGACAGCTAGGGAATCAGCTAAGGACTGATGCCACCCATAGAAGATCTAGGGCATCATCATTAGGTCAAGAAGGGCCACTGGGACCAAAGGCCACCTTCGTGCATGCCATCCAAGCATTATTTAATGATGCATGCACTCTTTAAGTCTCCATCCGCATGCATGCAAGTCAACGGCAAATTAGAAGATAAAGTGACCTAATTAGGTCAAAGATTAGGGTTTTCGCAGTTGAACGTTATAAATAGAGGATAAAGCGAAAGGAGACTTCACTTTTGATTATGATTATTTTGAGAGCTCTTGGATAGCAGCACAGCATGTCGCACAGCAGTTGGGGTTGGAGACGGAGTCTTCAGCTAACGGGATTTCGACAGTGAAACATCTGTCCTAGTCTTATTCCGAGTAAGCCATACAGGTTCACCACTTGTTCTTCATCCATTCATAAGTTATCCAGTATATGCTATAGATCGTTGCAGGGACACGTGTGCAGCCGTAAGGGGGGGGTTTCAGCCAGATAGCCCTAATCAGTTGCTGGGCCTTCAGATCTCAGCTTTACTCCGAAACTCAGGCACCATTCTCATCATCAGCATCATACTCCAGTACCCGGTGATTATCAGATCCGTCTGTGCTCATCCGGAGCAGTTATCAGCAGTTTCGGCATCCTAGGGGCGTGAGCAGCTGTCTCTCTAGAGCAAGTCGCTATCCTGCCTAGAGGTCTCAGAAATCCCGCATGTACCAGGCATTCTCTCCGGCACGGGAAGGCTATCAGTCCTGCAAATTGGCAGCTTCATCGGACACCTCCTTCACTGAAAGCGTCACCCTTTTCTGACTGGGGTTCTGGCTGCTAGGGGTTCACCGGAAGCAGAAGAGATCTGCCCATCTCCGATCCAGTTCTCGGTGCTTGCATACTTTCTCCGAAGCAGTTTAGTCGGTTTATCAGTGGTAAGTGTTCATTCTATCTCACAAACCCTAACCCTAATTTTCCTATAAAATAGGGATTTTTGCATGGCAGTTTGCATGCCCAGTTGTATCAGCATATTTGCTTAGAAATAGAAAATATCGGGATTTGGGGATATTACAATGGTATCAGAGCTATTTTCTTGCCCAAATGTGGGCTTAAGAAATGAAAAGTAGATGAATACAGAAGGAGACCCTTTTGTAACCTATAGGAGGAGGAAGAGTAGATACACAGAAGAATTCGAAGATATCCAACTAGAAGATACCAATTCAGACATGGAACAAACAGGTTTACATTCGGATAGGGGAAAAGGAACGAGAGAAGAAGAGGATCGGATGGAGTTTCGCAGCTTGGTCTCTGCATTGCAAGACTTAGCCAAAGGACAAAAAGATGTACTCAATGCAATCAACAGATTATCAGCGAAACCAGAAACAGGTATCAACAGTACACCTCCCTCATCGGTAGATCGGGGATCTACAAGCAGCAGTGGAAAGGTAGCGTACACGAACATTCAGAATACTCTGCACATATACAGCAGACCTTCTATTAGGCCTACCATGCCTCACTTCTTGGCAGATACAGTAGGGGGCCCGGTCATGCAGGTAGAACCTAGCGAGCCTTTTGGGGCTTATCTACAGGAGTATAGAGACTTAGGGGATGAGTTTCATGCTGCCATGTCTTTTTCAGATTTCTACAACATGAAGAGTAGGAACAGGCCCAGGAATTTCAACAAGGGTTTCAATCACAACTATGAGTTGCAGAAGACCTTGGGCAGGTTGACCGTCCCAAACTTTGATGGGACTCGCGGAGGATCAGCAACGATATGGGTTCAAAAGTTGGATACCTATTTCCAACTCAACCCCATGACAGAGACGGACGCCATTAAATTGGCTACACTTCACCTAGACGGAGAAGCTCACGAGTGGTGGTACCACAGATTGGTGACATTGGGTCACAACACCATACATTCCTACGGTGAGTTCACTCAGAAGCTCATAGAGAGGTTTGATAGGAAAGATCCAGAGATACATTTCAGGGAGTTGGCTCAACTCAAACAGACCGATAGTGCAGAAGCATTCATTTCAGAATTTCAGAGGCTAGCCGTTATGGTAACAGATGTGTCAGAGAGTAGATTGACTATGTTATTCATTGAGGCCCTCACAGAGCCACTACAGGGATGGGTGAAATCCTACAAACCCCTAATTCTGCAGGATGTCATTAGCAAAGCAAGAGATCTTCAGGATTCAGTCCCCAAAAACAAATTCCCACTGAAAACCAATTTTCCTGTTAGGGACAAGGACAGGAAACATTTCCAGCAGGAGGTGCCCAAGAAAACTTGGTTAGACGAGGACACTAGGAAAGACTTGAGAAGTAAGAAGCTATGCTTCACCTGTCAGGAACCATGGGTACCAGGACACAAGTGTGCAGGGAAGGTGAAGGCTCACTACATTGAGGTATATTCAGACAGTGATGAGGACGACTATAAGCCGGAGGCCACAGAAGAGGAATCACACCAGGGTGATACACCAGAGGGAGTCATTGCTACATTATCTGGAGTACCAAGATTCCATACTCTCAGGGTCAGGGGAGTAGTACAGGGTCACAGAGTAGGAGTATTGATTGATGGGGGAGCCACCCACAATTTCATTGACTCCGCTTGGGTAGCCAAGAGAGGTATTCAGACCGAGAAGTTCGAAGGATTCACCGTAGCAGTAGCCGGGAACACTCCAGCATGGAGTGCAACTACTGGATCCCAAAATTGAATGTCGCCTTAGGTAACTATCAGATGACAGACTCTTTTTATGTAGTGGATGTAGCGGATACTCGTGGTATTGGGTGTTCAGTGGCTTTATTCTATAGGGAAATACACTACAGATTACAGGGCAATGGAAATGGAATTCCAGGGGCCAGACGGCAAATGAGTAGTTTTGAGGGGCATGAACACATATCCCCCAAAACCGGCCTCGTCACAGAGGATGGAGGCAGTACTCCGACAGGATGATATAGAATGGGCTGCAGAATGTTTAGTCACCTTCAGGAAACCCCCAAAAACCAGCACACAACACCCAAGTGACATTCAAACCTTGCTACAGAAACATGAAAAGGTTTTTCGGGACCTTCCATCAGGTAGACCACCGGACCGAGGTTTTGAAATCATCATCGAGCTAGAGGAGGGTACACAAGCAGTCATCACCACTCCTTACAGGCATCCCAAAAGGTACAAGGATGAGATTGAGAAAACAATCAAAGAATTACTGGAGCTTGGATATATTCGGCCCAATTCTAGCCCCTTCGCATCCTCACTAGTACTGGTCAAAAAGAAGGATGGTACACTGCGAATGTGCATCGATCATCGAGCACTCAACAAAAAGACCATTAAGAACAGGTATCCCATTCCTAGGATTGACGAGCTTCGAGGAGCTCAATACTTCTCCAAGATCGATCTTCGCTCGGGGTACCATCAGATCAGGGTAAGGGACCAGGACATCTCCAAAACAGTTTTTCGCTGTCACTATGAGTTTTTGGTCATGCCCTTTGGACTTACCAATGCTTCGGCCACTTTCCAGTCATGCATGAACCACACCTTCAGAGCACAGCTACGTAAGTTTTTGCTTGTATTCTTTGATGAGATCCTGATTTACAGCAAAACGTGGGAAGAGCATCTGAAACACCTGGACGAAGCATTGAGTATTTTAGAAGAACATTCGCTTTATGCAAAAATGTCTAAGTGTGATTTTGGCATGAAGGAAATGCTGTATTTAGAACACGTAATCAATGCAGAAGGAGTACAAGTTGACATGGACAAAATCCGAGCTATCAGAGATTGGCCCGCGCCAAAAACAGTTACAGAATTGAGGGGGTTCCTAGGTCTGTGCACTTATTACCGACGGTACGTTAAGGGATTCTCCCAATTTGCAACACCCCTCACAGATCTCACCAAGAAGGGGGCGTTCACTTGGACAGACTTAGCACATAAAACTTTTGAGGAGATGAAGGTTATTATGAGTTCTTGTCCACTTCTACAATTACCAGACTTCTCACAACCCTTTGTAGTAGAATGTGATGCCTCAGGGGAAAGGTTAGGAGCAGTGTTGATGCAAAATCATCACCCTATTGCATTTGAGAGCCGTAAACTGAAGAACTACGAGCTCCATTACTCCATATATGACAAAGAGATGCTAGCCATCTTGCATGCTCTCACAAAATTCAGACAGTACTTGGTGGGCAGTAAGTTCAAAATCAAAACCGATCATAACAGCCTCAAGTATTTCCTGGAGCAGAAGGAACTGAATGAGCGACAGCAGAAATACGTTAGCAAAGTACAAGCCTACGATTTCAAGATCGAGTATGTAAAAGGCAAGAATAATGTAGTAGCTGATGCATTATCCAGGCGTCCAGCCCCATTATCTCTCAGTAGTATATCCACGGATTGAAGAGCACTTCTCTTAGTAGAATACTCCAAAAATAAATTCGTTTGCGAATTATTGGACTGAAAAATTCAGGATGACAGGTACAGGATTGTGGATGACATCATCTATTACAAAAACAGGATATACCTTGTTCCAGAATCCACATTGAGGAAAAAGATCATTCAGGCAGCCCATGATTCTCCTTTATCGGGGCATCAAGGTTTCTTAAAGACCTACCGGCAGATTAGAGAGAGGTTCTCATGGAAGGGCCTCAAGGGGGGAATTATGCAGCATGTCCAGGAATGTAGCATCTGTCAACAGAACAAGATTGAGAACACCCATCCAGCAGGGTTACTCCAGCCACTACCGATTCCAGAACAGAAGTAGGAAAGCATCTCCATGGACTTTATTTCAGGCTTTCCCAAGGTCCAAGGGCGAGATTGTTTATATGTAGTAGTTGACAGACTGACCAAGTTTGCACATTTCTTCTCGATATCATCAGACTACTCGGCAGCTCAAGTAGCTGAGTTATCCTTCAGGGAGGTCTTCAGGTTACACGGGTTACCTAAGACCATTGTCAATGATCGGGATAGCAGGTTCACGGGGGCCTTCTGGCAGGAACTGTTCAGATTGGTGGGGACCGAACTGGCTACTAGTACGAGTTATCATCCCTAGAGTGACGGGCAAACGAAAATAGTCAACAAGTGGATCGAAGGATATTTAAGGAACTATGTAGCAGGGCAGCAGCGAACCTGGATCAAATTGCTACACCTAGGAGAGTATTGCTACAATACTACCTATCACATGTCTATTAGGATGACTCCTTTTAAGGCATTATATGGTTACGAGGCCTTGGACTATGCAGATTTGGCATTTGCAGATAGTAGGGCTCCTAAGGCTAAGGATTGGATACAGGACAGTCAGGACATTCTGAAAATATTGAAGGAGAATTTACAAACAGCCCAGAATCAACAGAAGTTGTATGCCGACAAACATAGGATTGAGCGGAGCTTTGAGGTAGGGGATTTAGTATACTTAAGGCTCCAGCCTTACAGACAGTCATTACTTAAGAAGAAAGGAGCAGAGAAGTTAAAACCCCGCTTCTATGGACCATACAGAATAATCAGGAAAGTGGGAGAGGTGACATATGAACTAGAACTTCCACAGGAAAGCAAAATTCACAATGTGTTCCATGTATCTAATCTGAAGAAGACCCTTGGGAAACACATTGCTCCATCCACCGAATTGCCTCCTTTAGATGATGAAGGACTGCTGATACTGATTCCCGAACGGATCATACAGACTAGAGAGAGGAAGCTCAGGAACAGGATAATCCGAGAATACTTGGTTCAATGGAAGGAACTACCACCCGAGGATGCTACCTGGGAAGGTGAACAGGTATTGCAGCATCCCAGTTTGAAGTTGCTTGAGGACAAGCAATCTCAAGCGGGGAGGACTGTAATGTCCTCTTCCAATTAGGCCTTGAGGCCCAAAACCGCTAACCTATGTGATTCCTGTGGGTTCGAGCGGTTACTGACAGCTAGGGAATCAGCTAAGGACTGATGACACCCATAGAAGATCTAGGGCATCATCATTAGGTCAAGAAGGGCCACCGGGGCCAAAGGCCACCTTCGTGCATGCCATCCAAGCATTATTTAATAATGCATGCACTCTTTAAGTCTCCATCCGCATGCATGCAAGTCAACGGCAAATTAGAAGATAAAGTGACCTAATTAGGTCAAAGATTAGGGTTTTCGCAGTTGAACGTTATAAATAGAGGATAAAGTGAAAGGAGACTTCACTTTTGATTATGATTATTTTGGGAGCTCTTTGATAGCAGCACAGCGTGCCGCACAGCAGTTGGGGTTGGAGACGGAGTCTTCAGCTAACGGGATTTCGGCAGTGAAACATCTATCCTAGTCTTATTCCGGGTAAGCCATACAGGTTCACCACTTGTTCTTCATTCATTCATAAGTTATCCAGTATATACTATAGATCGTTGTAGGGACACATGTGCAGCCGTAAAGGGGGGGGGTTCAGCCAGGAAGCCCTAATCAGTTGCTGGGCCTTCAGATCTCAGCTTTACTCCGAAACTCAGGCACCATTCTCATCATCAGCATCATACTCCGGTACCCGGTGATTATCAGATCCGTCCATGCTCATCTGGAGTAGTTATCAGCAGTTTCGGGATCCCAGGGGAGTGAGCAGCTGTCTCTCTGGAGCAAGTCGCTATCCTGCCTAGACGTCTCAGAAATCCCGCATGTACCAGGCATTCTCTCCGGCACGGGAAGGATATCAGTCCTGCAAATTGGCAACTTCATCGGACACCTCCTTCACTGAAAGTGTCACCCTTTTCTGACAGGGGTTCTGGCTGCTGGGGGTTCACCGGAAGCAGAAGAGATCTGCCCATCTCCAATCCAGTTCTCGGTGCTTGCATACTTTCTCCGAAGCAGTTTAGCCAGTTTATCAGTGGTAAGTGTTCATTCTATCTCACAAACCCTAACCCTAATTTTTCCTATAAAATAGGGATTTTTGCATGGCAGTTTGCATGCCCAGTTGTATCAGCATATTTGCTTAGAAATAGAAAATATCGGGATTTAGGGATATTACAATGAAAATTGTAAAACTGTGTTTCGTAACATATGTAAAAAGGGCAAGAGCAATGAAATGCTAAAATACTACTTGAAGAGTATAAGAAAAGGTTCAAAAAAGCAATGGTTTAAAATGTGCTATATCCAAAAATTGTTGACCTTATTAAAATAAATATGTCCCGTATGAAAGCTTCGATTAGCTGTTCTTTTAAGCACTAGTGAAGTCCCAAAAGGGTCATATAGGCCAAAAAGGCCATGGAATAAAATGTGATCCTAATGAACTTGGATCAAAGCTTGATGTAGACATGATGCCTAAGTTGAATAAGCACTCTCTAAACAACTCACCCATTTGTGAGGCATTGCCATTCCTTGTGTTGTTGTTTGTCCGACATTGGTTATAGTGAGTATTCCTTTTCCTTATCCAAAGTGTCATGATGTTGAGTAGGAAGTCATCTTTTGCCTTAGCCTTGTCATTTTCACCCTTCACCCTTCACTAGCAAAATGACTACAGCTATGAAGTGAGTATAGTCTTGAAATTCTAAGTCTGAGTAATAATAAATAAAGCCTTATATATGTATTGGTTGATGTACCGCCAGTGAAATGAATGCTACATGTTGTGATTGTTACTTGAATGAGTTGTAGAGCATGTCTTAAGCTTTTAACACTTGCAGCGGATGGGTATAGTCTGAGTTATTATTGGTGTCTGATTATTCACAGATGGTTATATTGTTTATTGGATATGATTGATGATCAGATAGAGACCTATGAGGGGTATGAGTATACACCTTAGATGGATTTGGACTCTATGAGTCTAATGAGACAGTTTATTTCCAGTTTCGGGCACTTACAGATGTGATCAGGATCATTCTGTCTTTCTGATGCAGTTTTTCTTCACAGATTGATATTGTTGAGCAAGGAGATGTTTCAGTTGGATCTCCTAGGGCGTTGTATGGGCATAGGGGGGTGCAGCCACTTGTTTGTACCATAGTACCCCCATCCCAGAGAGCCTGGTGGGCTCAATTTGACAACGCAGGCACCCTAGGAGGCTGTTTTGGTAGGATCACGTTTCCCGAGGCAGATTAAAAAATGATTAAATGGGTATTGAAGAAATCGATTTGGGCTACTAAGGAAAGGAAATGACATGGGATGAGTCATGATGATGAGAGTGATGTCCTCCTCACCTTCTCCAGGAGTTGTAGCTCCTGATTTGGCCCACACCTATTTTTTGGGCATTTTTTATTATTTTCTGGAGCTCTTTTTGGAGGCTCACGATTTCCTCAAGGAGGCACAAAAGTCAAAGAATTAAATTGTTATATTATTTATTGTGCCTTGGGGACACCCAAAGGGAGTTAGTCAAACACTCCTTGGACCCACCATGTGCTTTCATTTATTTCTTGTTGAGTGGGTTACCTTTATTTGGGTGGTTTAGTCCACTTTGGTAAATTATGGTTATATTGATCCATGTGTTGTATGTTGAGCCCATCTCAACCATTGATTAGAACATTTCATCTTTTAATCTTAGCCACTCGTTTTGAAAGCGGTTAGGATTTGATTATGATTGAGGTTCTCTCATTTCTATTTAAAGGAGAGAGCTTCTCATTTGTAAGGGGTCTTTGGCTCTTGGACTTGAATAATAGAAAGACTTTTTTTGTGGAAATTTTTCTGGATCTGCTTTACATCTGATGTGCTCAAATTGTAATTAACTAGTCTTCAGCTTCCTAGCATTATGGAAATTTTCGTGAGATCTATATTTTTCGTGGCTATCATTGTTTTGCCTACAAGAGGGCGTTTTGGCTAGAGCATTTTTGTAGGGGGCCCTCAACTCGCTCGATTCTCTTCGTCTTGGATCAGGGGGTTTTCATTAGTTTCATTGTGATCTATGATTACTTCATTTTACTATCTTGTAGCATTCAGTTTCTTTATCTTGTATTAGCAAATCTGATATGGTTGACATTTTCTCATGCAGGGTAGGGGGCGCATTGGTGGCTTGGAGCTCACATATGCCATAGAAATCATGGGGATCTTCCAGAATTGATCGAGAAAGCAAAGATCGTCACTATTACAGACTTCTACAAGCATTTCCAGGTAAGTCTCTTCTTTTTCAGATCTTATTCCATTGTACCTTGCTTTTCTTTAACTTTTTCTGAAAACTCCTAAAGCACTAAAAACCCTAAAAATAAATAAACTTAGGAATAGTCCAATCTTTTCCCAAACCATTTCTGGGTTTCATAGATCGGGCCTCCCCTTCATCAAATCAACTAAAACACTGGTCAAATTCCTCACAGTTTGACCTAGATCTAATTTATAAGCAGAAAACTGCATAACCCCCCACTGAAAAATTGACCTGCCAGGGTTTTGAGTTTTTCTGAATTCTGACTTCACAAACGGATAGATCGGGTCCCACACAGCCTAAATCAACCCCAACGTTGTCCAATTGCTTGACCATTTGACCTAGATCTGAAAAATTGACTGAAACTGCCCTAGCGCCCGCACTGAAAATTAGACTTTTCCGGAAGTGAGTTTTTCTGAAATCTAACAAAATAGACAGATAGATTGGGTCCCAAGCATTCCAGAACACCCCCAACGTTGAGCTAGTTCTCTCCGGTTTGCCCTAAATCTGAAAAAATGGTTTTCAACCTCCTAGCCCCCCTCATCAGATTTTGACTTTTCTAGATCAGATTTTTTTGCTGATTTTCTTATTTGGGCTTGTAGATCAGGTCACCCTTAGCCATTAGCCTCCAAGTAACCCTAGAACTGCAGATCTGTCCTCCTAAGCCCTAGCGTTAGCCATCCGTTGAGCTGGGTTTCCTGTACCTTAGCTTTTCCTAACCAACTACTTTCTGGGTTCGTAGATCAAGGTGTCTCCCAGGTGGGTTCTCTGAAACATTGGTTTACTGCTAACTCCATTGCCCAATGCACACAAGGCACTGATCTCCTAGCTAGCGCTTGCCCCATCTTGACCTCATTCTTACTCCTTTCACCAACACCTACTGATAACTCAAGTCACCTATCCTTCACTGGTTTTGTCCCATTGGTACTAGACAGTCCCAACTCTGTTCTTGCTCACCCTGTCACAAGTTATATTTCCCAAAACAGCGATCATCTCCATCAGTTGCTAGTACCTAAACCCTAGAGCTAGGGTTTCCATTTACCTTGCACCTTTAGTACCCTGAAGCCCCATCTGATCTTCTTCTGGTGTCTAGGTCCGGTCTCTCCTGTCGGGAGTAGATCTAGGTCTCCCCCATTGTTGTGTTGGACTAGGATAACATAAAGTGAAGGCTGCCTTGATTGGCGTAACAACCATACATTTGGGAGTCTAAGCAGTCGTGGTTCCACCCCTTAGTTGCTTGCCCCTCTACCATCCATCCTGGATCCACCTCACACAGGAAACTACAAGGTGGGTGATAACACAAGTCAAAAAGATATTTGTGAGCTTGTTTGCTCTCAC
The DNA here is from genome assembly GCA_001517045.1 of Pseudotsuga menziesii. Lineage (NCBI taxonomy): Eukaryota > Viridiplantae > Streptophyta > Pinopsida > Pinales > Pinaceae > Pseudotsuga > Pseudotsuga menziesii. The sequence goes on from LPNX010330630.1 coordinate 90,643, forward strand.
CTTCCAAATGCATTGTTAAAAAGGAACTTCATCCCTCCGATTTCACCAAGAGGACGACTCCATTACCCTTATCTTTTCTTGCTAACCATTGGTTCTTATTGCTTCTAGATCCCAAAGAAGTTTCTTCATTTGTCTCGGTTGCTTTCCTTTAGATCTGTCATTCAAGTAAAAATTATAAGTAGATCTAAGTATCTAGATCCAATTCCTTATCAAAGTTTATCTAAGAGTTCAGATCTAGCTGTCATATCTTCTTTTTGCAAAGCTTAAACTTTAAAATTCTTAAAAGGCTTTAAGAAGAACTTGTGCTTTCAATTTCTAATCTAGCATTTAATGCTTTCTTATTTGTTTTCCTTCTCTTAAAGAAGTAAGCAAAGATCCTAAGAAGGAAAGCTTTCTAGTTTGTCTTACTTAGTTAAGTTTTGCATTTCTATTTATCTTTTAGCTTGGAGTTTTTTTTCGCAACCTTTTCTAGTATTTTCCCAAACACTTATAAAGTGTTTGGGACCATATTCTAATATTTTTTATTAATTTTTTTTTACCATTTGATGCACAAGTAGAGAGAAATGCTACCCAAAAATTGAAGATTCAAGCAAACTAAAGACTCCCTACCTTCCCTACTCTTTCATCCCCTTTCTCTCCTTCCATCTTTAGAGAAAAAACTTGTAAATCTGTTGATCTCCATTATAAAGGTCATGGATATCCCAAAATTATTTACTTTTATATTATAACCAGTGTAATAAAGAGAGCGAGTGGGCTGCCAAAGTGGCCACACCCTGTCCCCATTCGAGGATCCATGTCGTCTCTCTTTTTTTGGTTTGATTTTTCTTTAGTTTAGTTTTACTTTCTTATTTAGTTGATGTGATTTTTCTTTATTGTTTCAAGTAAAAGAAATACTAACCCCAGGCATTCCCGAGTTACCCAAAAGGGGAAAGAGATTCATGGTAGGTAGTTAAAAAACATTTTCCTTTTGTTATTTATTTTTAACATTTTAAAATTAACCCGGTTGTGCTCTCCCAAGTATCCCGTAAGGGGGGAGAGATTCTCAATTTCTCAGTCGTGAGTAGTTTGCTAATAAACATCACTTTTAGTTTTACTAAAAAAAAACCAAAACTCCTTCCCCATATGCTCTATGCCGCAGCAACTCGTTTGATCAGTTGGTTGTACCAAAAAGGGGAATGAGTGACTAGACTAATAAAAAAATCCACATAAGCATGTTCTTGAGAATTCGAGAGGTCGCTAAGGGTGACCACCACAAAGTTAGGGGCCTACTCCAAGCAGGTTATGCCTCGTCCCGTTGGACACTTGGTAAAGCCGCTTTAGCGCTCATTTCAAGAGAGCTCGTCTTATTAGGCCAAACCCAAAAATTTACCCACTCCCTTAATCACTCATTAATAAATTTAAAACTGACCAACGAGACAACTACAATACTTACCCGACACAACAACACTCCATATTCATCGACACTGGTCTATGTTATTTTTCATGCTTAAATCAATTTTGCAAAATGTCATGAATGATATTTACATTCTCATATGTTGTTGATGTGATCTCTTTCTTGCAATAGTCCATTGTGATATTTTATCCATTTCATATTAACTCCTACCATTAGTCTTTTCTTTCGTAAATTAAAAACCATAGATTTTATTTTAATAGGGACCACCCCCCTTGGCTTTGCTAGGAGTTGGCCTAGACAGAGGAGTTGAGTCTCAGGTGACAGCGCTTGGCTTGAGCTTGCCCCCAAGGTCGCACCCAGTGGCTTGAAGATTTCTGCCACATGACCTGAGGCACGAATTATGCAGAAATAGTGTGGTTATGTTTGATCTCTTTGTGTTTCTTCTTAGGGTTGTACTTCATTGTCAAGGGTTTAGCAATTCTAGGTATAACTCCAGCATCATTCACTTTTCCCTTCTCTTACTTTTGAGTACAATTGACTTAATTTGGTCATTAGTGGACTTTAACAAAATTTCATTTCGTTCCATGACAATACACGACACTCGAATAGGCAAAATATACTTGTGGGGATAGTTGACTCAGGAGTAGTAAGTCAAGCAGCATAATCTGCTTATGACATTCGCGCATACTTGAGCTTAGATATATATAGAAATGGTCAGAAGAGTTTAACATTATATATGTTTGTTGTCCTTTTATACTAACTTTGCAACCCATGATAGGAAGAATTTGTTAATGAACTGATTATATCACTAGATATTTATTTTCATAGAGTCCACAATCATTCTAGAGTTGATGAGTACACGTGAGGCCTTTGTATATTGGGAACAAGTGGTCCACTTGTTGGAACATAATCCATCTAGACCATAGGTTAAATTAAATTTATTACTTTCCTAGGTGTTTAGTACCTTGTTCCATGTGTTAGTTGGAATCCCTAGACCATAACTTGACCACCTAATGGTGTTTGTCCACCATCGCACATCTCTAATTGCTTTTACTCTGATTTTTATGGACTAAAGCACAGAATCTGCTTTATTCTTCTCCTACTTTACTGAGTTTTAAGCTGTTTTTCCCTGCTTTTAGGATGCACAAAGGGCACTAGGATGACTTAGGAAAGTTTGTTGCTTTTGTCATCAACCAGCTTCCATACTTTTATCCTAAAAGCCACTCAGTTGCTAATATTGTGTCATTCATTGCCCAGCAAGGCCCACTTAGCCAATTCGTGACCTCTAGCCTAGAGTTGGGTTTGACTTTTTGTCATAGATGGAGATTTAGTAACTTCTAAGCTTGCATCATGAGAGCCAATTCGAATGCTTCCTAAAGCTTTTCATTTTTACTATTTGTGATATATTTGTATTCCTAACTCCTTAGCAAACACATGATGAATGATAATTAATACATCAGAGCTTCTTTTCTCTGATGATTCTGCAATATTTTCTTGTCAATTTTCTGCATTTTCTGTGAATTTAGTGATGTTCAATTTTGTTACTAGATCAACCTGTATCAAAATCTAACACCACTGACAACATACGGAGCGGTACCTAAAAGTCTGGTTACAAATTTAAATGCATAAACATTTTAAGCTGATTGGAAAAGACAATATGTTGATCAAGAGAAAGGACTATGTTCAAACTCAAAGTTAGCTTTCACTGACTGCTTAAATAGAGAAACCAACTAGCCTTAAAGAATGGACTATCCTACTGAAGTTCCTTTCTAATCACTTTGTATCATTCTCATTTAAGTGGTTAAATCCTTTCTTCTTAGCACACTGCTCTCATTTTGCATGTGAATTCACTTTCACTCCTTTTACATGTATGGTTCTAAATTTTCTAATAACCATACAGCAAAAAACATGCAACATCTGTAACCTGCCATGAATAAAATACTGGTAGGGCAAATAAACTTACAAGCAATTTCCTCTCTTGTTTTTGATGGCAAATCAAAATTATTATTTGAAGGAAGTGCCAGTAGCAGAAGCATCCTATGTGCCATCAGGTTATAACTGGAAAGAGACAAAAGATATAAGAGTCAAGACTCATCCAAAATCTTTGCATTTATATGCAAACACAAAATATTGCACTGTTCGAAACAGGAAAACTGTGATTTCCAAAAGATGGTGGAAATACTAAATAGACTTGCCGCCAATTCACACTATGCATATCACTGATCAAGGATCTTATTTGAGTGATCAAATTCATGCAATCGGAATTGTC